>CM065592.1:18794661-18811311 GCA_033119425.1 Bufotes viridis | reverse complement strand
AACAATTTTATAATGGGGAGTCTATGGTGTGTCTATGTGTCGCAGTCGCAACATGTCGTATAAGCTGCACGTGCGACACCACCATAGACTCCTCCATTATAAAAATTGTTGCGCGACATTAATGCGACATCAATGTCGCGCTACAAATGTTGCAGTGTAGTGGTTCCCGATTTGTCGCGCGACTTGTTGTCGTCGTAGAAGCGTAGCCTTAGGCCCCCTTTCACACGAGCGAGAATTCCGCGAGGCTGCAATGCGTCATGCGAATGCATTGCGCCCGCACGGATTCCCGGACCCATTCATTTGAATGGGTCTGTGTACATGAGCGATGGTTTTCACACATAGAAGTGAATGGGACTGCGTGAAAATCGCTTGCATCCACAAGCAAGTACTGATGCGATGCGTTTTTCACGGATGATTGCTAAGAGATGTTGTTTGTAAACATTCAAACGCTTTAAATCGCATTGCACCCGTGCGATAAAAACTGAATGCAATCGCAAACAAAACTGAATGTACTTGCACGTTTTCACTGAGCTCATCAGCAACGCATCCAGACCTAATCCGCTCACGCTTGTCTGCAAGGGGCCTTAGGGTTGCAGCGGGTATTGGAATTATCGATACCCAATCGATACTTTTGTACCAGTATCGATTCGATATCGGGATTTGCCATTTACCGATACTCAGGTACGCCACTGCACAGCCTACTATCAGAGAACATGGCTGCGCTACTCTCAGCGCGCGCCATGTTCCATCAGCAGCACAGGGAGGAGTCACCTCTCCCTCCCCCTGTGCTGCTGCCACCAATAAGGGGAGAGAGGGAGGGGCTGTGGCCACTGCACCACTAATGAAGATAAGTAACTCATTCATACAAATACAGGAGGCGGGTGTGGCACCTGAGGGGTTAACTGCCGCTGATCGCAGCTCCCTGTCCTAGAGGTCGGGTGCCAGCTATGCGATTCTACCGCTGGCACCCGCCTCCTGTATTTGTATTAATGGTTTAAAACAGTATTATAATCATTGGTGGTGCAGTGCGCCCTCCAGTATTAAATCCTTGGTGGCGCAGTGCACCCCCCAACCCCCAGTCACATTGTTCCCCCAAAAATAGGATTAGACTGTTCGATTATGGGCCGGACGTTCCATAAAATGCAGAACGAACACGGCCGGTATCCGTGTTTTGCGATCGACAAAGCAACAGTGGTCGTGTGCTTGAGCCCTAATACTGTATCTGATATCCCCTAAATCCCCAATTATAATATACAGTAATATAGAGGTAATAATATCACAGGTATCACCGGTAATATCTGATAACTAGTGTTGATCGAGCACCGAGAACAATGAAAGTCAATGGAGAACCCGAGATAGACCAGACACCCCTGCTCTGAAGAGAGGAGGGTGCCTGGTTCATAGGAAAAGGTCAGAAATTGATGGAAACACCACCATAATGGTTCGGGAACAGCATGGGGAGGATGTCTGGATGCATCCTGGACTCGCAGGTCGCTGCTGGGAACGATGTTGTAGTGCGAGCAGTGCGCCACTTTTACAGACTGACAATAATACGCACAAAACCAAAGATAAAATCGCTTTTAGAGGAAAAATTCTTTCCTGTATTTTTATTTGTATATAAAGTGCAAGTTCTGCCAAAGAATTTGTTGGTTTTCGGAAGTTGGGCCATGATTAAGAGGGACGACTGGTGGCATCCGTTTTGCGCCAGTAGAGGTGACATTTTTGGACCGGTGCAAGATGAACCACAGCGAAAGCATTTGCCAAGAATGTTTTCATTAATCAACAACGAAAGTCGGAGGTTCGAAGACGATCAGATACCGTCATAGTTCCTACCATAAACGATGCCGACCGGCGATCCGGCGGCGTTATTCCCACCATGACCCACCGAGCAGCTCTCGGGAAACAAAAGTCTTTGGTTCCCGGGGGAAGTATGGTTGCAAAGCTGAAACTTAAAGTAATTTACAGAAGGGCACCACCAGGAGTGGAGCCTGCGGCTTAATTTGACTACGCATGGGAAGGCTCACCCGGCCCGGACACGAAAAGGATTGACAGATTGATAGCTCTTTCTCGACTGTGTGGGTGGTGGTGCATGGCCGTTCTGAGTTGGTGGAGCGATTTGTCTGGTTAATTCCGATAACAAACTAGTTACGTGACCCCCGGCGGTGAGGATTGTGTTAACCAGACTCTTGGATAGTGAGACTGGACTTGTAGGTGAGGGCCTGCTGGTGAGCTGACCCTCTAAAACATTAGGGGTGAGGGTTTGCTGCTGAGCTGACCATTTAAAAATTATGGAGAGTGCCTGATGCTTAGCTGACCATCGAAAACATTGTGGGCGAGGCCTGCTGCCGCTTTGTTGACTCTAGATAACTTCTGGGTAATCGCACTTCCCATGACCTCGATGATCCATTTAGATGTCTGCCCAACGTTCAATGTTATTTTATGCACCTACCATGGTGACCACGGGTAATGGGGAATCAGGGTTTGATTCCGTAGAGGGAGCCTGAGAAACGGCTACGGCTATCACTTCCAAGCTAGGCAGCTGGGGGCGTGAAAATTACCCACTCCTGACTCGGGAAGATAGCGACAAAAAATAACAATTCCGGACTCTTTCTAGGCCCTTTCATTGGAATGAGTAATAAAAAATTACAGGGAATGTCACAGGTATTTAGGATGAGGAAACGTTATGCAGGAGAGGTACCACAGGTAATGTCACTGTTCGCAGCATCTACGAAAAAAGTACACTGTATCTCACAGATATGCGAGGGCCTGCAGGTGAGCTGACCATCGAAAACATTATGGGTGAGGGCCTGCTGCCACTTTGTTGACTCTAGATAACTTCTGGGTGATCGCACGTCTCTGTGACGTCGACGATCCATTTGGATGTCTGCCCTATCAACTTTGGAGCAATTTTTCCACAAGGACCTTCTGATATATATATATATATACCTTCTGATATATGTCTTGCTTGTCCTCTCCACCAGAGGAATTGGAGATGAGAAGTTCTCTTTGTAGCAGGGGTCGAGAAGGGTGAACAACCAGTAATCTGTGGTGTCTAAAATGCATATAACGCGCGGGTCGCGGGAAAGGCAGCCTAACATGAAGTCAGCCATGTGTGCAAGAGTACCAACAGGCAAGACTTCGCTGTCGTCATCAGGAGGTGAGCTTGATAAAGATGCTCTAATCAGAGCTATAACGTTTGCTTTTGCTGCTCCAAATCAATAGCTAGATCTTAAGGTTTTGTGTGCACAGAAGAGATGACTTGACGCCTGCAGGGTCAATTCAGTTCTTAGCTTTATTACACAGCACATTCCTATACATAGTGAGGAAGGGGAGGGGGAGGAGTTCATTGGGTAATGTCCTTATTTGGTCAACAGTGGTCCAAGGTATATCACAAATAATCCCTCCAGAGGGGGGTCTTCCAACATGTGCCCAAACCCTCATGCTGTCCTTTGTTCTTGTCTTCAAGCTACAGGATGTGGGAGCCATCTTGGTTTCTGAGAAAGATATTCATATATGGACATCTCTATCAGTCCCCCCTTGGATATCATTCTTTCCCTAAACCTAACCATCTGTCCCAATGTTTCGAATCCTCTTCTCCAGCTTCCATGACAAGCTATTCCTTGTGAATAACCTCCCATGACACTGTTACGCATTGGAAAGTCAGATGATCTGTCCCTACTCTGAATTGTCCTTCCAAATAGTGTTATAAAGGGGAAGACTGACAGAGTGTAGTGCACCTTGGTTTTCATCCTCAATTTCATCATAATATTCTCCCATAAGCATCTCTGGGGTAGCGTCAGCCACAGCTTTAGCCAGAAGTTTCCTGATGCAGGGGATGACACAGCAGACAATTAATGCAAACATTAACAATACAACCGTTATTATTATACCAATCTGTAGTAAGGTCTGTTTCCAATTTTTAAACCAGCTGTCAAACCACTCACCCCATGGATTATCTATACCAGAATTTCTTTTTAATTCCTCTGAAAGAGAGGTAAGCCCCTTAAGAGCATTCGTGACCTGGCCATTTGGTCCTAAATTATCGGGAATTACAGTACAACAGGTCTCACCAATCATTTTACATACACCTCCTTTTTCAGCAAGTAGCATATCTGGGGCCATTCTATTTTGGAATGCCATAACACTAGTGGGCCCTAGCTGTTCTACTATTCCTTTTAAGGCATCTCTGGTAAAGTTTACGAATCTCTGTTGATTATAATAGATATTAGGCCTGCACAATATATCGCGAAAGCAATCGTAATCGCAATTAATCGCCATCGCAATTTTTAAGGCCCTAATCGATATAATTGATCCAATCCACATTTTTATCTACCGTAATTATTGGGATGAGGGATTCAAACCCTGTTGCCACTTGATCTCTAGCTTTGAACTCATCTGGGACCCCCTGGGCACTCCTATGGCATCTATGTACACATGAGAATAAAGGCTACCTCTTGGATTTGTTTCCTTTTCCTTCTTATAACTGTTCCGTCATCTGGCAGAGAGGGATTAAAGTATTCTAATTCGGGTTTCTCAAAATTTCTATAGTCTTTTTCCAGTCAAGAGGGTTAAATATGTGGAACGGCATCAACACCAAGGCCAAAGCACATTGTCCATGCCAGACAATTTCTAATTTTGTCCTCAGCTTCATATCCGCACACAACCATATCACATCTCCCAGAGCTCGGGTCTGGTTCCATAAGTGGGTTTGGTAATCAGTCCCAGTGGTGTTGACCACAGTTCCACAGTAACCCTTGGGAAATCTACCCAGGTGCTTTCCTCTGACCCTCTATCTCAAAACAGGTATAATTCCCTTTGTATATTATGATGCCTTCTCCAGGTGATGGTGCTTCGCTTAAGATTGGGAATTTACCTTTCCAAAAATTACACACGGTTTCATTAATAGTCTGATTTACATACAGGCCGATAAAACAGGAATAATGGTTTGGATCTAGGTGAAGGGGTACAGTCCCCAGATGGGGCCTGGCTGTAGAGCAGGTGATACAACCTGACCTATTTACCTGGGATGCTGTATACTTCATCCATTCCAACCAAAAATTGCTATCAGAGAATCCTGTTTCCACAGCCAAAGTTTCCTCCATGGTATACGGAGCCCTGGCTTGACTCTCCCCTGGGAGGAGAGGATTCCTGATAAGGAGTCAGGCCTGTCTACTCTGGCTTCAAGATCTCCTAATTGGAACTGTACAAGGGGGCATTAGGGAGACTGCTTGATGTTTGATACCTTCCCAACACATATTTTCCCAGGTCTACTTTCTGTGGGTTCTCTAGGGCCAGAATCAGAGGGTGACACTCTCCAGGCTCTACCTTTGTCAGATCACACCTTTCTTTCCATGATCTTTCTTTGTCAGAAAAATGCAGCCTATCCACCAAAGATGTCCCTTTGTCATCCTTCCGAGACATTCCCTCTGCTGGCCGGTATCCCCAATCTGTTCCGGTATTTGCTATTACATCTCCCCATGAGGAACACCATTCATTTCCTTCTCTGGTTACACAAATGTAATACTGAACTCCCCTTCGCGCATACACCCTTCCTTGATGCATTAATGTACAATTTGCCACTTCACAATAGTCAAACTCAAACACCTGTATTGTAGCACTAGTATTTACCCATAAGGTATATAATGACTGCGTCCCCTCATTCAGTCCCACCCATCCCACTATGAGCAAGAGAAAGGATATAATTTTTGACAAATATCTGGCTCCAAGCCTGAAACCTTCTTGCAATGAGATGCGTGAACTGCGTTTTCTTGCCCTCGAGCTTTACTGAGGTGGGAGTGGTCAGCAGAGCCAGGAAGGTACCATCAAATCTGGGTTTAAAAGTCTTTCGGACATACTTCTTCACTAGAACCCAATCTCCTGGTTGAAGGGTATAACTTCTAGGAATCTGGCTGGGATTTGGAAGTGAAGAAAATACTGGAAAATGTAGATCAGTCAGGTGTTTACACAGAGCAGACACATAGGCAGATAAACAATCATATTGCAAAGCAAGTTCTTGGGAAAATACTGTCCTAACTTAGGGCACTACCAAACAAAATCTCAAAAGAGGATAGCTTCTCTTGCCCTGTAGGGGTATGTCTGACACTGAATAGGGCAATAGAAAGAGCCTATGGCTATGGCCTTCCAGTCTCTTGTGCTATTTTCAACATTTTTAGCTTCAATGTACTGTTCATTCTTTCCACTTTTCCGCTTTTTTGCGGTCTGTATGGAGTATGGATCGCAAGATGGGTCCCTAGTGCAGCCCATATTTCCTGAGCCACATCTGCTATGAAGGTGGTTCCTTGATTACTCTATCACTTCAGGTACCCCATATTTACAGGCAATTTCATTTAACAACTTCTTCACCATTGTCCTTGCAGTCTGATTCTTCACAGGGTAGGTGTCACGATAGGTAGGTAAGCGGGGAAATAACCGAACACAGAAAAACAAACAGAATAAATGACTAGGCCCAAAAGCTAGGGAGAAAAAGGTCACCTCCTAACGATCCCTGAAAGCTTTCCCTAAACTGCTATGCCCATGTGCATACCCTAAAGGTGGATGTGCACATGCCCTCGTGCCTAAATCTGTACACCCTGGGAAAACCCTAAGCTGTAGGGAAAGGGGAAAAGGCAACCTGCTTCTTCAAACCCTGGAGGAAGCAAGCGTCTCCCTAAAGGCCTAGATAAAAGACACAATAAGAAATAACAGAAATAACTCATCTAGAGCAGACGATCCACCACAGATCCAGAGCTCACAGGAAAGAACTATAACCAGCACAGGCCACTGGGAGAAGGAGGGATGAATAGCCTCACTAACAATCAAACCCAGTACACCTGAGGGAAGGTAGATCCAGCTGAAACCCAAACCAAAACAGAGAAGACAGACATATGCAGCCAGTCTCACAGACCTCCGCACATTCACAGGGCAGGGAGTGACAGTAGGCCATCCAGAGAACATGTCTACTCAGACCAAGACATACACGTAATTACCCACCTTAGGTAGCTGTATTTAGTCCACCTGCAATCTCTGAAACGGGTAATCTCTTCTTGTGGTGCTTTTCCTGGGTACTGGTAGGCTTTCCAGGGTTATGCCTTGCACATGTAAGGCATCCCTGGATAACTTTGTCTCAGCTGCATTCTGAAACCCTGGGGCAAACTAGTTCTGTACCTGAAGTTATGGACCACTAGTTGGGACAGGACGGCCATCATGGAAAACAAACAAAAGGGCAGACAAACCTTAGTGTGTATATGCCAGGACCCTCCTTCTCCTTGTATGGCACCTCCCTCCATCCATACCTCTTATTTATAAGGGGATGTCTGGTTCTGGAGGGTCCGTAGCAGTTCTACTTCTACCGCAGGCATGGCCGATGGGGCAGTCACCATCAAGGGAGTAATGCTGTCTTTTTGGCCGCCTGATCTGACACTGTGTTCCCCAGAGCTTCAGGGGTCTGCTCTTTGGTGTGTTCTGACACCTTCACCACGGCTGCCCTTTTATTTAATATCCGTCCAATAGCTATCATACAACCTCAGCATTGTATATAGGCTTACCTACAGAGCTCCAGAAACTGCAGCTCCGCCTAAATGGCTCCAAAATCATGTGCTACACTAAATATTTACCTCGAGTCCATAGGGATGTTCACCTCGCTTCCCTTACCCAGATCACACGCTGCAGTGATTTCCTTCAGCTCCATATCTTGTGTCATACAAGTAGACGGGAGTGGTTTATGTATCATTGCCTCACCATTTTGGACTACAGCATACCTGGTGACGAGTCGTCCTTGGTCAGTGTCCAATGATCTTGAGCCATCTACAAAATACTAAGCAGAAGGATTACTGAGTGGTACATCAGGACTATTTGCCAAACCCTTGTTTTTATACCTATCAATGCTTTGATAATCATATTTTTGTGTCATATTAAATGCTCATTCCCTACTGACTAGTCGGAAAATTAGAAACTTAATTTCGCCTTGTTCTCTGTTTTCTCCTTGCCCTCCGCCCTTTTCCACATACACAAGCAGCAATGAGTGAGCTCTTAATAAGCTCCTCCTCTAATGCCACCAGATGTAAGGCAACTACCCTATAAGTCAATGTTCAATCCTTCAAATAAGCTTTGAGACATGACTCGGATATGGGGAGTGGCAGGTTTCAATCAATGTTTGCACAACTTCAGCATTTTTTATAGGAGTTCCACAGATTGAGATCAAGGTTGCCCAAAATTGTTTTAGTCATTGGAAGAGGCTCAGTCTCTCGTTTAATCAATTCTATGCAATCTTAGCAGTCACCAGAGTAGAAGTCCTCAGCAGAATAAACATCCCCTTCATTGACAATCCCCCCTTGAGGAAAAGGGAGGAGGGAAGAGGGGTTAAGCACAGCACACCTAAAGATAACAGTTTCCAGGAAAAGTGAACATTGCATGTGGAGATGCCTAGCAGCCAAGAAGTGTTTTGGCCGAGTTTGTTGGAGGATCGCAGAAACCTCATGAGGGGCCAGGATCTGCAAGCTAGCTTTTTTCCTCTCTTCACTGAGGTGTTTGGCGTCATGACTGAGGCAATGTCCGAGGAACACTACCCGTGGTTGGCACCACTGGATTTAGTCTTCACCCTGCAACACATGAAACTATAGCAAAGCACGGATATCATTTGAAGGTAAACCTTGTAACCAATTACAATCTTAATACCACTATTAGTCATCACCCTTCTTAAGGTATCCAATGCTGTTGGTTTTTACTCTGCATTTGATACCCTTTAACAGAGCTGTTTACTGAAGTACCCGACTGTTCTTAATGTGAAATTTAATAGACTGGAACACAGGAAGTCTCATCTTTCATAGGAGTTGTCTTGTAGCTATGGGATGGGCACAAGGGCTGTCTTAGTGTCCCTGAGTCTATCCTCTAAGTCATCTAAGTCCACCCCTTCCAGTCGGACGGTGTGTTCCTCCCACTGTCAGTCAATATTGTATCAGCAGTTCATGAGGACAGATCTCTGATATTAGCACATGTAACATAGAATAAGTAACTACAAAGAAGACACACAGATCTGACAACACAAACATGAACACAAAAAGGCCCATAGGAAACGTTTCATTGAATTCACATAAAAAAAATGTAGTGCTCAATCAAAAAAGTTGGCACCAATAAAAACCAAAAATCTTCCAAGAAAAAATAAAATAAAAATTCCTAATGCGCATTGTAAAAACAAATATCGCACTCCATACGCACTCATCTTCATTAGTGCATTACTTGCTGCAGAACCATTTAGTCATTTCCACAAACAGCTCATAACCACGCACTTATACTGCGCACACACACACAACTCTGCTAAGCGTCCATCACACATCTTCTCACATAGTCGACTCAACTGCAACTCAGAGCCACACCCATTCACATTCCACTGAATAATCTATGGCTTCCGTACCAGCCACACAGTTATCTTTGTTTCATCCTGAAACTTGCAGCACAAACAAACACAGCTTTCCTGGAAACAGAAAGACACACCACACCCAGAATCACTGAAGAGCACTGGTTTTGTTCTGCAGTTTTTTCCAACGCCTTCTGGTCTTCAATCTGTGATTAAGTAAAACCTTATAGAAGACAGCACACACGTTATAATCACACAATTTTTTGTGAAACTCAAATATGATCTGCCACATGGTCTTATTAGGTGTTACACATATACAAGAATTTTCCTTTAAAACCAGATTCCCACATTACGGTAGCTGCTTGGGAAAGAAGAAATAAAATTATTAAATAATCTTCAGTGTCTTGTAAAAGGTATAACACACAACATAGCTAAACACATTCTCTTTGCCTGATACTTCATACCCCTCCCCCCTTCCAAGGATATAGTCAGCATACCTTGGACTGCGGGGTCAACACAGACTATGAGGGGGGTGGGACTATACAAGGCCACTGTCTATTTTCCTTTATCCCTTAGCAGCCCAGACACAGAGGGGGTATTTTTCAATGTTCAACTCACTTAAACCTTTTTTTTTGTTTTTCAAACTCTTTCAACTGTTCATTGATACCAGACAATACTTTTATCTTCCTGACCAAAAGCAGAACTATTGGAAGAGAGAGCTATTCCAAACACCTTCATATTCTTAGTGCTAGCCACACATCTGTTGTCACACACTAGGTACAATAATTATTCCTTAACCAACCATTCTTCACTGCTCTGTTTGCCTAACTCATCAATAAACCCCTTAACATCCCAGGAGCTCTGATGTCCGCAGTCTGCAGGCTCTAACTTCACAGAGCCTTACGAATTTTCACTAGAATCTGCTAAGTTCTACAACTTTCCATAGCACTGTCTCATGAGTGTCTTCCACACTTCAAAGCTAAGTTCTCCATTACATCCAGTTATCTTCATTAACTTCTTATCACTCCTAACATGCTTACTGCATCCCTCACTTGCTACAAGTTGCGGAGCAGTATACTCTCCTCAGGCAGAGATGGAGACAGGCCCATGAGTTCACACACGTGTATACAAAGACAACGGCACCTCCCCCTCAACAGCAAGCAGAGTAGACTTCACCCCCACAGAAATAAACCCTGGTGTCCACGTCTGGTCACACCAGCCTGGGCTAATACATCTGCCACCGCCTCTGGAGATTCTCCAGTCCCAATTCAGCAGAAATTTATTGTAGTCCTGGACTAATACATCCACTGCAAAAATTGATTGTAGACCGCTGGGGCTAATACATCTGCAGCAAAAATTTATTGTAGTCCTCCCCCGCAGGGAGTCGTCGCACTCTGCTTGCTTGTTGTCAGGGAAAAGCAGCCAACACAAAAGACAAACAAACAAAACCACAGCAAAGCAAACTGCAGCCCGCTCAGAGGTCCGAAAAGAACTCGAGATTTTCAACAATCAGCCGAGGGCTGCTAATACACAGTGTAACAGGCGACCAGCAGAAAGATTTCCACAGCACGGTGGGGTACGACAAGAGGTCGGCAAGATTACGAATTTTCCTACCGTAATATTTATAGGGCTGCAGCCCCAGTCCTCAAGCCGCCATCCACCGTGCTCCAGGAATCCAAAACTTCGGCTACCGCTGTTATATTCTCTCGAGATTCACGTTGAGCGCCAAATTGATAAAGATGCTCTAATCAGAGCTATAACGTTTGCTTTTGCTGCTCCAAATCAATAGCTAGATCTTAAGGTTTTGTGTGCACAGAAGAGATGACTTGACGCCTGCAGGGTCAATTCAGTTCTTAGCTTTATTACACAGCACATTCCTATACATAGTGAGGAAGGGGAGGGGGAGGAGTTCATTGGGTAATGTCCTTATTTGGTCAACAGTGGTCCAAGGTATATCACAAATAATCCCTCCAGAGGGGGGTCTTCCAACATGTGCCCAAACCCTCATGCTGTCCTTTGTTCTTGTCTTCAAGCTACAGGATGTGGGAGCCATCTTGGTTTCTGAGAAAGATATTCATATATGGACATCTCTATCAAGCTCACCCTGTAAAACATTATATTCGAGGGCCTGCAGGTGAGCTGACCCTGTAAAACATTGTAGGTGAGGGCCTGCAGCTGACCCTGTAAAATATTGTAGGTGAGGGCCTGTAGGTGAGCTGACCCTGTAAACAATAATTTCGAGGCCCTGCAGGTGAGCTGACCCTGTAAAAGATTGTAGGTGAGGGCCTGCAGGTGAGCTGACCCTGTAAAATATTGTAGGTGAGGGCCTGCAGGTGAGTTGACCCTGTAAAACATTAATTTCGAGGCCCTGCAGGTGAGCTGACCCTATAAAAGATTGTAGGTGATGGCCTGTAGGTGAGCTGACCCTGCTGTCGTCATCAGGAGGATAACTCTCAATCTCCTCATCCTCTTCCTCCTTTTCTGCCCACCCACGCTAAACAGATGGAATTAAACTTCCATGGGTACTACCCTCTGTTGCAGAGGCAACCGTCTCCTGCTCCTCCTCTTCATCGTCCAAATTGCGCTGGAGAAGACGAACCGAGGGTGGTCTGTCTATCACCCTGTGTTATGTCTTCCCCCATTTCCACCTCTTCCACATGCAAAGCGTCGGCCTTAATTGTGAGCAGCGAGCGTTTGAGTAGACACAGAAGTGGAATGGTTACTTTGATAATAGAGTTATCGCTGCTCACCATCCTCAAAGTTTCTTAAAACCTCACAGAGGTCAGACATCCATGCCCACTCCTCGCTTGTGAATACCGGAAGCTGACTGAAAAGGAGACGACCAAGTTGCAGCTGGTATTCTACTACTGCCTCTGCTGCTCACAAAGCCTGGCCAACATGTGGAACGTCGAGTTCCAGCGCGTGCTCACGTCGCGCAACAGCCGGTGAGCTGGCAATTTCAAACATTTCTGCAGTGTTGACCAACCGGCTCAAGCTGTCGATGACTTGTGGAAATGTGCACACACTCGGCGCACCTTCACCAGTAGCTCAGGCAAATTGGGGTAGGTTTTGAGAAACCGCTGAACTTCTAAGTTTAAGACGTGGGCTAGGCATGGGATGTGTGTGAGCTTGCCAAGCTCCAAAGCCGCCACCAAGTTACAGCCATTATCAGACACAACCATGCCTGGTTGTAGGTTGAGTGGTGAGAGCCACAGCTCAGTCTGGTCTCTTATCCCCTGCCACAGCTCTGCTGCAGAGTGCTGTTTGTCCCCTAAGCATATCAGCTTCAGCAGGGCCTGTTGCAGCTTCTCCAAAGCAGTGCTACACTGCTTCCAGCTACTGACTGATGGCTGACTGGAGCTGCATACAGATAATTTGGAGATGGAAGTGGAGGAGGAGAAGTGGGGGTTGGAGCCACTAAGGTAGGTGCTGGCGGAAACCCTGATCGACATAGGGCCCGCAATCCTTGGCGTCGGTAGCACCTGTGCCATCCCAGGGTACGACTCGCTCCCGGCCTCCGCAACGTTCACCCAGTGTGCCGTCAGGGAAATGTAGCGTCCCTGGCCGAATGCACTTGTCCATGTGTCCGTGGTTAAGCGGACCTTCCCATTAACTGTGTTGGTCAGGGCACGGTGTGATTTTACGGGACACATATTGATGTAAGGCAGGCACAGCACACCTTGAAAAATAGAGGCGGCTGGGGACTGCGTAATGCTGGACGGCCGCCGACATCAGGCTGCAGAAGGCCTCAGTGTCCACAAGCCCAAATTGCAACATTTCCAGGGCCAGCAATTTGGAAAGGTGCGCATTTAGTGCTATGACCTGTGTGTGGGTGGCTGGGTATTTGTGCTTGCGTTCAAAGGCCTGGGGTTAGGACATTAGGATGATGCTTGGATACGGAAGTGGATGTGGTCGCTGATGGTGTTTGCGAAGATCCAGGTGCAGGGCGAGGATTGGCCAGCACGTAACATAGGGGAAGAGGAGGCAGTGGTGTGACCCGCAGACACAGATTGTAGACCCAGGCGTTCATCCCACTTATTACGGTGCTTGGATGCCATGTGGCGGATCATGCTGGTGGTGGTGCTAGTGTTCACGCCCGGCTCATTTTAGTACGGCACAGAAACTACTATTCTTTTGTCGTCCACACTTTCCTCAAAAAGCGCTATACTGCGGAACACCTAACCCTTGGCAAGGGAGATTTCTACAAGTGGGTGCTCCGTGGAACAGTTGCGGGCCTGTTTCCTGTGGCCCGCCTTCTCCCTTTGCCACCCCACTGTCTCTTCCAGCTTGTTGCAGTGCTGCAGATCCCTCGCCCTCTGTACTGCTGTCTTTGCTAGGCTTTCCACCTTCCCAGGTTGGGTCAGTAACTTCATCGTCCACCACCTCCTCTTCCACCTCACTCTGCTCATCCTCCTGACTTGTTGACCTAACCACAGCCTCAGTGATTGACAACTGTGTGTCATGCTCTTCATCAACCTCTTGAGACAGCAATTGCCGTTGACTTATTGGCAACTGTGTCTCATCATCATCCACCTCATTAAACAGTAATTGCCGTTCCCCTCCACCATCTTCTTGTGACTGTGGATGCTCAAGAGGTTGGGAATCAGGGCACAAGATCTGTCCCTCTTCAAGCGTGCTTGGCGAGAGGGCCAAATGAAGGAATAGCGATGAAAAGAGGTCCTCGGAATATCCGAGTGTGGGATAACTTGTTTGCCCAGACTCTCCATGGTGGGGGGAAGGAGGATCAGGCTGAGGATTGTGTTGACCAGACTCCGGGCTACTGAGACTGGAAGACAGGGTGGTGCTTAACCGACTGGAAGCATTATCTGCTGCAATCCAAGCGAAAACCTGGTCGCACAGGTCTGACTTCAAGAGTGGTGTCCTGCGCCGCCCTGCAAACTGGGACATGAAACTAGGTATCGTGGAGGATTGTTTTTCTTGTGCTCTGGCAGCAGGGACAGTTTCTACGCGCCCAGGACCACGGCCTCTGCGTGTACTATCAGCATCACGGCCACTTCTCCGTCCCTTACTGCTCGCCTTCTTCATTTTAAATGTTATATATGCTTGAAACTATGTCACACATACAGTAGCGTAGGATTCGGAAGTGTATGCGCAAAAATATTAAAAAAGGTATTTGGGATGAGGAAACGTTATACAGGAGAGGTACCACAGGTAATGTCACTGTTCACAGCTTCTATAGAAAAAGTCCACTGTATGTCACAGATACATTTTTTAAACGCAAACCTTACACTTTAGATGTGGGCATGGTAATGTCACTCTCACAAGATGACACTGTCTATTGCAATTTGGATGTCACTGTTATGAGGGAACTGTGGATGTCTCTGTTATGGGGACACTGTGGATGTCACTATTATGGGGGCGCTGTGGATGTCACTGTTATGGGGGCACTGTGGATGTCACTTTTATGGGGGCACTGTGGATGTCACTGTTATGGAGGCACTGTGGATGTCACTGTTATGGAGGCACTGTGGATGTCACTGTTATGGGGGCACTGTTGATGTCACTGTTATGGGGGCACTGTGGATGTCACTGTTATGGGAGCGCTGTGGATGTCACTGTTATGGGGGCGCTGTGGATGTCACTGTTATGGGGGCACTGTGGATGTATCACTGTTATGGGGGCGCTGTGGATGTCACTGTTATGGGGGCACAGTGGATGTCACTGTTATGGCGCACTGTGGATGTCACTGTTATGGGGGCACTGTGGATGTCTCTGTTATGGGGGCACTGTGGATGTCACTGTTATGGGGCACTGTGGATGTCACTGTTATGGGGGCACTGTGGATGTCACTGTTATGAGGGCACTGTGGATGTCACTGTTATGGGGCGCTGTGGATGTCACTGTTATGGGGGCTCTATGGATGTCACTGTTATGGGGGCACTGTGGATGTCTCTGTTATGGGGGTCTGTGGATGTCACTGTTATGGGGGCACTGTGGATATCACTGTTATGGGGGCACTGTGGATGTCACTGTTATGGGGGTCTGTGGATGTCACTGTTATGGGGGCACTGTGGATATCACTGTTATGGGGGCACTGTGGATGTCACTGTTATGGGGGCACTGTGGATGTCACTGTTATGGGGGATCTGTGGATGTCACTGTTATCGGGGCACTGTGGATGTCACTGTTTGGGGGTGCTGTGGATATCACTGTTATGGGGCGCTGTGGATGTCACTGTTTGGGGGTGCTGTGGATGTCACTGTTATGGGGGCGCTGTGGATGTCACTGTTATGGGGGCACTGTGGATGTCACTGTTATGGGGGTGCTGTGGATGTCACTGTTATGGGAGCACTGTGGATGCTCACTGTTATGGGGGCGCTGTGGATGTCACTGTTATGGGAGCACTGTGGATGTCACTGTTATGGGGGCACTGTGGATGTCACTGTTATGGGGCGCTGTGGATATCACTGTTATGGGGCGCTGTGGATGTCACTGTTATGGGGGCTCTATGGATGTCACTGTTATGGGAGCACTGTGGATGTCACTGTTATGGGGGCACTGTGGATGTCACTGTTATGGGGGCACTGTGGATGTCACTGTTATGGGGGCGCTGTGGATGTCACTGTTATGGGGGCACTGTGGATGTCACTGTTATGGGGGCACTGTGGATGTCCCTGTTATGGAGGCACTGTGGATGTCACTGTTATGGAGGCACTGTGGATGTCACCGTTATGGGGGCACTGTGGATGTCACTGTTATGGGGGCACTGTGGATGTCACTCTTATGGGGGCACTGTGGATGTCACTGTTATGGGGTCACTGTGGATGTCACTGTTATGGGGGCACTGTGGATGACACTGTTATGGGGGATCTGTGGATGTCACTGTTATGGGGGAGCTGTGGATGTCACTGTTATGGGGGCGTTGTGGATGTCACTGTTATGGGGCACTGTGGATGGCACTGTTATGGGGGAGCTGTGGATGTCACTGTTATGGGGGCACTGTGGATGTCACTGTTATGGGGGCGCTGTGGATGTCACTGTTATGGGGGAGCTGTGGATGTCACTGTTATGGGGGCACTGTGGATGTCACTGTTATGGGGGCACTGTGGATGTCACTGTTATGGGGCACTGTGGATGTCACTGTTATGGGGGCACTGTGGATGTCACTGTTATGGGAGCGCTGTGGATGTCACTGTTATGAGGGTGCTGTGGATGTCACTGTTATGGCGGCACTGTGGATGTCACTGTTATGGGGGATCTGTGGATGTCACTGTTATGGGGGCACTGTGGATGTCACTGTTATGGCGGCGCTGTGGATGTCACTGTTATGGGGCGCT
>CM065592.1:18490345-18794161 GCA_033119425.1 Bufotes viridis | reverse complement strand
CATATACATCTAATCCTCATATATCTCATATACATCTAATCCTCATATACATCTCATATACATCTAATCTCTCATATACATCTAATCCTCATATATCTCATATACATCTAATCCTCATATATCTCATATACATCTAATCCTCATATACTCATATACATCTAATCCTCATATACATCTAATCCTCATATATCTCATATACATCTAATCCTCATATATCCTCATATACATCTAATCCTCATATATCTCATATACATCTAATCCTCATATACCTCATATACATCTAATCCTCATATATCTCATATACATCTAATCCTCATATACCTCATATACATCTAATCCTCATATACCTCATATACATCTAATCCTCATATATCTCATATACATCTAATCCTCATATATCTCATATACATCTAATCCTCATATACATCTAATCCTCATATATCTCATATACATCTAATCCTCATATACATCTAATCCTCATATATCTCATATACATCTAATCCTCATATATCTCATATACATCTAATCCTTATCTACCTCATATACGTGTAATCCTTATATATCTCATATACATCTAATCCTCATATATCTCATATACATCTAATCCTCATATACATCTAATCCTCATATACCTCATATACATCTAATCCTCATATACCTCATATACATCTAATCCTCATATACATCTAATCCTCATATACATCTAATCCTCATATATCTCATATACATTTAATCCTCATATACATCTAATCCTCATATACATCTAATCCTCATATATCTCATATACATCTAATCCTCATATACATCTAATCCCTATATACATCTAATCCTCATATACCTCATATACATCTAATCCTCATATACCTCATATACATCTAAGCCTCATATACCTCATATACATCTAATCCTCATATATCTCATATACATCTAATCCTCATATACCTCATATACATCTAATCCTCATATACATCTAATCCTCATATACATCTAATCCTCATATACATCTAATCCTCATATATCTCATATACATCTAATCCTCATATACATCTAATCCTCATATACATCTAATCCTCATATACATCTAATCCTCATATACCTCATATACATCTAATCCTCATATACCTCATATACATCTAATCCTCATATATCTCATATACATCTAATCCTCATATACTCTATACTCAATCCTCATATACATCTAATCCTCATATATCTCATATACATCTAATCCTCATATACATCTAATCCTCATATACATCTAATCCTCATATACATCTAATCCTCATATACCTCATATACATCTAATCCTCATATACATCTAATCCTCATATACATCTAATCCTCATATACCTCATATACATCTAATCCTCATATACATCTAATCCTCATATACATCTAATCCTCATATATCTCATATACATCTAATCCTCATATATCTCATATACATCTAATCCTCATATACCTCATATACATCTAATCCTCATATACCTCATATACATCTAATCCTCATATATCTCATATACATCTAATCCTCATATATCTCATATACATCTAATCCTCATATATCTCATATACATCTAATCCTCATATACCTCATATACATCTAATCCTCATATACATCTAATCCTCATATACATCTAATCCTCATATATCTCATATACATCTAATCCTCATATACATCTAATCCTCATATACCTCATATACATCTAATCCTCATATACATCTAATCCTTATATATCTCATATACATCTAATCCTCATATACCTCATATACATCTAATCCTCATATACCTCTAATCCTCATACATCTAATCCTCATATATCTCATATACATCTAATCCTCATATATCTCATATACATCTAATCCTCATATATCTCATATACATCTAATCCTCATATATCTCATATACATCTAATCCTCATATATCTCATATACATCTAATCCTCATATATCTCATATATCTGTAGGTGGGTAGGTGTACATTACAGTACATACCTGTGGGGTTCAGTCCTCCTGTAATCTGCCGCGTTACCTTCTCCTGACCAACGAGGAGTCAGTCTGCGGCTATTAACTCTTCATATGCAGGACTGGGAGTGACAGTGACGGGACATCCTGCCAACTGATGTGTTATTCATGGTCAGGAGATTCGGCCGGCGGCAGCGCCGTATATGAGTGTGTGCAGTGATAACTGCCAGGAGAGAACGCCCCCGAACCCTAATTCTCAATACAGAGGCACACTGACAGGGGTACAGGACGCTGACACTCGGGGTACAGGACGCTGACACTCGGGGTACAGGACGCTGACACTCGGGGTACAGGACGCTGACACTCGGGGTACAGGACGCTGACACTCGGGGTACAGGACGCTGACAGATGGGGTACAGGACGCTGACACTCGGGGTACAGGACGCTGACACTCGGGGTACAGGACGCTGACACTCGGGGTACAGGACGCTGACACTCGGGGTACAGGACGCTGACACTCGGGGTACAGGACGCTGACACTCGGGGTACCGGACGCTGACACTCGGGGTACCGGACGCTGACACTCGGGGTACAGGACGCTGACACTCGGGGTACAGGACGCTGACACTCGGGGTACAGGACCCTGACACTCGGCGTACAGGACACTGACACTCGGCGTACAGGACACTGACACTCGGGGTACAGGACACTGACACTCGGGGTACAGGACACTGACACTCGGGTACAGGACACTGACACTCGGGTACAGGACACTGACACTCGGGTACAGGGCGCTGACACTCGGGGTACAGGACGCTGACACTCGGGGTACAGGACGCTGACACTCGGGGTACAGGACGCTGACACTCGGGGTACAGGACGCTGACACTCGGGGTACAGGACGCTGACACTCGGGGTACAGGACGCTGACACTCGGGGTACAGGACGCTGACACTCGGGGTACAGGACGCTGACACTCGGGTACAGGACGCTGACACTCGGGGTACAGGACGCTGACACTCGGGTACAGGACGCTGACACTCGGGGTACAGGACCCTGACACTCGGGCGTACAGGACCCTGACACTCGGCGTACAGGACACTGACACTCGGCGTACAGGACACTGACACTCGGGGTACAGGACACTGACACTCGGGGTACAGGACACTGACACTCGGCGTACAGGAAACTGACACTCGGGGTACAGGACACTGACACTCGGGGTACAGGACACTGACACTCGAGTACAGGACGCTGACACTCGAGTACAGGACGCTGACACTCGGGTACAGGACGCTGACACTCGGGGTACCGGACGCTGACACTCGGGGTACAGGACGCTGACACTCGGGGTACAGGACGCTGACACTCGGGGTACAGGACGCTGACACTCGGGGTACAGGACGCTGACACTCGGGGTACAGGACCCTGACACTCGGGGTACAGGACCCTGACACTCGGCGTACAGGACCCTGACACTCGGCGTACAGGACACTGACACTCGGGTACAGGACACTGACACTCGGGTACAGGACACTGACACTGGCGTACAGGAAACTGACACTCGGGGTACAGGACACTGACACTCGGGTACAGGACACTGACACTCGGGTACGGGACGCTGACACTCGGGTACGGGACGCTGACACTCGGGGTATGGGACGCTGACACTCGGGGTACGGGACGCTGACACTCGTAGTACAGGACGCTGACACTCGGCGTACAGGAAGCTGACACTCGGGGTACAGGACGCTGACACTCGGGGTACAGGACGCTGACACTCGGGATACAGGACGCTGACAGATGGGATACAGGACGCTGACACTGGGGTACAGGACGCTGACACTCGGGGTACAGGACCCTGACACTCGGGGTACAGGACCCTGACACTCGGCGTACAGGACACTGACACTCGGGGTACAGGACACTGACACTCGGGGTACAGGACACTGACACTCGGGGTACGGGACGCTGACACTCGGGGTACGGGACGCTGACACTCGGGGTACGGGACGCTGACACTCGTGGTACGGGACGCTGACACTCGGCGTACAGGACGCTGACACTCGGGGTACAGGACGCTGACACTCGGGGTACAGGACGCTGACACTCGGGATACAGGACGCTGACATATGGGATACAGGACGCTGACATATGGGATACAGGACGCTGACATATGGGGTACAGGACGCTGACACTCGGGGTACAGGACGCTGACACTCGGGGTACAGGACGCTGACACTCGAGGTACAGGACGCTGACACTCGGGGTACAGGACGCTGACACTCGGGGTACAGGACGCTGACACTCTGGGTACAGGACGCTGACACTCGGGTACAGGACGCTGACACTCGGGGTACAGGACGCTGACACTCGGGGTACAGGACGCTGACACTCGGGGTACAGGACGCTGACACTCGGAGTACAGGACGCTGACACTCGGGGTACAGGACGCTGACACTCGGGTACAGGACGCTGACACTCGGAGTACAGGACGCTGACACTCGGGGTACAGGACGCTGACACTCGGGTACAGGACGCTGACACTCGGGTACAGGACGCTGACACTCGGAGTACAGGACGCTGACACTCGGGGTACAGGACGCTGACACTCGGGGTACAGGACGCTGACACTCGGGGTACAGGACGCTGACACTCGGGGTACAGGACGCTGACACTCGGGGTACAGGACGCTGACACTCGGGGTACAGGACGCTGACACTCGGGGTACAGGACGCTGACACTCGGGGTACAGGACGCTGACACTCGGGGTACAGGACGCTGACACTCGGGGTACAGGACACTGACACTGGGGTACAGGACACTGACACTCGGAGGTACAGGAGGCTGACACTTGGGTCAGACTGACTGGGGTACAGGACGCTGACACTCGGGGTACAGGACGCTGTCACTCGGGGTACAGGACGCTGTCACTCGGGGTACAGGACGCTGACACTCGGGGTACAGGACGCTGACACTCGGGGTACAGGACGCTGACACTCGGGGTACAGGACGCTGTCACTCGGGGTACAGGACGCTGTCACTCGGGGTACAGGGCGCTGACACTCGGGGTACAGGACGCTGTACACTGACGCTCAGGGTACAGGACGCTGACACTCGGGGTACAGGACGCTGTCACTCGGGGTACAGGACGCTGTCACTCGGGGTACAGGACGCTGTCACTCGGGGTACAGGACGCTGTCACTCGGGGTACAGGACGCTGACACTCGGGGTACAGGACGCTGTCACTCGGGGTACAGGACGCTGACAGTCAAGGTACAGGACACTAATGCATGGAGTAAATAAATAATCTCCTGATGTAGGTGAAGGTGCACAGCCACTTACCAGGCCGGAGGCAGCAGCCCCTGCAGCAGTGACCGGGTGGCCCCTCTGCGCTGTTACTATGTGACCCAGGAATGTAATGCTCCTTGGTCAGCGGCAGCAAACCAAACTATTACTGTAAGACAACTGACCTGGGGGGAGGGGGCACAGGGGGGCACATAGTCACAGGAGGACATGGGGGCACATAGTCACAGCAGGATATGGGGGCACATAGTCACAGGAGGACATGGGGGCACATAGTCACAGCAGGACATGGGGGCACATAGTCACAGCAGTACATGGGGGACACATAGTCACAGCAGGACATGGGGGGCACATAGTCACAGCAGTACATGGGGGGCATTAGTCACAGCAGGACATGGGGGCATTAGTCACAGCAGGACATGGGGGCATTAGTCACAGCAGGACATGGGGGCACATAGTCACAGCAGTACATGGGGGACACATAGTCACAGCAGGACATGGGGGGCACATAGTCACAGCAGTACATGGGGGGCATTAGTCACAGCAGGACATGGGGGGCATTAGTCACAGGAGGACATGGAGGGCACATAGTCACAGCAGGACATGGGGGGCACAGTCACAGCAGGATATGGGGGGCACATAGTCACAGCAGGACATGGGGGGCACAGTCACAGCAGGATATGGGGGGCACATAGTCACAGCAGGACATGGGGGGCATTAGTCACAGCAGGATATGGGGGACACATAGTCACAGCAGGACATGGGGGGCACAGTCACAGCAGGACATGGGGGGCATTAGTCACAGCAGGATATGGGGGACACATAGTCACAGGAGGACATGGGGGCACATAGTCACAGCAGGATATGGGGGGCACATAGTCACAGGAGGACATGGGGGCACATAGTCACAGCAGGACATGGGGGCACATAGTCACAGCAGGACATGGGGTGCACAGTCACAGCAGGATATGGGGGGCACACAGTCACAGCAGGACATGGGGGGCACAGTCACAGCAGGACATGGGGGGCACAGTCACAGCAGGATATGGGGGGCACATAGTCACAGCAGGACATGGGGGGCACATAGTCACAGCAGGACATGGGGGACACATAGTCACAGGAGGACATGGGGGACACATAGTCACAGCAGGACATGGGGGGCACATAGTCACAGCAGGACATGGGGGGAACATAGTCACAGGAGGACATGGGGGACACATAGTCACAGCAGGATATGGGGGACACATAGTCACAGCAGGACATGGGGGGCACATAGTCACAGCAGGACATGGGTGGCACATAGTCACAAGAGGACATGGGGCACATAGTCACAGGAGGACATGGGGGGCACATAGTCACAGCAGGACATGGGGGACACGTAGTCACAGCAGGACATGGGGGGCACATAGTCACAGCAGGACATGGGGGGCACATAGTCACAGCAAGACATGGGGGGCACATAGTCACAGCAGGACATGGGGGCACATAGATGGCACATGTGCTGCACTGTGACACTGCTGGGGCAGCATAGTGCACAGCTATGTGACACTGGGGGGCACATAGTCACAGCAGGACATGGGGGGCACATAGTCACAGCAAGACACGGGGGGCACATAGTCACAGCAGAACATGGGGGGGGGACATGGAGGGCACATAGTGCTGCACTGTGATACTTGGTTCTGCTGGGGCAGTATATTGCACTGCTCTGTGATACTTGGTTGTGCTGGGGCAGTATATTGTACTGCTCTGTGGTACTTGGTTGTGCTGGGGCAGTATATTGTACTGCTCTGTGGTACTTGGTTCTGCTGGGGCGGTATATTGTGCTGCTCTGTGGTACTTGGTTGTGCTGGGGCGGTATATTGTACTGCTCTGTGGTACTTGGTTGTGCTGGGGCAGTATATTGTGCTGCTCTGTGGTACTTGGTTGTGCTGGGGCGGTATATTGTACTGCTCTGTGGTACTTGGTTGTGCTGGGGCAGTATATTGTACTGCTCTGTGGTACTTGGTTGTGCTGGGGCGGTAGATTGTACTGCTCTGTGGTACTTGGTTGTGCTGGGGCTGTATATTGTACTGCTCTGTGGTACTTGGTTGTGCTGGGGCAGTATATTGTACTGCTCTGTGGTACTTGGTTGTGCTGGGGCAGTATATTGTACTGCTCTGTGGTACTTGGTTGTGCTGGGGTGCCCGGACAGCTGATACTCTGTCCACTACTCCCCTCATCCTGGCCCTGATAGGGTGGTCTCAGGCTCAGTGCCTAGGGCGGCACCAGCTATACACAGCCCTGGATGGATGCCAAAAATAATACCGCCATACTGAATATTGACCATGAGGGCAGTTATTTTAAATGTGATATTAGGTGAGGAGTAAGGCAGTGTCGCCCCGGAGCGGTATGTGCCCACTGCACCATTCTCATAAATACATCCACCCCACTGTCACCCCTGGTCCTGCAGGGTGCCACGGGTGGTCTTCCCCTTTAAGGATGAAGTGCACGCAGCAATATCCCCGCACAGTGGAGACAATAACCACTTCTAACCATGAAGATCCTACAGGGTCACTTACCTCCCTCTTATTTGCTACATGTTATTAGACAATTTATTGTGGAGATACAAGGACGGCGGCCTCTCTGGGGGTCACCGAAACAAAACAGGGCCAAATGTGCCGCCTCATCACATTCCTGGGGACAGGCCATTAATGAGACTGCTGACTGCCTCCCTGCATGTGACCTCGTTCTCATACAGCGCAGGACGGCCCCACCAGTACAATATCTTTCATCTACGAGACCAACAGGTGCCGGATTATCAGATACTACAGATTATCAGGCGGTCATAGAAAGGTCTTACATGAGGACAGGAGATGCACAACATGGCTTCCCCTAGAGGCGGTCATAACACACGTACCACAACCTGCCTGATACAATGCACCTCAACCTCACCGATCTATGGAGGCCCGGACTCCACCAGATCTCACGGGTGTCCTGAGGAGTCACATCTTGTACGTGGTCAGTGCAGCGTCCATGGATCCCAGCGATGACGATCAGATAGAGATCTGAGATTTTAAGGACAAGTCACCATCTTGATCTCTTTGTCATGTCCCAGGTTTTGCATGTGGTCGGCGTAACATCCAGCTCAAAAAGGGCACTGCCATTAGGGGGTGTCGTTGCCATGAAGGGCAGGACTTGTCTGTACACTGTTTAGGTATGTGGTACGCGTCACATCCACATGATGCCAGGACCCAAGAGCAAAATATTGCCCAGGGCATCAATTGCCTCCACCACGTCCTCCCCAAGGTGCACCTGATGCCTTCTCTTCCCCAGGTAAGTGACTCACACACCCGGCCGTCAGCATGATGTAATGTGATTCATCAGACCATAGTGCACCTGGTGCCATCTCTTCCCTAGGTAAGTGACTCACACACCTGGATGTCATCATAATGTAACGTGATTCATCAGACCATAGTGCACCTGATGCCTTCTCTTCCCCAGGTAAGTGACTCACACACCCAGCCGTCAGCATGATGTAATGTGATTCATCAGACCATAGTGCACCTGGTGCCATCTCTTCCCTTGGTATGTTACGCACACACCCGGATGTCATCATAATGTAACGTGATTCATCAGACCATAGAGCAGCTGGTGCCATATCTTTCCTAGGTAAGTGACTCACTCACGCCCAGCCGTCCACATGAAGTAATGTGATTCAACAGACCATAGTGCACCTGGTGCCATCTCTCCCCTAGGTAAGTGGCTTACTCACGCCCAGCTGTCCACATGAAGTAATGTGATTCATCAGACCATAGAGCACCTGGTGCCATCTCTTCTCTAGGTAAGTGACTCACTCACGCCCAGCCATCCACATGAAGTAATGTGATTCATCAGACCAGGTTGCCTTCTTTCCATAGTGCACCTGGTGCCATCTCTCCCCTAGGTAAGTGGCTTACTCACGCCCAGCTGTCCACATGAAGTAATGTGATTCAACAGACCATAGTGCACCTGGTGCCATCTCTCCCCTAGGTAAGTGGCTTACTCACGCCCAGCTGTCCACATGAAGTATTGTGATTCAACAGACCATAGTGCACCTGGTGCCATCTCTCCCCTAGGTAAGTGGCTTACTCACGCCCAGCTGTCCACATGAAGTAATGTGATTCATCAGACCATAGAGCACCTGGTGCCATCTCTTCTCTAGGTAAGTGACTCACTCACGCCCAGCCATCCACATGAAGTAATGTGATTCATCAGACCATAGTGCACCTGGTGCCATCTCTTCCCAAGGTAAGTGACTTACTCACGCCCAGCCGTCCACATAAAGTAATGTGATTCATCAGACCATAGTGCATCTGGTGCCATCTCTTCCCCAGGTAAGTGACTCTCACGCACCCTGCTGTCCACATGATGTAACATGATTCATCAGACCAGGCCGCCTTCTTACCATAGTGCACCTGGTGCCATCTCTTCCCCAGGTAAGTGACTCTCACGCACCCTGCTGTCCACATGATGTAACATGATTCATCAGACCAGGCCGCCTTCTTACAATAGTGCACCTGGTGCCATCTCTTACCCAGGTAAGTGACTCTCACACACCCTGCTGTCCACATAATGTAATGTGATTCATCAGATCAGGTCATCTTCTTCCCATAGTGCACCCGGTGCTGTTCTGTGGGATGGGACCAGACGGGCTAGCCTTTGCCCCCTCACACTCATCAATGAGCCATGGGTGGCCATGATCCTGTCCCTGGTCACTGGTACTAACCCCTACATCCCGATAACACCCCACAATCATAATCCAGTCACTGACGCTCACATCCTCTCGCTTGCTCATTATTCCTGCTTCCAATATATCAACTTCCAGAACTGACTGTTCACTTGCTGCCTGAATTATCTCCCCCGACAGGTGCCACTTCTCCAGATGATCAGTGTCATTCACGTCACCTGACGGTGGTTTTATTGTTATGGCTGATGGCTTCAACACAAACTCTTGAAAGCATACTCCTCTCCTGAAACCCTCTGTGCTTCTGGAGAAAGCAGCCCTGTAACACTGGTAAATATCTCATATGATACATGAATGGGGAGTATATTAAGTATGGCACAACACTTGGCAGTGAGCGCCCGATGCCCCCGGGCACCAGTTATAGAACAATGTGGTACTGTCAGCGGGCGCCCACTGATCACCTGGCACAATGGTATCAGATGGAGAGGCAGAACTCGTCAGCCATACCCACAGCCCCACAGGAGAGCGTCACCAGCAGAATACTGGCGCCATGTACTGCAGCCTGCATCCCGCAGACACTATGGTCACCTTGCGGATGCCAGATCCTGGACGAGCCTCCAGACCTTACAGTTATCCTGGAAATGCAGCTCCTGATGTGACTGGAGTATAAGACGTAACAAGTGACATTCGCCTCCATCCACCAGGCGGTACACATTACACTGCACTCAACAGTATTTGCAGGGTCATCACCACCATCAGATCCACTGATCCGCACACAATGCTGAGGATCAGTCCTGATTCTGCTGGAAGCTTCCCTGCTGTTCGCACACAGATCAACAGCCACGCTGCAGCTTCTGAGCAGATTGTAAGCTCTTCAGCCCAGAATCCTGAAGCTCCCGGGCTCCAGAAGGACCACATGTACCTGCTGTCCTCTTCCTGCCCCAGTGACCGCACCCTGACGTGTGATGTACGTGGTGCTTGTGATTAGGTCACTGCCGACACAAGATGTCAGGTCATAGCAATCACTGTGTCCCCATAACAGTGACATCCACAGTGCCCCCATAACAGTGACATCCACAGTGCCCCCATAACAGTGACATCCACAGTGCCCCCATAACAGTGACATCCACAGTGCCGCCATAACAGTGACATCCACAGTGCCCCCATAACAGTGACATCCACAGTGCCCCCATAACAGTGACATCCACAGTGCCCCCATAACAGTGACATCCACAGTGCCCCCATAACAGTGACATCCACAGCGCCCCCATAACAGTGACATCCACAGTGCCCCCATAACAGTGACATCCACAGTGCCCTCATAACAGTGACATCCACAGTGCTCCCATAACAGTGACATCCACAGTGCCCCCATAACAGTGACATCCACAGTGCCCCCATAACAGTGACATCCACAGTGCCCCCATAACAGTGACATCCACAGCTGCCCCATAACAGTGACATCCACAGTGCCTCCATAACAGTGACATCCACAGTGCCCCCATAACAGTGACATCCACAGTGCCCCCATAACAGTGACATCCACAGTGCCCCATAACAGTGACATCCACAGTGCCCCCATAACAGTGACATCCACAGTGCCCCCATAACAGTGACATCCACAGTGCCCCCATAACAGTGACATCCACAGTGCCCCCATAACAGTGACATCCACAGTGCCCCCATAACAGTGACATCCACAGTGCCCCCATAACAGTGACATCCACAGCGCCCCATAACAGTGACATCCACAGTGCCCCCATAACAGTGACATCCACAGTGCCCCCATAACAGTGACATCCACAGTGCCCCCATAACAGTGACATCCACAGTGCCCCCATAACAGTGACATCCACAGTGCCCCCATAACAGTGACATCCACAGCGCCCCCATAACAGTGACATCCACAGCGCCCCATAACAGTGACATCCACAGTGCCCCCATAACAGTGACATCCACAGTGCCCCCATAACAGTGACATCCACAGTGCCCCATAACAGTGACATCCACAGTGCCCCCATAACAGTGACATCCACAGTGCCCCCATAACAGTGACATCCACAGTGCCCCCATAACAGTGACATCCACAGTGCCCCCATAACAGTGACATCCACAGTGCCCCCATAACAGTGACATCCACAGTGCCCCCATAACAGTGACATCCACAGTGCCTCCATAACAGTGACATCCACAGTGCCCCCATAACAGTGACATCCACAGTGCCCCCATAACAGTGACATCCACAGTGCCCCCATAACAGTGACATCCACAGTGCCCCCATAACAGTGACATCCACAGTGCCCCCATAACAGTGACATCCACAGTGCCCCCATAACAGTGACATCCACAGTGCCCCCATAACAGTGACATCCACAGAGCCCCCATAACAGTGACATCCACAGCGCCCCCATAACAGTGACATCCACAGCGCCCCCATAACAGTGACATCCACAGTGCCCCCATAACAGTGACATCCACAGTGCTCCCATAACAGTGACATCCACAGAGCCCCCATAACAGTGACATCCACAGTGCTCCCATAACAGTGACATCCACAGCACCCCCATAACAGTGACATCCACAGTGCCCCCATAACAGTGACATCCACAGCGCCCCCATAACAGTGATATCCACAGCACCCCCAAACAGTGACATCCACAGCGCCCCCATAACAGTGATATCCACAGCACCCCCAAACAGTGACATCCACAGTGCCCCGATAACAGTGACATCCACAGATCCCCCATAACAGTGACATCCACAGTGCCCCCATAACAGTGACATCCACAGTGCCCCCATAACAGTGATATCCACAGTGCCCCCATAACAGTGACATCCACAGACCCCCATAACAGTGACATCCACAGTGCCCCCATAACAGTGATATCCACAGTGCCCCCATAACAGTGACATCCACAGACCCCCATAACAGAGACATCCACAGTGCCCCCATAACAGTGACATCCATAGAGCCCCCATAACAGTGACATCCACAGCGCCCCCATAACAGTGACATCCACAGTGCCCTCATAACAGTGACATCCACAGTGCCCCCATAACAGTGACATCCACAGTGCCCCATAACAGTGACATCCACAGTGCCCCCATAACAGAGACATCCACAGTGCCCCCATAACAGTGACATCCATAGTGCGCCATAACAGTGACATCCACAGTGCCCCCATAACAGTGACTTCCACAGCGCCCCCATAACAGTGACATCCACAGTGCCCCATAACAGTGACATCCACAGCACCCCCATAACAGTGACATCCACAGTGCCCCCATAACAGTGACATCCACAGTGCCCCATAACAGTGACATCCACAGTGCCCCCATAACAGTGACATCCACAGTGCGCCATAACAGTGACATCCACAGTGCCGCCATAACAGTGACATCCACAGTGCCCCCATAACAGTGACATCCACAGTGCCCCCATAACAGTGACATCCACAGTGCCCCATAACAGTGACATCCACAGCGCCCCCATAACAGTGACATCCACAGTGCCTCCATAACAGTGACATCCACAGTGCCTCCATAACAGTGACATCCACAGCGCCCCCATAACAGTGACATCCACAGTGCCCCCATAACAGTGACTTCCACAGCGCCCCCATAACAGTGACATCCACAGTGCCCCCATAACAGTGACATCCACAGCACCCCCATAACAGTGACATCCACAGTGCCCCCATAACAGTGACATCCACAGTGCCCCCATAACAGTGACATCCACAGCGCCCCCATAACAGTGACATCCACAGCGCTCCCATAACAGTGACATCCACAGTGCCCCCATAACAGTGACATCAACAGTGCCCCCATAACAGTGACATCCACAGTGCCTCCATAACAGTGACTTCCACAGTGCCTCCATAACAGTGACATCCACAGTGCCCCCATAAAAGTGACATCCACAGTGCCCCCATAACAGTGACATCCACAGCGCCCCCATAATAGTGACATCCACAGTGTCCCCATAACAGAGACATCCACAGTTCCCTCATAACAGTGACATCCAAATTGCAATAGACAGTGTCATCTTGTGAGAGTGACATTACCATGCCCACATCTAAAGTGTAAGGTTTGCGTTTAAAAAATGTATCTGTGACATACAGTGTACTTTTTCTATAGAAGCTGTGAACAGTGACATTACCTGTGGTACCTCTCCTGTATAACGTTTCCTCATCCCAAATACCTTTTTTAATATTTTTGCGCATACACTTCCGAATCCTACATTACTGTATGTGTGACATAGTTTCAAGCATATATAACATTTAAAATGAAGAAGGCGAGCAGTAAGGGACGGAGAAGTGGCCGTGATGCTGATGGTGCACGCAGAGGCCGTGGCCCTGGGCGCGTAGAAACTGACCCTGCTGCCAGAGCACAAGAAAAACGATCCTCCACGATACCTAGTTTCATGTCCCAGTTTGCAGGGCGGTGCAGGACACCACTCTTGAAGTCAGACCAGTGCGACCAGGTTTTCGCTTGGATTGCAGCAGATAATGCTTCCAGTCGGTTAAGCACCACCCTGTCTTCCAGTCTCAGTAGCCCGGAGTCTGGTCAACACAATCCTCAGCCTGATCCTCCTTCCCCCCACCATGGACAGTCTGGGCAAACAAGTTATCCCACACTCGGATATTCCGAGGACCTCTTTTCATCGCTATTCCTTCATTTGGCCCTCTCGCCAAGCACGCTTGAAGAGGGACAGATCTTGTGCCCTGATTCCCAACCTCTTGAGCATCCACAGTCACAAGAAGATGGTGGAGGGGAACGGCAATTACTGTTTAATGAGGTGGATGATGATGAGACACAGTTGCCAATAAGTCAACGGCAATTGCTGTCTCAAGAGGTTGATGAAGAGCATGACACACAGTTGTCAATCACTGAGGCTGTGGTTAGGTCAACAAGTCAGGAGGATGAGCAGAGTGAGGAAGAGGAGGTGGTGGACGATGAAGTTACTGACCCAACCTGGGAAGGTGGAAAGCCTAGCAAAGACAGCAGTACAGAGGGCGAGGGATCTGCAGCACTGCAACAAGCTGGAAGAGACAGTGGGGTGGCAAAGGGGAGAAGGCGGGCCACAGGAAACAGGCCCGCAACTGTTCCACGGAGCACCCACTTGTAGAAATCTCCCTTGCCAAGGGTTAGGTGTTCCGCAGTATAGCGCTTTTTTGAGGAAAGTGTGGACGACAAAAGAATAGTAGTTTCTGTGCCGTACTAAAATGAGCCGGGGCGTGAACACTAGCAACCACCAGCGTGATCCGCCACATGGCATCCAAGAACCCTAATAAGTGGTCTGAACGCCTGGGTCCACAATCTGTGTCTGCGGGTCACACCACTGCTCCCTCTTCCCCTATGTTACGTGCTGCTGGCCAATCCCCTGCCGAAGGCGCAGGCCCAGATGCCTCCTGTGCTGCACGTGGACCTTCGCAAGCACCATCAGCGACCACATCCACTTCCCTGTCCCAGCGCAGCGTCTAAATGTCCTTACCCCAGGCCTTTGAACACAAGCGCAAATACCCAGCCACCCACCCACAGGCCATAGCACTAAATGCGCAGCTTTCCAAATTACTGGCCCTGGAAATGTTGCCATTTAGGCTTGTGGACACTGAGGCCTTCTGCAGCCTGATGTCGGCGGCCGTCCCACATTACGCAGTCCCCAGCCGCCACTATTTTTCAAGGTGTGCCGTGCCCGCCTTACACCAACATGTGTCCCGTAACATCAACCGTGCCCTGACCAACACAGTTAATGGGAAGGTCCGCTTAACCACGGACACATGGACAAGTGCATTCGGCCAGGGACGCTACATTTCCCTGACGGCACACTGGGTGAACGTTGCGGAGGCCGGGAGCGAGTCGTACCCTGGGATGGCACAGGTGCTACCGACGCCAAGGATTGCGGGCCCTATGTCGATCAGGGTTTCCGCCAGCACCTACCTTAGTGGCTCCAACCCCCACTTCTCCTCCTCCGCCTCCACTTCCATCTCCAAATTATCTGTATGCAGCTCCAGTCAGCCATCAGTCAGTAGCTGGAAGCAGTGTAGCACTGCTTTGGAGAAGCTGCAACAGGCCCTGCTGAAGCTGATATGCTTAGGGGACAAACAGCACTCTGCAGCAGAGCTGTGGCAGGGGATAAGAGACCAGACTGAGCTGTGGCTCTCACCACTCAACCTACAACCAGGCATGGTTGTGTCTGATAATGGCTGTAACTTGGTGGCGGCTTTGGAGCTTGGCAAGCTCACACACATCCCATGCCTAGCCCACGTCTTAAACTTAGAAGTTCAGCGGTTTCTCAAAACCTACCCCAATTTGCCTGAGCTACTGGTGAAGGTGCGCCGAGTGTGTGCACATTTCCACAAGTCATCGACAGCTTGAGCCGGTTGGTCAACACTGCAGAAATGTTTGAAATTGCCAGCTCACCGGCTGTTGCGCGACGTGAGCACGCGCCGGAACTCGACGTTCCACATGTTGGCCAGGCTTTGTGAGCAGCAGAGGGCAGTAGTAGAATACCAGCTGCAACTTGGTCGTCTCCTTTTCAGTCAGCTTCCGGTATTCACAAGCGAGGAGTGGGCATGGATGTCTGACCTCTGTGAGGTTTTAAGAAACTTTGAGGATGGTGAGCAGCGATAACTCTATTATCAAAGTAACCATTCCACTTCTGTGTCTACTCAAACGCTCGCTGCTCACAATTAAGGCCGACGCTTTGCATGTGGAAGAGGTGGAAATGGGGGAAGACATAACACAGGGTGATAGACAGACCACCCTCGGTTCGTCTTCTCAGCGCAATTTGGACGATGAAGAGGAGGAGCAGGAGACGGTTGCCTCTGCAACAGAGGGTAGTACCCATGGAAGTTTAATTCCATCTGTTTAGCGTGGGTGGGCAGAAAAGGAGGAAGAGGATGAGGAGATTGAGAGTTATCCTCCTGATGACGACAGCAGGGTCAGCTCACCTACAGGCCATCACCTACAATCTTTTATAGGGTCAGCTCACCTGCAGGGCCTCGAAATTAATGTTTTACAGGGTCAACTCACCTGCAGGCCCTCACCTACAATATTTTACAGGGTCAGCTCACCTGCAGGCCCTCACCTACAATCTTTTACAGGGTCAGCTCACCTGCAGGGCCTCGAAATTATTGTTTACAGGGTCAGCTCACCTACAGGCCCTCACCTACAATATTTTACAGGGTCAGCTGCAGGCCCTCACCTACAATGTTTTACAGGGTCAGCTCACCTGCAGGCCCTCGAATATAATGTTTTACAGGGTGAGCTCACCTCCTGATGACGACAGCGAAGTCTTGCCTGTTGGTACTCTTGCACACATGGCTGACTTCATGTTAGGCTGCCTTTCCCGCGACCCGCGCGTTATATGCATTTTAGACACCACAGATTACTGGTTGTTCACCCTTCTCGACCCCTGCTACAAAGAGAACTTCTCATCTCCAATTCCTCTGGTGGAGAGGACAAGCAAGACATATATCAGAAGGTATATATATATATATCAGAAGGTCCTTGTGGAAAAATTGCTCCAAAGTTGATAGGGCAGACATCCAAATGGATCGTCGACGTCACAGGGACGTGCGATCACCCAGAAGTTATCTAGAGTCAACAAAGTGGCAGCAGGCCCTCACCCATAATGTTTTCGATGGTCAGCTCACCTGCAGGCCCTCGCATATCTGTGAGATACAGTGTACTTTTTTCGTAGATGCTGCGAACAGTGACATTACCTGTGGTACCTCTCCTGCATAACGTTTCCTCATCCTAAATACCTGTGACATTCCCTGTAATTTTTTATTACTCATTCCAATGAAAGGGCCTAGAAAGAGTCCGGAATTGTTATTTTTTGTCGCTATCTTCCCGAGTCAGGAGTGGGTAATTTGCACGCCCCCAGCTGCCTAGCTTGGAAGTGATAGCCGTAGCCGTTTCTCAGGCTCCCTCTACGGAATCAAACCCTGATTCCCCATTACCCGTGGTCACCATGGTAGGTGCATAAAATAACATTGAACGTTGGGCAGACATCTAAATGGATCATCGAGGTCATGGGGAAGTGCGATTACCCAGAAGTTATCTAGAGTCAACAAAGCGGCAGCAGGCCCTCGCCCACAATGTTTTCGATGGTCAGCTAAGCATCAGGCACTCTCCCATAATTTTTTAAATGGTCAGCTCAGCAGCAAACCCTCACCCCTAATGTTTTAGAGGGTCAGCTCACCAGCAGGCCCTCACCTACAAGTCCAGTCTCACTATCCAAGAGTCTGGTTAACACAATCCTCACCGCCGGGGGTCACGTAACTAGTTTGTTATCGGAATTAACCAGACAAATCGCTCCACCAACTCAGAACGGCCATGCACCACCACCCACACAGTCGAGAAAGAGCTATCAATCTGTCAATCCTTTTCGTGTCCGGGCCGGGTGAGCCTTCCCATGCGTAGTCAAATTAAGCCGCAGGCTCCACTCCTGGTGGTGCCCTTCTGTAAATTACTTTAAGTTTCAGCTTTGCAACCATACTTCCCCCGGGAACCAAAGACTTTTGTTTCCCGAGAGCTGCTCGGTGGGTCATGGTGGGAATAACGCCGCCGGATCGCCGGTCGGCATCGTTTATGGTAGGAACTATGACGGTATCTGATCGTCTTCGAACCTCCGACTTTCGTTGTTGATTAATGAAAACATTCTTGGCAAATGCTTTCGCTGTGGTTCATCTTGCACCGGTCCAAAAATGTCACCTCTACTGGCGCAAAACGGATGCCACCAGTCGTCCCTCTTAATCATGGCCCAACTTCCGAAAACCAACAAATTCTTTGGCAGAACTTGCACTTTATATACAAATAAAAATACAGGAAAGAATTTTTCCTCTAAAAGCGATTTTATCTTTGGTTTTGTGCGTATTATTGTCAGTCTGTAAAAGTGGCGCACTGCTCGCACTACAACATCGTTCCCAGCAGCGACCTGCGAGTCCAGGATGCATCCAGACATCCTCCCCATGCTGTTCCCGAACCATTATGGTGGTGTTTCCATCAATTTCTGACCTTTCCTATGAACCAGGCACCCTCCTCTCTTCAGAGCAGGGGGTGTCTGGTCTAATGCTCGGGTTCTCCCATTGACTTTCATTGTTCTCGGGTGCTCGATCAACACTAGTTATCAGATATTATCCGGTGATACCTGTGATATTATTACCTCTATATTACTGTATATTATAATTGGGGATTTAGGGGGATATCAGATACAGTATTAGGGCTCAAGCACACGACCACTGTTGCTTTGTCGATGCGCAAAACACGGATACCGGCCGTGTTCGTTCTGCATTTTATGGAACGTCCGGCCCATAATCGAACAGTCTAATCCTATTTTTGGGGGGAACAATGTGACTGGGGGTTGGGGGGGGGGGTGCACTGCGCCACCAAGGATTTAATACTGGAGGGGGGGGGGGCGCACTGCACCACCAATGATTATAATACTGTTTTAAACCATTAATACAAATACAGGAGGCGGGTGCCAGCGGTAGAATCGCATAGCTGGCACCCGACCTCTAGGACAGGGAGCTGCGATCAGCGGCAGTTAACCCCTCAGGTGCCACACCCGCCTCCTGTATTTGTATGAATGAGTTACTTATCTTCATTGGTGGTGCAGTGGCCACAGCCCCTCCCCTCTCTCCCCTTATTGGTGGCAGCAGCACAGGGGGGAGGGAGAGAGTGACTCCTCCCCTGTGCTGCTGATGGAACATGGCGCGCGCTGAGAGTAGCGCGCGCCATGTTCTCTGATAGTAGGCTGTGCAGTGGCGTACCTAGTATCGGTAAATGGCAAATCCCGATATCGAATCGATACTGGTACAAAAGTATCGATTGGGTATCGATAATTCAATACCCGCTGCAACCCTAAGGCCCCTTGCAGACAAGCGTGAGCGGATTAGGTCTGGATGCGTTGCTGATGAGCTCAGTGAAAACGTGCAAGTACATTCAGTTTTGTTTGCGATTGCATTCAGTTTTTATCGCACGGGTGCAATGCGATTTAAAGCGTTTGAATGTTTACAAACAACATCTCTTAGCAATCATCCGTGAAAAACGCATCGCATCAGTACTTGCTTGCGGATGCAAAGCGATTTTCACGCAGCCCCATTCACTTCTATGTGTGAAAACCATCGCTCATGTACACAGACCCATTCAAATGAATGGGTCCGGAATCCGTGCGGGCGCAATGCATTCGCATGACGCATTGCAGCCTCGCGGAATTCTCGCTCGTGTGAAAGGGGCCTAAGGCTACGTTCACACGACGACAACAAGTCGCGCGACAAATCGGGAACCACTACACTGCAACATTTGTAGCGCGACATTGATGTCGCATTAATGTCGCGCAACAATTTTTATAATGGGAGTCTATGGTGGTGTCGCACGTGCAACATACGACATGTTGCGACTGCGACACATAGACACACCATAGACTCCCATTATAAAAATTGTTGCGCGACAATAGTGCGACTTTTTGTCGCGCGACAATCAGGGCTGTGGAGTCGGAGTCGAGGAGTCGGAGTCGGAGGCAATTTTGGGTACCTGGAGTCGGAGTCGGCAAAAAATGGACCGACTCCGACTCCGACTCCTACTAGATTTAAATTGGAATAAAAAAAAATTGGAATAAAAAAAAAGCAAGTTTAAATGTCCCAATTCAGATAAAGTTATAATTAATTACTTCTCTACTGTAAGAATAAAGGCCAATGCATGCAGTGCGTCACGTTACCGCTAAACACAGACGTTAAGTGACCGTGAAGAAGCTTTTCATATGCTTTACTATGCAGTTAAAGGGACACTGACAGGCTGATATATCTGCTGGTATTCATCAGAGGATTAGGAATACAACTAGACGACTGTTACCCCCAGTTGAGGTTTACTTGTGTTTAAAAACGTTTTAATCAATATGCAAATTCTCTACCTTTGTGCCCAAGGGGCAGGCGCACATGTAGAGTACTGGCAGCACTAGACAGGACTAGGTAGCGAGGAGGAAGAGAGAAAGCTGGCACAGCCTCAGCATAGCCAGACGAGGCTGCTGCCAGCACTCTACACGTGCGCCTGCGCAGGAATTCAGCGTTCGGCTAGCCTGAAAAAAAGGCCAGTGCAGTGAATAATAACGAGGGGAACAGCGCTGGGAAGCTGTACTGGGCGCGGCTGGGCACAAAGCCGCAGGAGACGCTGCCCCATTGGGCACAAAGATAGTGAATTTGCATACAGATTAAAATGTTTTTAAACACAAGTACAGCTTAACTGGGGGTAACATTAGTATAGTTTTATTCCTAATTCTCTGATGAATACCAGTATATATATATATCTTTAGCTGGAAAATCAGCCTGTCAGTGTCCCTTTAAGGAGCGGCAATACTTACACTTTCCATTGTCTTGTGGTCTGCTGTTACAGGGAACCCATGGTTATCCTCCCCTCTCACTGATAACTGATTAAGGACTGGAGACACTTGTATAAGTGAAGGGAATGGATAGTCAATAGTTCAAGACTGAAGCTGTAAACCATTTGAAAAACTGCTATCATTCAGCTAAGGCTATAAAACATGTAAACTCAGATTGTCAGCTTAAATTTTAAACATGACTATGGGATTCTACTAGGAAAATCATATTTTAAAAAAAAAATGCCCCTTCCCCTGCCCCTTCCTGGATCCTCCCACTGCTCTATCTTCAGCAGAAGATCAGCACACAAAGGAGAAGGCAGCAGCTTCTGCTCAACTACCTCTCTGTGCTAGAGGAGATTAGAAGAACTTGGTGGAACAGCTTCGTATTTGCATATTAAATACAGAGGAGTCGGAGTCGAGGAGTCGGAGTCGGAGTCGGAAGTTTCAAAATCTGAGGAGTCGGAGTCGGACAATTTATCTACAGACTCCACAGCCCTGGCGACAATTGTCGTCGTGTGAACGTAGCCTTACTCATTATAGCTCAATTCTTATCGCACCGATAAGAATATGGCTTAAGCGAGTGTCAGGAGATCAGAATTACTACTTCTTATGAGCCGCTGATGGAACTCAGGAGGGACAGTCTGCAAATAGACTGATTTTTAACCCCATGTATCACAAAAACTGCTGAACATATTTAATAAACACAATTGAAAAAAAGATTTTTTTAGCCCAAAATTAGTAAAATGCATTCATAAAAAATTGCCCCGACCCGAAGGTGTCTGCAGGCCACGCCTCCTTTAGAGGGTCTTGTCTTTGATTTCACACGTGCTGCACGCCCCCCACCAGGAGTTTTCCTTCCCTATAGGTGATGACTGATTTTCCACCATTGCTACCTCATTACCATAGCGTTTGCCTTAGTTGACAGCTCACAGCCAGCGTCTAATCCCCTAGCTCTAACTGTTTACATCGTCAGAATGATCACATTCGGTTTGCAAAATTATTCACACCCCTCCATGTTTCCTGGTGTTGCCCCCACCAGTGGTTTCCGATAATCATCAATATAATAATGACTGCCTAATGTTGTCCCCGTATTCAATCCTAAATTACAGAGATCACAGCTTCTGTGCAGACCTTTGTGTTTCCATGGTAACTGACTGTAAACACACCCCCCGTAGTCTCATCCTGACGTCACATTCCCTTCCATCCGGTCCTTATTTCTTGCTGTGAAATAATAGAGGAAAGGGCACATAGCTGCAGGATCAGACTACACATGAGTTGTTTGTAGTCTGTTACCATGGAGACATGTAACGCTTAATAGGTGCTGTTGGTACAAAACGGCAAGAGATTTTCAACGCAGACATTCATGGGCGTGCCCTTTTAGATACATTTAAGCAATAATACAATTTGGTTGCAAATACATGAACATCCGCCCTTAAAGATCCAGGGAAGGAGACGGATCCTGTACAGAAACCAGTCAAGTAGCTCAACAATTCGATTACAGTCACAGGGAAATACCTGACACTGGGCTGTGTGCACATTGTGTCATGCAGTGATAATGTACTGTGCGGATAGCTGTGGTATTATATTATGGTGTGTCAAGTGCAGTGACCGTGTATCACATTGTGTTGTGCAGTGACAGTGTATCACGTTGTGCAGTGACAGTGTATCAGGTTGTGCAGTGACAGTGTATCACGTGCAGTAACTGTGTATCAGGTTGTGCAGTGACAGTGTATCACGTGCAGTGACTGTGTATCAGGTTGTGCAGTGACAGTGTATCAGGTTGTGCAGTGACAGTGTATCAGGTTGTGCAGTGACAGTGTATCAGGTTGTACGGTGACAGTGTATCACGTTGTGCAGTGACAGTGTATCAGGTTGTGCAGTGACAGTGTATCAGGTTGTGCAGTGACTGTGTATCACGTTGTGCAGTGACAGTGTATCACGTTGTGCAGTGACAGTGTATCACGTTGTGCAGTGACAGTGTATCACGTTGTGCAGTGACTGTGTATCACGTTGTGCAGTGACTGTGTATCCGGTTGTGCAGTGACAGTGTATCACGTTGTGCAGTGACTGTGTATCACGTTGTGCAGTGACTGTGTATCACGTTGTGCAGTGACAGTGTATCACGTTGTGCAGTGACAGTGTATCACGTTGTGCAGTAACAGTGTATCAGGTTGTGCAGTGACTGTGTATCACGTTGTGCAGTGTTAGTGTATCAGGTTGTGCAGTGACAGTGTATCAGGTTGTGCGGTGACAGTGTATCAGGTTGTGCAGTGACTGTGTATCACGTTGTGCGGTGACAGTGTATCATGTTGTGCGGTGACTGTGTATCACGTTGTGCGGTGACAGTGTATCACGTTGTGCGGTGACAGTGTATCAGGTTGTGCGGTGACTAGTGTATCACGTTGTGCGGTGACTGTGTATCACGTTGTGCGGTGACTGTGTATCACGTTGTGCGGTGACTGTGTATCACGTTGTGCGGTGACTGTGTATCACGTTGTGCGGTGACTGTGTATCACGTTGTGCGGTGACTGTGTATCACGTTGTGCAGTGACAGTGTATCACGTTGTGCGGTGACAGTGTATCAGGTTGTGCGGTGACTATGTATCACGTTGTGCGGTGACTGTGTATCACGTTGTGCAGTGACTGTGTATCACGTTGTGCGGTGACTGTGTATCAGGTTGTGCGGTGACTGTGTATCAGGTTGTGTGGTGACTGTGTATCAGGTTGTGTGGTGACTGTGTATCATGTTGTGTGGTGACTGTGTATCAGGTTGTGCAGTGACTGTGTATCAGGTTGTGCGGTGACTGTGTATCAGGTTGTGCAGTGACAGCCTATCACGTTGTGCGGTGACTGTGTATCACGCGCAGTGACTGTGTATCAGGTTGTGCAGTGACTGTCTATCACGTGCAGTGACAGTGTATCAGGTTGTGCGGTGACTGTGTATCAGGTTGTGCGGTGACTGTGTATCACGTTGTGCAGTGACTGTGTATCACGTTGTGCGGTGACTGTGTATCAGGTTGTGTGGTGACTGTGTATCAGGTTGTGCGGTGACTGTGTATCAGGTTGTGCGGTGACTGTGTATCAGGTTGTGCGGTGACTGTGTATCAGGTTGTGCAGTGACAGTGTATCACGTTGTGCAGTGTTAGTGTATCACGTTGTGCGGTGACTGTGTATCACGCGCAGTGACTGTGTATCAGGTTGTGCAGTGACAGTCTATCACGTTGTGCAGTGACTGTGTATCACGTTGTGCGGTGACTGTGTATCAGGTTGTGTGGTGACTGTGTATCAGGTTGTGCGGTGACTGTGTATCAGGTTGTGTGGTGACTGTGTATCAGGTTGTGCGGTGACTGTGTATCAGGTTGTGCGGTGACTGTGTATCAGGTTGTGCAGTGACAGTCTATCACGTTGTGCGGTGACTGTGTATCACGCGCAGTGACTGTGTATCAGGTTGTGCAGTGACTGTCTATCACGTGCAGTGACAGTGTATCAGGTTGTGCGGTGACTGTGTATCAGGTTGTGCGGTGACTGTGTATCACGTTGTGCAGTGACTGTGTATCACGTTGTGCGGTGACTGTGTATCAGGTTGTGTGGTGACTGTGTATCAGGTTGTGCGGTGACTGTGTATCAGGTTGTGCGGTGACTGTGTATCAGGTTGTGCAGTGACAGTCTATCACGTTGTGCGGTGACTGTGTATCACGCGCAGTGACTGTGTATCAGGTTGTGCAGTGACTGTGTATCACGTTGTGCAGTGACAGTGTATCACGTGCGGTGACTGTGTATCACGTTGTGCAGTGACTGTGTATCAGGTTGTGCAGTGACAGTGTATCACGTGCAGTGACCGTGTATCAGGTTGTGCAGTGACTGTGTATCACGTTGTGCAGTGACAGTGTATCACGTGCGGTGACCGTGTATCAGGTTGTGCAGTGACTGTGTATCAGGTTGTGTGGTGACTGTGTATCAGGTTGTGCAGTGACAGTGTATCACGTGCAGTGACCGTGTATCAGGTTGTGCAGTGACTGTGAATCACGTTGTGCAGTGACAGTGTATCACGTGCAGTGACTGTGTCTCAGGTTGTGCGGTGACATGACGTTGTGCAGAGATGCTGTGTCATGTTGTCAGGTTGTCAGGTCGTGCACGCACCGCGCTGTGTTGATCACGCTTCCTCCATACACCCGGGCTCCCGGTTCGCTGGTCCCTGCTCCCCGCCTGTCGCACCGGATCCCGGTCAGGCCGCCGCAATGTGCGGCTTCAACTCACAGAAGACTGCGCATGTGCGAGACCGGAGCCGAGACTGGACGGGAGGGGGTGCGCGGGACGGGAGGGGGACGGAGAACGGAGGAGGATACGGAGGGGGCGCGGACACTGCAGAACGGGGGCACCTGAAGGAGGGGGTACAGGGAGGGGAGACGCCGGAGAGCAGAGGGGGACACCTGAGGGACCGGGAAATATAGAAGACACCTGGGGGGATGGAATATGGGAGGATAGGCATAGGAGGGGGAGAGACCTGAGGTGAGAGGGGGACACAGGAAGGATGGGGGTACAGGAGGGGAGAGACCTGAGGCGAGAGGGGGACACAGGAAGGATAGGGGTACAGGGAGGGGAGAGACCTGAGGTGAGAGGGGGACACAGGAAGGATGGGGGTACAGGAGGGGCAGAGACCTGAGGTGAGAGGGGGACACAGGAAGGATGGGGGTACAGGAGGAGAAAGACCTGAGGTGGGAGGGGGACACAGGAAGGATGGGGGTACAGGAAGGGAGAGACCTGAGGTGAGAGGGGACACAGGAAGGATGGGGGTATAGGAAGGGAATAAGAGGGGATACAGGGGGAGAGACCTGAGGTGAGAGGGGGACACAGGAATGATGGGGGTACAGGAGGGGAGAGACCTGAGGTGAGAGGGGGACACAGGAAGGATGGGGGTAAAGGAGGGGAGAGACCTGAGGTGAGAGGGGGACACAGGAAGGATGGGGGTACAGGAGGGGAGAGACCTGAGGTGGGAGGGGGACACAGGAAGGATGGGGGTACAGGAAGGGGAGAGACCTGAGGTGAGAGGGGGACACAGGAAGGATGGGGGTATAGGAAGGGAATAAGAGGGGATACAGGGGGGGAGAGACCTGAGGTGAGAGGGGGACACAGGAATGATGGAGGTACAGGAGGGGAGAGACCTGAGGTGAGAGGGGGACACAGGAAGGATGGGGGTAAAGGAGGGGAGAGACCTGAGGTGAAAGAGGGACACAGGAAGGATGGGGGTATAGGAAGGGGAGAAAAGGGAATACAGGGGGGGAGAGACCTGAGGTGAGAGGGGGACACAGGAAGGATGGGGGTACAGGGGGGGAGACCTGAGGTGAGAGGGGGACACAAGAAGCATGGAGGGCACAGGAAGGGGAGAAAAGGGGAGAGACCTGAGGTGAGAGGGGGACACAGGAAGGATGGGGGTACAGGAAGGGGAGAAGAGGGGATACAGGAGGGGAGAGACCTGAGGTGAGAGGGGGACACAGGAAGGATGGGGGTACAGGAAGGAGAGGATACAGGGGGGGACAGACCTGAGGTGAGAGGGGGACACAGGAAGCATGGAGGGTACAGGAGGGAAGACATGACAGAAGAGGGGGGGACACCTAAGAGACAGGCAGATGCGTGGCTATAGGGGGTGCAGAGTTAGAGGGGCCCAAGCTGAACTTTTGCACCAGGGCCATAAGCAGTTAGCTATGCCCCTGGAGACAGGGGTATATGGAAGACACCTGGGGGGATGGAATATGGGAGGATAGGCAAAGGAGGGGGAGAGACCTGAGGTGAGAGGGGGACACAGGAAGGATGGGGGTACAGGAAGGGGAGAGACCTAAGGTGAGAGGGGGACACAGGAAGGATGGGGGTACAGGGGGGGGGAGAGACCTGAGGTGAGAGGGGGACACAAGAAGCATGGAGGGCACAGGAAGGGGAGAAGAGAGGATACAGGAGGGGAGAGACCTGAGGTGAGAGGGGGACACAGGAAGGATGGGGGTACAGGAAGGGGAGAAGAGGGGATACAGGAGGGGAGAGACCTCAGGTGAGAGGGGGACACAGGAAGGATGGGGGTACAGGAAGGGGATACAGGGGGGGACAGACCTGAGGTGAGAGGGGGACACAGGAAGCATGGAGGGTACAGGAGGGAAGACATGACAGAAGAGGGGGGGACACCTAACAGACAGGCAGATGCGTGGCTATAGGGGGTACAGAGTTAGAGGGGCCCAAGCTGAACTTTTGCACCAGGGCCCATAAGCAGTTAGCTATGCCCCTGGAGACAGGGGTATATGGAAGACACCTGGGCGGATGGAATATGGGAGGATAGGCATAGAAGGGGGACAGACCTGAGGTGAGAGGGGGACACAGGAAGGATGAGGGTACAGGAGGGGAGAAGAGGGGATAGACCTGAGGTGAGAGGACACAGGAAGGATGAGGGTACAGGAAGGGGAGAAGAGGGGATACAGGGGGGGACAGACCTGAGGTGAGAGGGGGACACAGGAAGCATGGAGGGTACAGGAGGAAAGACATGACAGAAGAGGGGGGGACACCTAAGAGACAGGCAGATGCGTGGCTATAGGGGGTGCAGAGTTAGAGGGGCCCAAGCTGAACTTTTGCACCAGGGCCCATAAGCAGTTAGCTATGCCCCTGGAGACAGGGGTATATGGAAGACACCTGGGGGGATGGAATATGGGAGGATAGGCAAAGGAGGGGGAGAGACCTGAGGTGAGAGGGGGACACAGGAAGGATGGGGGTACAGGAGGGAAGAGACCTGAGGTGAGAGGGGGACACAGGAAGGATGGGGGTACAGGAGGGGAGAGACCTGAGGTGAGAGGGGGACACAGGAAGGATGGGGGTACAGGAGGGGAGAGGGGACACAGGAAGGATGGGGGTACAGGGAGGGGAGAGACCTGAGGTGAGAGGGGGACACAGGAAGGATGGGGGTACAGGAAGGGGAGAGACCTGAGGTGAGAGGGGGACACAGGAAGGATGGGGGTACAGGGAGGGGGGGAGAGACCTGAGGTGAGAGGGGGACACAAGAAGCATGGAAAGCACAGGAAGGGGAGAAGAGAGGATACAGGAGGGGAGAGACCTGAGGTGAGAGGGGGACACAGGAAGGATGGGGGTACAGGAAGGGGAGAAGAGGGGATACAGGAGGGGAGAGACCTTAGGTGAGAGGGGGACACAGGAAGGATGGGGGTACAGGAAGGGGAGAAGAGGGGATACAGGGGGGGACAGACCTGAGGTGAGAGGGGGACACAGGAAGCATGGAGGGTACAGGAGGGAAGACATGACAGAAGAGGGGGGGACACCTAACAGACAGGCAGATGCGTGGCTATAGGGGGTGCAGAGTAAGAGGGGCCCAAGCTGAACTTTTGCACCAGGGCCCATAAGCAGTTAGCTATGCCCCTGGAGACAGGGGTATATGGAAGACACCTGGGGGGATGGAATATGGGAGGATAGGCATAGGAGGGGGACAGACCTGAGGTGAGAGGGGGACACAGGAAGGATGAGGGTACAGGAGGGGAGAAGAGGGGATAGACCTGAGGTGAGAGGAGGACACAGGAAGGATGAGGGTACAGGAAGGGGAGAAGAGGGGATAGACCTGAGGTGAGAGGAGGACACAGGAAGGATGAGGGTACAGGAAGGGGAGAAGAGGGGATACAGGGGGGGAGAGACCTGAGGTGAGAGGGGGACACAGGAAGGATGGGGGTACAGGGAGGGGAGAGACCTGAGGTGAGAGGGGGACACAGGAAGGATGGGGGTACAGGAAGGGGAGAAGAGGGGATAAAGGGGGGGGGGATACCTGAGGTGAGAGGGGGACACAGGAAGGATGGAGGGTACAGGAAGGGGAGAAGAGGGGATACAGGGGGGGAGAGACCTGAGGTGAGAGGGGGACACAGGAAGGATGGGGGAGTACAACAGGGGGAGACATATAAGGGGAGACACAAGGGGGTAGAAGAGATACTAGAAGTGGGGGAGATTTTAGGGTGCAGACATATGAGGGGAGCGAATACAGGAGGGGGAGATATCAGAAGGAGAGGGGATAACGTAGGAGACAAGAGTGAGGGAGCATCGGAGGGAGAGACGCAAAAGAGTATTTACAAGAGGAAGAGACAGGAAGAATGAGTGAATACATGAGGCACACGAAGGCACGGGGAGGAGTGAGGATACAAAATATAGGGCGATACCACGAGGGACGTACACTATATGGAGAAAAGTATTGGGCCTCTGACCTTAATCATGGACCTCAGATGTTTCATTCAATCTAATTACCACAGGTGTATAACATCCAGCCTCTAGCCATGCAGTCTACCATTACCACAGGTGTATAACATCCAGCCTCTAGTCATACAGTCTGCTATTACCACAGGTGTATAACCTCCAGCCACCAGCCATGCAGTCTGCCATTACCACAGGTGTATAACATCAAGCCTCTAGTCATACAGTCTGCTATTGCCACAGGTGTATCACCTCCAGTCTGAAGCCGTGCAGTCTGCGATTACCACAGGTGTATAACATCCAGCCTTTAGCCGTACAGTCTGCCATTACCACAGGTGTATAACATCCAGCCTCTAGCTGTGCAGTCTGCCATTACCACAGGTGTATAACATCCAGCCTCTAGCCATGCAGTCTGCCATTACCACAGGTGTATAACATCCAGCCTCTAGTCATACAGTCTGCTATTACCACAGGTGTATAACATCCAGCCTCTAGTCATACAGTCTGCCATTACCACAGGTGTATAACATCCAGCCTCTAGCCATGCAGTCTGCTATTACCACAGGTGTATAACATCCAGCCCCTAGCCGTGCAGTCTGCCATTACCACAGGTGTATAACATCCAGCCTCTAGCCATGCAGTCTGCGATTACCAGAGGTGTATAACATCCAGCCTCTAGCCGTGCAGTCTACCATTACCACAGGTGTATAACATCCAGCCCCTAGTTGTGCAGTCTGCGATTACCAGAGGTGTATAACATCCAGCCCCTAGTTGTGCAGTCTGCCATTACCACAGGTGTATAACATCCAGCCCCTAGTTGTGCAGTCTGCCATTACCACAGGTGTATAACATCCAGCCTCTAGCTATGCAGTCTGCTATTGCCACAGGTGTATAACCTCCAGTCTCAAGCCGTGCAGTCTGCCATTACCACAGATGTATAACATCCAGCCTCTAGCCATGCAGTCTGCTATTACCACAGGTGTATAACATCCAGCCACAATGCAGTCGCCTTTACAGACATTTGTGAAAAATGGCTCATTGTAAAGAGCTCAATTAATTCCATCTGTAGTAGGAGTCACCGCTGCCACAATTCACTTCCAGAAATAATAAGCACCTATTTTAAACAAGGGCCTCAAGCCAATATTAAGCTCCGGCGATAGCCCTAAAATATCACACCAAAGAAATTATGCAACAACCGGAGTTACTCAATTATTATATCTTTATTATCACAAAACATTAAAACCATATTAAAATACATTTTCAGGTGGTGATAGAGAATAAGGGACGGATTGCCCTGATGGGATACGTGGATCACTTACAGTTGTGTTCAAAATTATTCAACCCCCAATGCTGTAAAGGGTTTTAGGGAATTTAGTGTACATTTGTAATTGTGTTCAGAATGAAATCTTACAAGGACTTTTTAAAGAACCAAATGCAACTAAAATGACATCAATTGTTTTTGTAATACAGTATTAAATGTTTTTTTTTGTGATTTCTTCATTGACACAATTATTCAACCCCTTAAAGACCACCACTCTTAAGAACAGAGGTTCATTCATTTTCGATCAGGTATTGAAAACCCCTGTGGATGTCAAGGAGCAGCAATCAAGCAGAATAAGCCCCAATTAGGCAGATGTAAAATGACTGTGATACTCGGCTCCTTCTAGACATTTACTGGTGTGTTTACAGACATGGTGAAGTCAAGAGAACGGTCCAGGAAGACAAGAGAAGAGGTAATTTCTCCTCACAGGAAGGGCAATGGCTATAAGAAGATTGCAGAGATGTTAAACATACCAAGAGACACCATAGGAAGCATCATTCGCAAATTCAAGGCAAAGTGCACTGTTGAAACGCTACCTGGTCGTGGCAGAAAGAAGATGCTGACTTCGACTGCTGTGCGCTACCTGAAGCGCAAAGTGGAGAAAAGTCCCCGTGTGACTGCTGAGGAACTGAAAAAAGATTTGTCAGATGCGGGTACTGAAGTTTCAGCTCAGACAATAAGGCGCACACTGCGTAATGAAGGCCTCCATGCCAGAACTCCCAGGCGCACCCCCTTGCTGTCTCCAAAGAATAAGAAGAGTCGCCTGCAGTATGCCAAAAGTCATGTGGACAAACCACAACAGTTTTGGGATAGTGTTCTGTGGACTGATGAAACAAAATTAGAACTGTTTGGGCCCATGGATCAACGCTATGTTTGGAGGAGGAAGAACAAGGCCTATGAAGAAAAGAACACCTTGCCTACTGTGAAGCATGGCGGGGGGTCAATCATGCTGTGGGGCTGTTTTGCTTCTACAGGTACAGGGAAGCTTCAGCGTGTGCAAGGTACCATGAATTCTCTTCAGTACCAGGAGATATTGGATGAAAATGTGATGCAGTCCGTCACAAACCTGAGGCTTGGGAGACGTTGGACCTTTTAACAGGACAATGATTGCAGATTAAAGGCTGGAACATTTTGCAGTGGCCATAGCAGTCACCAGACTTAAATCCGATTGAGAACCTCTGGTGGGACTTAAGGAAAGCAGTTGCAGCGCGCAAGCCTAAAAATGTGACTGAACTGGAGGCTTTTGCCCATGAAGAATGGGCGAAGATATCCGTAGATCGCTGCAAGACACTTGTGTCAAGCTATGCTTCACGTTTAAAAGCTGTTATAACTGGAAAAGGATGTTGTACTAAGTACTAAGAGTGAAGGTCACTTGGGGGTTGAATAAAACTGATAATGATGTGAGCACAGAAAAGACATTTGTGGTTATTTCATTATAAATGTTATGTTATATTTGTCTGACTTACAAGGGCCTCTGTGATTTAATTGTAAACAAGATGACTGAAATTATCAAAATCAATGTCAAACTGGCCAAAACACTCAATTTCAGTGGGGGTTGAATAATTTTGAACACAACTGTACATCTACAGTAGACAATTCATGAGTTACATCATCACAAAACATTGCATACGAAAGTTTTCACAAAGTAATGCAGAAACAGTTATACCCTGTATGATGTATCAGCACTGCTTACCATGATTTATGTAGCCGTTGGTGGCTTGCACTGTGTACTTTACTTCAGGGTATAACTGTTTCTGCATATTGTGATTGTTATAGTCGCTGTCGGCTTGCACTATGCGCCTTACTTTGTGAAAACTTCCGTGAATTGAATTGTCTAGTGTAGATGTAAGTGATCCACGTATCCCATCAGGGCACTCCGTCCTTTATTCTCTATCACCACCTGAAAATGTATTTTAATATGGTTTTAAGGTCACTTCCAGAAATGTCTTCCCTCCTAGACATTCCACCATCACCTATGAGTGGCATTATTGTAAAGTGGAAGGAACCACAGCAACTCAGCCACAGAGCCCTGGCCTCAACCCCATCCAACACCAGAATGGAGATTGGGAGCCACATAAAAGTGGCCCCATGTTGTACCAGGGTCCAACCTGACACATGGCGAGTCCAGAAATCCTGCCCCGCTGCAGTATTCAACTGTATCACCGTCCTGAGGAGGGCACCTGAGGCCGACAGGTCCCTGAGTGCCTGATCGTCCTAGTATTAAGGCTGGGAGCATCGGATCATTATGTACTCGGCTGGTGGCCATGATGAGTGGATATAGTATATAGCGGGTATAAGAGGGTAGATATAGGTGGGCGAGATTAGTTTTGTCAGCCAGGCTTTCCTTGGTCTGGTCGTATCCTGGCTGTTCCCATCCTCCTCTCCTTCCTCCCCTGCTTTGAAGCAGTTGTCAGGTAGTTGTCAGATAGTTATGATTCTCTCTTTCCAAGTTTACATTTTGCTTTATTTTGTGTTGCGGTGTCTGAAGCCATGTCCGAAAGACCGGAGGCCGGGTGAAGACGTGCAGCGCCATAAGCTCTGTACACGCTTCTCTTTCACCTCCAAATACACGACCTTGTGATTTTTTCACACAGCCCATCCGTCCTCCAGACTGGCCTGTATACAGGAAGGAAATGTGGGAAGATACACTGTATGTGCACTGCCGTTCAATACAGTGCCCACACAATACTACCATTCATTGCCCAAAATATACTGCCTTACAATGCCCAAATAATACATCCACACACTATCCGCATAATACATAGTGCCCAGCCAATGCTGCCATTCAGTGCCCAAATAATACTGCCCTACAATGTCAGAACAATACTACAGAACATACTACAATGTCCATCAAATACTACCATTCAGTGCGCAAATAAGACTGACTCACAATGACCAAAATAAGACCTCCACACACTATCCACATATTATGTAGTGCTCACCCAATACAGCTGTTCAGTGTCCAAATAAAACTGCCCTATAATATCAAAATAATACAGTGCCCACACAATACCGCCATTCATTGCTCAAATAATACTGCCCTACAATGCCAGATTAATACTGCCACACACTATCCACATAATACATGGTCTACCAAATACTGCCATTCAGCGCCCAAATAATACTGCCCTACAATGCCAGTTTAATACCTCCACACGCTATCCGTATAATACATAGTGTACACCTAATACTGCCATTCAGAGCCCAAATAATACTGCCCTACAATGCCAGATTAATACCTCCACACACTATCCACATAATACATGGTCTACCAAATACTGCCATTCAGCGCCCAAATAATACTGCCCTACAATGCCAGTTTAATACCTCCACACACTATCCGTATAATACATAGTGCCCACACAATACTGCCATTCAGAGCCCAAATAATACTGCCCTACAATGCCAGATTAATACCTCCACACACTATCCACATAATACAGTGTCTACCTAATACTGCCATTTAGAGCCCAAATAATACTGCCCTACAATGGCAGTTTAATACCTCCACACACTATCCGTATAATACATAGTGCCCACACAATACTGCCATTCAGAGCCCAAATAATACTGCCCTACAATGCCAGATTAATACCTCCACACACTATCCACATAATACAGTGTCTACCTAATACTGCCAATAAGAGCCAAAATAATACTGCCCTACAATGGCAGTTTAATACCTCCACACACTATCCGTATAATACATATTGTACACCTAATACTGCCATTCAGAGCCCAAATAATACTGCCCTACAATGCCAGATTAATACCTCCACACACTATCCACATAATACAGTGTCCACCTAATACTGCCATTTAGAGCCCAAATAATACTGCCCTACAATGCCAGTTTAATGCCTCCACACACTATCCGTATAATACATAGTGTACACCTAATACTGCCCTACAATGCCAGTTTAATGCCTCCACACACTATCCGTATAATACATAGTGTACACCTAATACTGCCATTCAGAGCCCAAATAATACTGCCCTACAATGCCAGTTTAATACCTCCACACACTATTCGTATAATACATAGTGTACACCTAATACTGCCATTCAGAGCCCAAATAATACTGCCCTACAATGCCAGATTAATACCTCCACACACTATCCACATAATACATAGTGCCCACACAATACTGCCATTCCATGGCCCTCATCTGTCATACAGGCGCCGGGGTGTCTCCTGAGGGACGCTTGGCCGTAACCCCAAGGTGCACACAGTCATCTAGCGCCAGCGCAGAATGACTCAGGGCCATTGATACGACCGAATTTTTCTTTCCACATCCGTTCTGCAACTTTGCGGATCGGATCCAGACCCATTCATTTCAATGGGGTCGCAAAAGATGCGGACAGCTTACCGTGTGCCATCTGCATCCGCATTTCTTGTCTGTTTTGCAGAGAAGAATAGGCATTTCTATCACAGGGAAGGACGTTCCGATCCGCAAAATGCAGAACACAAATGGCTGGCATCCATGTGTTGCAGTCCACAAAAAACGGATACGGTCGTGTGAATGCACCCTTAAAGGGATATTCTGGGACATCGATGGCATATCGCTAGGATATCCTATCAAAAAACAAAATACAGCAAACATAAACAAACAGGTCGTGTGTGGAACCGTAGTCACCTACCCAACCGAAGATATATGAACCACACATGTAAAGGAGAAATCTTCTTCAAGAGACGTCATCTGCAGAATACACTTTTGAATAAGGCTCGGCAGTCTTCCCTTCTGTCTCATGAAGGGTCCCCAATCAAGTTGTTGCAAGACCTTTCACGCCACACTCTGGTAGAGAGAGCTGCCTTACGTCCTCTATTGGACCTCCCGAATCCAAATTCTGGGTTGATATAGCACGAGACTCCTCCTCTTGCTCGCTATCGGTACTCTCCTGGTTGACAGGCGTACCGCGCTCTATTACCTCTAAGTTATCCTTTACGACTAACCACACATTTGCAACAATAGCACCCATAAGCCGTCACACTTCTCTAATCGACACTAAGGGCCCTCTGACTCCAATCACCGACCATCCGTGTTTCCCGCCGGGACACTCATCTCGCCCCTTTCTTAAAGGCACTAAAATCCGCCCTCTCAGATTTCATCACGTCCTCGGGGGTCATCTCTGAAGCCTCTAACCCAGGCATCCTCAAACTGCGGCCCTCCAGCTGTTGCAAAACTACAACTCCCAGCATGCCCGAACAGCCTACAGGTATCAGCCTGCAGCAGGGCATTGTGGGAGTTGTAGTTTTACAACAGCTGGAGGGCCGCAGTTTGAGGATGCTTGCTCTAACCCAACTGGTAGAACCTCCGCACTCCCAATCTAGACATTCCTTTGAATACCTAGAACTTTTATTTATCTACACGCAAGACTCATACCCTAATTAGATGCCTCACCACATTCGAACAAATGTGCATAGCCCCGTCAGTGGTATTTAGGGATATCTCAAATAACTTATCCTCCAACGCTCCTCACATTCCCCTCCCTTTTGTCAAGCCCGGGAACAAGACCTTACTCCCGCTCACTGGAACAGGACCTTCCTTCCTTCTCTCCCACAAAGCGCTGATCTCCACTAAGGCGCAAGAAACAAGCTATAAGATCCTCTCCAGATGGTACAGGGCGCCTACACTTCTGCACAAATGGTTCCCAACAGTGACGGATCGCTGCTGGAGATGTCACACAGAGGAGGGTACGATAATCCACTGTGCTATCCTGCGCCCATTTTGGAACTTCGTACGTAAAACAATACAGGAGGTAACAGGTATCCCTATCCCAAATTCTCCTGCATCCCTCCGACTGACTTGAACATCCCAGCCTACAAAACCTCACCTCCAAAATATATGGTCCAGGCAGCAAAAACGGTCATCCCTCGACACTGGAAATCTCCCTCGCCCCTACGCTGGAGGAATGGTTTGAAGAAATTGCTCTTCACCAGAGACTGGAAGATCTCATTAGCGTAGCTCCCTCAGACTCCACACAATTTGTAAAACTTGGGGTCCATGAGAAACATTCCGTACTTCGGATGCGTTTCGAAACGCTCATTTGTGATCCGCAACCTGACAACTCCCTCCTTCCCTCACCCACGTTTTCTCCCCCCTTCCCTTTCCCTTTCTTGTTGCAGTCACTATAGACACTCTACAAGGTTTACGGTTAAGTGGATACTCCCACGTTGGTATATATTCTATTGTCATCTTCTTTACAGGTTATCAGATACCCACTTAGATTGTTTCTTTCTTTGAACATCATGTATGTCATTAAGGAAATACTTTCTTGAAAATCTCAATAAAAACTTGAATGAGAAAAAGAAATCTTCTTTATTATAATCAATCCAAAAAATGTACGTAACATCTTTGGGACATGATAAAAACGATGTAGGTGAGTGCTCATCTGCATCGTTTTTATCAGGTCGCATAGATGTTATGTACATTATTTGGATTGATTATAATTAGTATTTCTCTTATTATATGTGTTTCATATATCTTCGGTTGGTTAGATACCCTATCAAAGTCAGATTGGTGTGGGTCCCGCCTCTGGGATCTGCTCCTAGTTCCAGACAAGGACCCCTGAAGTGAAGGAGAGCGGCCACACAAGTGGGTTCACCCTCCGTTTACCACTATAAGTTTCAAAAACAGCACATATGACTAGATTCTGAACTCCCATAGTAATGATTGCAGCACGGCGTGGTCTCCCTCACTTCAGGGGCCCCGTTCTCTAGATAGGAGCAGGACCTGCACCTATCTGACTTTTACACAGGTCTATGGGCGAATGAGCATTCCTGAGTGCGCATGTTCCTGATCATTTCCCACGTAGACACCGACAAACAAGCAAACACTTGTGGCGTCTTGTCAGCAGCACATCTCCTGCTGTAAACAGGGAATGTCCTGCGACCAGTGGAAACTGAACTGGGATGAATGATCGTAGAATGGTTGAAATGTAATAAACGAGCACCAGTCAACGCTAGATCATCGAGTGTCGCTCGTTTGCCTGCAAATAGTCTGCTCATCTTCAGACACCATTCCCTGATTAGAAGTTCTATATGGCGGTGTTATCTAGAGAATGAAAGGCGGTATTGTCTGGGCACTGTATGGCGGTATTATTTAGGCATGGTTGGGGCAGTATCATTTGAGTATGGGGTGACAGCTCTACCATCTTTACCAAGGACACAACTGCTGCAGGTTGGACAGGTGAGTTATACATGCCGACACCGTAATCCTACTGCCGTTCTTAAGCTGCCCATACACACAAGGTAAAAGTCTTCCGAAACCATTCTGGCAGACTTCTATCGAAATGGTCAGGTTGAAAAATTTGGCCCAGAATCTGTATGAGCCAGTCATTTCCACTCTGAACAAGCACATCATACATTCTACAAAGGATCCTGCAACAACTTATCAGCCACATTCTAGACAATCAAACTTTGTAGCTAACTTTACTCCAAAGTCCTAATTTCTATGTCCCAAAAAGAGACAAAAATACCTTTAAAGGGCATGTATCAGCAGGATCAACCCCATCAAACCAAGCATATTGCTTGGTAGGATTGATCTTGCTGATTAAAACTATACCTGTCTTGTGAAAATCGGTTGTGGCTTTCACAAAAAATAAAAGGCTTTAATTTCTTATGTAAGTGAGGGCTTCAGTGCAGAGGGGTGGAGCCTAGTCCCTCAGCTTTCCAGTGCTGGCCACGCCCCTCATTGCACAGGAGCTTTTATTGCATTAAAGAATAAAACTTTCTTTCTCGGGAACGCCACAACCGATTTTCACAAGGCAGGTATCATTTTAATCAGCAGGATTAACCCTAACAGGCATTATACCAGGGTCCAGCTGACAGGCGCTCTTTAAAGAAGCTTTCCTGGATTCTCTTTTCAATCACCTATTCAGAAAGTAGATCAACAATAATCATTGATAAGGGTCAGACAACAGCGATCAGCAAAACATAGGGGCAGTAACATTAGCTTAAGTGCCCCTTCGTTCTGCAGATCCGTCCATCATCCTATTGGGGGGGCTCTACAATACATATTAAAAAAAAAAAAACACTGAAAGTTGAGACGACAAGCTTGAAGTTGTAATATTTTAATGAAAACTTAGACCAGAATCCACGATTTTCTCGCCCTGCTTTTTGCAAGCCTCGGGGCGGCACATTAACGCAATGGCACTGCGGCTCACGAACTGGCGAAGGATGGCAAAGTACAGGCCATAGACAGACGGATGCAACAGGTGGGGGAGGGGCTGTGAAGTGAAATTAGTGCAACCTTTTTGTTTTTTTAGCACCATAACATTGGCAGGGAGAAGTGTGAATGTAGAAAGGAAGAGGCTGTGGATCCAGAAGACGTGTGAGTGGTCTGTGCCCCTCCGTTATCACGACATAAATAAACCGTAGCGAATAAAAGATCCAGAACTACATACAAAAACAGCACAGCTCCAACGCACACACACGCAAGCACGCGCTAAAGTCCGGGGCAACTCACAGCAGAGTTATCACAGTGAAAGTTTACAGCGGTGTCTACAATGCAACAGCAAAGCCGGGCGACCCAGCAGGACTCGTACCGCCGCCACGCGTGGTCTGCCATACCGATCCCTCTAAATGACATCACTGCTCTAGATATTTTTGTAAAGAATCCTTTCTAGCGCTGATCTAGCTCTACAGTTTCTCCTCTCTAGTGAAATTACACTAAATTCTTAGAAAATACCTCAAACCCCCTGCAGCTATCAATCCCAGCATGCTCCACTTCCGAAAATCCATACTCTACATACGCAATACTAGACGTGCATGCATATGCCAATCGTTCCCCTATATGCTTTATCAATAAGATGAGGCCTAGAGCCCTAGAAGCCACTGGTCCTGGAAGTCCGTGGGCAGTGATGTCAATGCAACCACCCTGAATCCTTCCTCTATCCAACCTTGTTCCGTAGAGAATCCTTCCCTCTTCTTACACCCCGATCAAGAGCCAGGTAGACGCTAAGTGACCGACCAAAAGAAGGCATCAGGACGTTGCACGAAATGTTACGAGAACAAAACATTTGGAAAGCTGAATCGGTCGTCCATTGAGAACTGGAAACGACCCAAGAGAGGACGTGTAGTGTGATGTCATCATGTGCTGCAATGATGTACCAGAAATGGGGGACCCCTCATGATGGTCATACAACTACCAACCCCATCATGGAAGGCTGGAGGCGCCACCACAGCTGCTGTAGAAGAAAGCTGCATGTGCCTAAAGCCAGAGCGGCTCTCCGAAGTGTGGACATTGGTGACCATGGGTCATGCATACATGATTAACCCCTGAGGCCCCAGAATGGGACCTGCGGCTTTATGAGACTTCACAAGTAGATGAGTTTATGACAGAGCCCTTTATTACTGACGGGTAAGTGATAAAACATGAGTAGGGTTCCCCACTGGTATGGACACCTACCTGCCTGAGGGCGCCCAAAAGCATCTTTGTCACAGAAGCAGGGATGAAAATTTTGTAATTTTCGAAAATTGGGCCTGAAATGGTCCTAGTCGGGGTTATTACCTACTCCTGAAACCTCCATCTGCAATTTTTGGAAATGCTCATAGTGATCCAACAGTCCATAGGACAGAACCACATTGGGTGACCGCAGATTACAAACTGTGACTTATTAAAGGTGTTGACCCAATAATATTTTGTATTAGGATGCAGCTGGACAGTCAGTACTCCGCAAAGACTAAGTAAACCCTTCTTCAGATGACTGGAAGTCCCTGCCAACCCAAACTACAACTTTCCTTCTAATCAAATCAGTTCCAAAAGCTTGTTTAATGAAGAAGAGGATGAGGGAGGCTCTGAATGTTGCTTGAGATCATGCTGAGACTTCTTGCTCAGATAGAGGGAGAGAGAGCTGCTTTATTTACAGTCTGCTACAGAGAAGATACATTGTAAAAGTACTGGTCAATTCTGCACGTGGCTGAGAATTTTTCCCATGCATATACGAAGAGTTTGTAATTCTATGACCCCTTTAGTGGAAAGCATGAAGAAGGATTATATACTGGTATAAGGAATGTGGACTCGGAGGATTGTGATGCCTCCCGTTTGAAGACAAGCAATAACAGGTGAGACGAAGGCCACCGCTCCATCCATCCATCCACACACTCACAGGACGTTCCCATACACACAGACCATCAGTTATCACTACGTTAAATAAAGGGTTAAGACGTCGGCGGCAGGTGATACGGGCCGGAGATAAATGTGAGGAGCAGGCGGTAACATTCTCCCGGCTGTAGACGCCGCAGACTGGTGTCGTTGGTGGGTGAGTCACAGTTGATCCCCTCTCTCGACAAATTACAGGTGAGTTTTTACGTGATGGGTGTGACTGACAAGGGGCAGAAGGGCTGATCTTCTGCAGGAGTGGGCGCAACTCACTGCCGTTTACCAGATACCGCTGGATCTTCCTCCAGGAGGGGCGAGGATTCTAGCGGAGGCGCGCTTTGGAATATGGTCGTCAATCTGGGCACCTGTAGGAGACAGAGACACTGTTACACAGTCCAGGCAGACATCCCAAACCAGGAGCGCTCTCCTACATGACACACCACGGACCAGACAAACGCCTCGTCTTATTCTCCATTTACATCTTATGAGAAGACCGGAAATGTAGAAAAACACGAGCGGCGAGAAGAGGATGGGCGAAAACAATCACAAAGGTAATAAAGATGAGAAGCCTGGAGCCGAGCATTTTCTTATCTGTTCACACTTGGTGGGAGCAGACAATAGATATCATTCGATATACTCAACAGACACCCCGCAACAGAAGGTAGAGCGTCCTACATCAGATGAATGTACAATGCAGAGGGCAAATCACTAGAAAAAGCTGGGAGATTCAGCTCTGAGGCCTGCAGAATAGTGAGTGCAGCTCTGGAGTATAATTCAGGAAGTAACTGAGGATCAGTACAGGATAAGTAATGTAATGTATGTACACAGTGACTGCACCAGCAGAATAGTGAGTGCAGCTCTGGAGTATAATACATGATGTAACTCAGGATCAGTACAGGATAAGTAATGTAATGTATGTACACAGTGACTGCACCAGCAGAATAGTGAGTGCAGCTCTGGAGTATAATACAGGATGTAACTCAGGATCAGTACAGGATAAGTAATGTAATGTATGCACAGTGACTGCACCAGCAGAATAGTGAGTGCAGCTCTGGAGTATAATACAGGATGTAACTCAGGATTAGTACAGGATAAGTAATGTAATGTACACAGTGACTGCACCAGCAGAATAGTGAGTGCAGCTCTGGAGTATAATACAGGATGTAACTCAGGATCAGTACAGGATAAGTAATGTATGTACACAGTGACTGCACCAGCAGAATAGTGAGTGCAGCTCTGGAGTATAATACAGGATGTAACTCAGGATCAGTACAGGATAAGTAATGTAATGTATGTACACAGTGACTGCACCAGCAGAATAGTGAGTGCAGCTCTGGAGTATAATACAGGATGTAACTCAGGATTAGTACAGGATAAGTAATGTATGTACACAGTGACTGCACCAGCAGAATAGTGAGTGCAGCTCTGGAGTATAATACAGGATGTAACTCAGGATCAGTACAGGATAAGTAATGTATGTACACAGTGACTGCACCACCAGAATAGTGAGTGCAGCTCTGGAGTATAATACAGGATGTAACTCAGGATCAGTACAGGATAAGTAATGTATGCACACAGTGACTGCACCAGCAGAATAGTGAGTGCAGCTCTGGAGTATAATACAGAATGTAACTCAGGATCAGTACAGGATAAGTAATGTATGTACACAGTGACTCCACCTGCAGAATAGTGAGTGCAGCTCTGGAGTATAATACAGGATGTAACTCAGGATCAGTACAGGATAAGTAATGTAATGTACACAGTGACTGCACCAGCAGAATAGTGAGTGCAGCTCTGGAGTATAATACAGGATGTAACTCAGGATCAGTACAGGATAAGTAATGTATGCACACAGTGACTGCACCAGCAGAATAGTGAGTGCAGCTCTGGAGTATAATACAGGATGTAACTAAGGATCAGTACAGGATAAGTAATGTATGCACACAGTGACTGCACCAGCAGAATAGTGAGTGCAGCTCTGGAGTATAATACAGGATGTAACTCAGGATCAGTACAGGATAAGTAATGTATGTACACAGTGACTGCACCAGCAGAATAGTGAGTGCAGCTCTGGAGTATAATACAGGAAGTAACTGAGGATCAGTACAGTACCCTTACACTTACTCATAGAGTTTCTTGATACAGTTCTCACTGCCTCCAGCTACCATTAGGTGGAGTTCACTGCATACAGAGTTATTATTGAGTTCAGTGTGAGTTGTACAAGTCTCTGTGTAGTGAGCCCCCTTAGCGTTGGCTGTAAGCAGACAGACTTTCTTCCTGTAGCATTTGGAGCTCTGTATCAGAAAGAACTGCAGCTCCAGTCCTTGTAGATATTGATCAGCACAGAATTTGGGATCTGCTTATTTTTGGACACTCACCGTGAGCTCACAGAGCAGAGTTTGCTGTTTAATGAGAAAAGCAATAATAAAGTTAAGGTTGGATTTAGGCTTATTTCACATTAACGTCATTAGCCCCGGCAGAAAACCACCTCCTGGACCTCTCTGGATCCGGCTCTGCCGGATGTTACTGCAATGCACATCGGCCTTATTGACTATAATGGGGTCCAGCCGAGATCCAGACGCTACCTGTCAAATATACACGCAGCGTTTTTTGTCCAGCCAAATCCCGCCATATTTGCCGGGTAGCAGCCGGATCTCTGCTGGACCCCATTATAGTCAATAGAAACAGCGGGGACCACGGTAACATCTCATAATGCTGGATCCAGAGAGCTCCGGCAAGTTGTTTTCTGCTGGAACCAATAACGCTAGTGTAAAAGTAGCCTAAGGCCCCTTTCACACGAGCGAGTTTTCCGCGCGGGTGCAATGCGTGATGTGAACGCATTGTACCCACACTGAATCCTGACCCATTCATTTCAATGGGTTTATGTACATGAGCGTTTTTTTTCACGCATCACTTGTGCGTTGCGTGAAAATCACAGCATGTTCTATATTCTGCGTTTTTCACGCAGCCCTAGCCCCATAGAAGTGAATGGGGCTGCGTGAAAAACGCATTGCATCCGCAAGCAGGTGCGGGTGCGTTGCGTTTTTCACTGATGGTTGCTAGGAGATGTTGTTTGTAAACCTTCCGTTTTTTATCACGCGCGTGAAAAACGCATCAAAACGCATTGCACCCGCGCGGAAAAAACTGAACAACTGAACGCAATCGCAGGCAAAACTGAATGGCTTTGCCTGTGAAATCGCACAGTTTTCACTGAACGCATCCGCATCGCATCCGGACCTAATCCGGACACGCTCGTGTGAAAGAGGCCTAAGAGTTAATTCCAGGTGGTGTAATTGGGGGCACTCACCAGATAGGCTGAAGCTGGACTCATGCAGATCCCGCATGCCGCCATGACGAGTAGTTGGTCGGGTTGGAGTATCTGCCATCGGACTTCCGGTCTCTTTTTTTCCAGCGTTCATCACGACCGCCACGTCTCCCTGATAGGGGGTACGGTCTACATATTTTAGGCCCAACATCTGAAACACACAAAATATAGATATATTTGTGATATAACCCCTGATGTCTTCATCCCTATCAGTAGTGGCCTAGACTCACCACTGAGTCACTAGAGAACATCATGAGCTTACAGGACCATTGGTTAACAATATCTGATACACCGACGCCTTGTCAGACCTGGGGGTGTATCCAACCCAGCAGATGAAATCGAAGCCTCATCTTGCACATTCTCCATCATACAGGGTGCTTATTAAATCAACTTCTGCCACCTAGTGGTGAATCTAAGAAACTACAGTATTTACTGTGTGTATAGAAGCTGTAAAGAGGAACCCTGCCATAATTTATATCTCCACTACTGGAAAATGAGAAAATCACTGTTTAGTAAACTTTCTATGCATCTATGCCTGGTCAAGCCTGCTTTATTCCCGGATCTTAGAATTCATGGTAAAACAGGGTCCTTGACATGCTCCACAGCTAACTCAGAAAAGGGGAAAATGGAGTTACAAATGTTGAGACTTTGGTAAGCAAAACCCCTCCATCTAAATTGTTTGTGCACAGATGTACTATATCTGACTTTTCTTATAAAAAAAAAATATAAAAATTGCTCAGCTTGACCTTTGTTCCTCTTTGATTAAAGTGGATGACTTTATAGGAATTCCTAAAAATCTGGCCCTAATTGGCCCAGAAATACACTCTGCTCTGTTTTCTATTACTGGGAAATCATTCCCTAGAGATTTTATTTTAAAATGTACAATTCAAAGTAACAGACGCTGCAGATCTGCTAATATTTATGTTGGTAAAAGCAGAAAATGAATCTGAGGCGTCATCCTCACAAAATGTGAAGACGTTAATGTCATCTACAATATCTCTTCAGTATCATATACATATCATAAGACCGTGAATGCTACTGATGAGAGGCACAAGCTCCTCAAAATGCATCTAGCAGAAATATCCAGTCTAAATACGGTCCTATGTATGCTGAGATATATAAATATCGGTCACAATCAGTTAATGACCGTTTCTTCAAGCAGCACAAATCTCACAAGGCCGGGCAGATAAACTACTCAAAGACTTTCCTGAGCTCCTGCCTTACAGTCTGTTGTGGATGCAGTAAGTAACTTGATAACTATGTGATACAAAGGTACAGTTGCAAGAAAAAGTATGTGAACCCTTTGGAATGATATGGATTTCTACACAAATTGGTCATAAAATGTGATCTGTTCTTCATCTAAGTGACAACAATAGCCAATCACAGTCTGCTTAAACTAATAACACACAAAGAATTAAATGTTACCATGTTTTTATTGAACACACCATGTAAACATTCACAGTGCAGGTGGAAAAAGTATGTGAACCCCTAGACTAATTACATCTCCAAGAGCTAATTGGAGTGAGGTGTCAGCCAACTGGAGTCCAATCAATGAGATGAGATGAGATTGGAGGTGTTGGTTACAGCTGCCCTGCCCTATAAAAAACACACACCAGTTCTGGGTTTACTTTTCCCAAGAAGCATTGCCTGATGTGAATGATGCCTCGCACAAAAGAGCTCTCAGAAGACCTATGATTAAGAATTGTTGACTTGAATAAAGCTGGAAAGGGTTATAAAAGTATCTCCAAATGCCTTGCTGTTCAGCAGTCCACGGTAAGACAAATTGTCTACAAATGGGGAAAGTTCAGCCCTGCTGCTACTCTGCCTAGGAGTGGCCGTCCTGTAAAGATGACTGCAAGAGCACAGAGCAGACTGCTCAATGAGGCGAAAAAGAATCCTAGAGTGTCAGCTAAAGACTTACAAAAGTCTCTGGCATATGCTAACATCCCTGTTAGCGAATCTACAAAACGTAAAAAGAGCCCCTGGATGTTCCACAGCAGTACTGGCAAAATATTCTGTGGACAGATGAAACCAAAGTTGAGATGTTTGGAAGAAACACACAACACTATGTGTGGAGAAAAAAGAGGCACAGCACACCAACATCAAAATCTCATCCCAACTGTGAAGTATGGTGGTGGGGGCATCATGGTTTGGGGCTGCTTTGCTGCGTCAGGGCCTGGACGGATTGCTATCATCGAAGCAAAAATGAATTTCCAAGTTTATCAAGACATTTTGCTGGAGAACTTAAGGCCATCTGTTCATCAGCTGAAGCTCAACAGAAGATGGGTGTTGCAACAGGACAACGACCCAAAGCATAGAAGTAAATCACAGAAGAAAATCCGAATTCTGGAGCGGCCCAGTCCTGACCACAACCCAATCGAGATGCCGTGGCATAACCTCAAGAAAGCGATTCACACCAGACATCCCAAGGATATTGCTGAACTGAAACAGTTCTGTAAAGAGGAATAGTCAAGAATTACTCCTGACCGTTGTGCACATCTGATCTGCAACTACAGGAAACGTTTGGTTGAAGTTATTGCTGCGAAAGGAGGTTCAACCAGTTATTAAATCCAAGGGTTCACATACTTTTCTCACCTACACTGTAAATGTTTACGTGGTGTGTTCAATAAAAACATGGTAACATTTCATTCTTTCTGTGTTATTAGGTTAAGCAGACTGTGATTGTCTATTGTTGTGACTTAGATGAAGATCAGATCAAATTTTATGACCAATTTGTGCAGAAATCCATATCATTCCAAAGGGTTCACATACATATTAAATATACAGTTGCAAGAAAAAGTAAGTGTATATTTTAATTGTATACTTTTTATATTTGGAATTTTTTATTGTATGTTTTCACTCTGCTGAAATTCTACTATATATGGCCTCATGCACACGACCGTTTTTTTATGCTGTCCGCAAAAAGGGGTTCCGTTGTTCAGTGATCCGTGTCCGTTTTTGCCTTCCGTTGTGTTTCCGTGTGTCTTCCGTTTTTTTTAGCAGACATGACCCAAAAGATTTTACCAAAAGACAGGCTGACAATTTTTGCCAAGGGATCCGCAAAAAAAACGGACGCGGAACACGGATGACACACGGATGGCCATCCGCATTTTTTCACGGTTCCATTGACTTGAATGGGTCCGTGAACCGTTTTTCACGGACAAGAATAGGACAGGTTATATTTTTTTGACGGACGCGGAGGACAAATGGTGCATTTTCCGAGTTTTCCACGGACCCATTCAAAACCAATGGGTCTGCAGAAAATCACGAAAAACGGAGCAACGGACACGGAATCAAACAACGGTCGTGTGCATGAGGCCTATATAACATCTTTGGTATATTTTGCGTATGCACAGAGGGGCGATTATATTTTAGTAATTCTTTATAGACTTCTCTAGCTCTGTGGGCACTCAGGGCAAATTTTCACCACTCGTCATAACAGGCTATCTATTTCTTTTTTTTTTTTGGGGGGTGAGCTACTATATCCTAGTTAATTAATTCTCAACAACCACAACTTTAATTTAGGGTGGCCAGCCCCTAAAATAACTGCCCCCCCCTTCAACATTATTCTGTATTCCTCAGCATCGTTCCCTTCATTCAGCACCTCACACTCCGTGCACTTGGTACATGTAAGAGTTTGGGCACCCGCGATCAAAATGCCTGTTACTGTGAACAGTTAAAGAAGCGGAGGATGAAATGATCCCCCAAAAGGCATAAAGTTAAAGATGACTTCCCTTTGTATTTTAAGCAAAATAATTTTTTTATTTTCATCTTTTACATTATCAAAATAACAAGGAAAACTACCTAAACCAAACCTTTGGGCGCCCTGCATGGTTAGTACCTAGTAGCAATCTCCCCTTTTTGGGAAGTATCACAGCTTGTAAACTATTTTTGTAGCACTTAAGTGTCCTTCAATTCTTGTTTGAGGGATTTACATCCATTCTTCCTTGCAGAAATCTTCCAGTTCTGTGAGATTCCTGCGCTACCTTGCATGCACTGCTTTTGAAGTCTATCCACAGATTTTCAATGATGTTCAGATCAGGGACTGTGAGGGCCATGGTAAAACCTTCAGCTGACGCCTTTTGAGGTCATCTATTGTGGATTTTGAGGTGTGTTTAGGATCATTATCCATTTGTAGAAGCCTTACTCTTTCCAACTTCAACTTTTTTTTATAATTGTTATGTTTGCTTCCAGAATGGTTGGAATGGGCGGACTACAGGACCCAGAAAGACCAAAATTAGGGTTATTCACTTTAGAAAAAAGACGACTGAGGGGAGATCTAATATCTATGTATAAATATATCAGGGGTCAGTACAGAGATCTCTCCCATCATCTATTTACCCCAGGACTGTGACTGTGATGAGGGGACATCCTCTGCATCTGGAGGAAAGAAGGTTTCTACACAAACATAGAAGAGGATTCTTCACTGTAAGAGCAGTGAGACTATGGAACTCTCTGCCTGAGGAGGTGGTGATGGTGAGTACAATAAAGGAATTCAAGAGGGGCCTGGATGTATTTCTGGAGTGTAATAATATTACAGGCTATAGCTACTAGAGATGGGTCGTTGATCCAGGGAGTTATTCTGATTGCCTGATTGGAGTCGGGAAGGAATTTTTTACCACTAAAGTGTGGAAAATTCGCTTCAACCTCACAGGTTTTTTTTTTTGATGGACAGAGGGCTTTTTTTAGCTAAATCCGCTCTTCCCTTTACCCGTGAAATGTTCACCATACAATTTGCTGCAACACAACCCTTGACCCCCCCCCAATGCTTAATGGTTGGAGAGGTGGTTTTTTCATAATATTTTTTGCCCTTTTTTTCTCCAAACATACTTTTGCTCATTGTGAGAAGAGTTCTATTTTAACCTCATCGGTGCACAGGACTTGTTTCCAAAATGCATCAGGCTTGTTTAGATGTTCTTTTAAAAAACTTCTGACACTGAGTTTGGTGACGAAGACGCAGAGGACGCCTTCTTCTGATGACTCATCCATGAAGGTCATATTTGTGCAGATGTTGCGGAACAACTGAACAATGTACCACAACTCCAGAGTCTGATAAATATTCCTGAAGGTCTTTTGTAGTCAAGCAGAGGTTCTGATTTGACTTTCTGGCAATCCTACAATCAGCTGTCTCTAAAAATTTTCATAATCTTCCAGACCTTCTCTTCACCTTGTTCCGGTTAACCACCATTTCTTAATTACATTTAGAACTGAGGAAATGGCAACCTGAAAACGCTCTGCTATCTTCTTATAGCCGTCTGCTCCTTTGTGGGCCTCAACCATTTTCATTTTCAGAGTGTTAGGCAGCTGCTTAGAAGAACCCATGACATTTGTTTTTTGGGTTAGAGTCTGCGTATTTATAAAGCTTTGAAATTTGCATCACCTGGTGTTTCCTAACTATGACTGTGAACAAGCCTTAACTCTAACAGGCTATTTAAGGTCAAAGTTTTCTGAGTGCTCAAATCTCCTTGGGTTCCCTTACTTTTGCAAGATACTCCTTTCCTTTTTTCACTCTCTAAGATTGCATACAGCCAAAATAATCCGCCGATATTGCTTAAAATGTAGAAAAGTGGGTTCCATCTTTAACTTTTATGCTTTTTGGAGATAATTTCATGTTTAACTTGCTTAACTGTTCACAGTAACAGTAATTTTAACCAGGGGAGCACAAACTTTTGCATGCCCCTGTACACACATGCTGGCTGATGACTACTTATACGGTTTTATATGCACTCCCCTGCTTAGTTCAAGAAGGCTGAACCATTGTAGAAAACAAGCCCTCTCTACCTCTTGTGTCACTCCTATTTGATTACAGAATGGAAGCTCTCGAGCTCATAGACTGCAAGCTCCCGTGCTCAGAGACTGCAAGCTCCCGTGCTCAGAGACTGCAAGCTCCCGTGCTCAGAGACTGCAAGCTCCCGTGCTCAGAGACTGCAAGCTCCCGTGCTCAGAGACTGCAAGCTCTCGTGCTCAGAGACTGCAAGCTCTCGTGCTCAGAGACTGCAAGCTCTCGTGCTCAGAGACTGCAAGCTCTCGTGCTCAGAGACTGCAAGCTCTCGTGCTCAGAGACTGCAAGCTCTCGTGCTCATAGACTGCAAGCTCTCGTGCTTAGAGACTGCAAGCTCTCGTGCTCAGAGACTGCAAGCTCTCGTGCTCAGAGACTGCAAGCTCTCGTGCTCAGAGACTGCAAGCTCTCGTGCTCATAGACTGCAAGCTCTCGTGCTCATAGACTGCAAGCTCTCGTGCTCATAGACTGCAAGCTCTCGTGCTCATAGACTGCAAGCTCTCGTGCTCATAGACTGCAAGCTCTCGTGCTCATAGACTGCAAGCTCTCGTGCTCATAGACTGCAAGCTCTCGTGCTCATAGACTGCAAGCTCTCGTGCTCATAGACTGCAAGCTCTCGTGCTCATAGACTGCAAGCTCTCGTGCTCATAGACTGCAAGCTCTCGTGCTCAGAGACTGCAAGCTCTCGTGCTCAGAGACTGCAAGCTCTCGTGCTCAGAGACTGCAAGCTCTCGTGCTCATAGACTGCAAGCTCTCGTGCTCATAGACTGCAAGCTCTCGTGCTCATAGACTGCAAGCTCTCGTGCTCATAGACTGCAAGCTCTCGTGCTCATAGACTGCAAGCTCTCGTGCTCATAGACTGCAAGCTCTCGTGCTCATAGACTGCAAGCTCTCGTGCTCATAGACTGCAAGCTCTCGTGCTCAGAGACTGCAAGCTCTCGTGCTCAGAGACTGCAAGCTCTCGTGCTCAGAGACTGCAAGCTCTCGTGCTCATAGACTGCAAGCTCTCGTGCTCAGAGACTGCAAGCTCTCGTGCTCAGAGACTGCAAGCTCTCGTGCTCATAGACTGCAAGCTCTCGTGCTCATAGACTGCAAGCTCTCGTGCTCATAGACTGCAAGCTCTCGTGCTCATAGACTGCAAGCTCTCGTGCTCATAGACTGCAAGCTCTCGTGCTCATAGACTGCAAGCTCTCGTGCTCATAGACTGCAAGCTCTCGTGCTCATAGACTGCAAGCTCTCGTGCTCATAGACTGCAAGCTCTCGTGCTCATAGACTGCAAGCTCTCGTGCTCATAGACTGCAAGCTCTCGTGCTCATAGACTGCAAGCTCTCGTGCTCATAGACTGCAAGCTCTCGTGCTCAGAGACTGCAAGCTCCCGTGCTCATAGAATGCAAGCTCCTTTGTTCCTAGACTGCAAGCTCTCGTGCTCATAGACTGCAAGCTCTCGTGCTCATAGACTGCAAGCTCTCGTGCTCATAGACTGCAAGCTCTCATGCTTATAGACTGCAAGCTCTTGTGCTTATAGAATGCAAGCTCTCATGCTCATAGACTGCAAGCTCTCGTGCTCATAGACTGCAAGCTCTCATGCTTATAGACTGCAAGCTCTTGTGCTTATAGAATGCAAGCTCTCATGCTCATAGAATGCAAGCTCCCGTGCTCATAGACTGCAAGCTCTCGTGCTCATAGACTGCAAGCTCTCATGCTTATAGACTGCAAGCTCTTGTGCTTATAGAATGCAAGCTCTCATGCTCATAGACTGCAAGCTCTCGTGCTCATAGACTGCAAGCTCTCATGCTTATAGACTGCAAGCTCTTGTGCTTATAGAATGCAAGCTCTCATGCTCATAGAATGCAAGTTCCCGTGCTCATAGACTGCAAGCTCTCGTGATCAGAGACTGTAAGCTCTTGAGAGCAGGCCTCTCCTCCTATCTCTTGAATTATTGACGAGCTTGTCAGGTTGGCGCTATCCTCTGCATGTAAGCTGGAATGTCGCTATTCCATAGCAGCAAGCAGACATCTTGAAAAAGCTGATGAACTGGAACACATAGCTGCAGAATGTTTCATCATACAGCAATGGAGCATGATCTACCTGGGGCTAGATAAATGTCAGTTAATATGTATGACCTAACAGATAACCTTGATGGGTCCTCTCTCCGTCTCCTGCCCCTGGACACTAGCCTTCGTCATGTATTGGCCCCTGACCATCCTTCTCAGGACCCCTGACCGTCTCTCTCTCTGGCAGGTCGGTGAGCTCACCTTTTCCTTCTGTATCATCTTCTTGTATAAGTAGTCTGGATAGGTCCTCATAGGGAAGAAGGATCCGGAGCCCTCGGCACACATGAAGACCCCATTCTCGTAGACCACACGGCCACGGCTGATGGTGACCAGGGGCACGCCATGGCATCGCATGTTCTCGTACAGGTTGACATCCCCGGCCTGGATCTGGGTGCTGGCTGAGATGGTCCTGGAGATCAGAGACGAGACGTAAGTAAAGGACTATAGAGGAGACCTGGCTTGAGGTTCCTGGGCCCCGATGCAAAATCAGCATCATGGCCACCACTTACCTTTCATCTTCATATGTGGCTGAGGTGCCCCCTCTAGCACCAGGGCCTAGGTGTGACTACTACATCTCTACCCCTATAGCTGCTCCCCTGCCGTACATATACACCAATATTCTGCAGCCAAAAACGTCTGAGACACTGGCAGCAATGGGGCCAAACAAAGTGGATGGTGGGATCACAAGGCCATCACATCATCTACCTGGTCGCTTCGGGGTCCCAGACCACCACATCCGCATCAGCACCGGGGATAATGCGTCCTTTCAGTGGGTACATGTTGTGGATTTTGGCTGCGTTGGAGCTCGTCACCGCCACAAAACGGTTCTCATCCATCTTACCGCCAACCTGCGGGACGTACAAAGATCATAAGGGGTCAATGTATATGCTGTGATACCCGGCCACCAGGGGGCGCTGCTTTGCAGATGTGCTCCTGCTGCAGTGAAACTACAACTACCAGAGTTTTGGCTGACAGGGCATAATTGGTGTTGTAGTTATAGTACAGCAGTCGGGCAAAAGGCTGGGAGTTGTAGTCTGTGGTGTAAATCAATGTGACGGCCGCTACATTGGGCTGCAGTACAGTTGACGTCATTCTCGGAGCATCATTGAAATGCTAATGGACGTCCCATCAGCTATGTCATGACATGGACTCACCACTCCTTTCTCCCAGATGACGCTCATGCGGTCCTGCACGCCTCCGACACCGTGAGGAATTTTGGTGAAGTCGTCTTTGCCCATTGCCTTCTGTTTGGTGGTGAATGTCCTGTGGTCTGAGGCCACCACATTCAGAGTGTCACTGCCGAGAAGACAAGTCCGTCAGGGCTCTCCTAGATTCTGTACCCCAAGCCCCAACCCAATAACAGCACCCTGCCAGTCCTCTGTGCCAGCCTGCCTGCCTGTCGCACTACATGTCCAAGGACTACCCTCGACCTGTGGATACCATTCACCCCTGTACAGTCTTTTATAGAAGTAGTGATGAAGAATGGGGGAGTGGTCCTCACTTACTTGGCCAGCAGACTCATGATGTAATTGGGGGTGTTAGCGTCTAGACGGAGTGGCGGGACAGTGACGTATGCGGCAGCATGTGACCATTCCTGGTGGTAGTAGTGAAGGCCGTTGAGGGTAGCGTGGGCTGTGGTGGTTTCTGCATAAACTGGTTTTCCTGTGGGGGAAGGAAATATCATTTGAGGAGTGTTCTGGTTCTTATTCACATTCATTTCTTGATAAGGGATGGATAAAGCTTTCTAAATTCTGCGCTCATACTCTCCATAAACTTGTCCCTAGGTGATGTTTATCATGGCTTCAGTCTTTAAGTGATGTATACACATGGCTGCCTGTCTCCAGGTGATTGATAACATGGCTGCCTCTCTCCACGTGATATATACATATGGCTGCCTGTCTCTATGTGATGTATACACATGGCTGCCTGTCTCTATGTGATGTATACACATGGCTGCCTGTCTCCAGGTGATTGATAACATGGCTGCCTCTCTCCAGGTGATATATACATATGGCTGCCTGTCTCCAGGTGATGTATACACATGGCTGCCTGTCTCCAGGTGATATATACATTTGGCTGCCTGTCTCCATGTGATGTATACACATGGCTGCCTGTCTCCAGGTGATTGATAACATGGCTGCCTCTCTCCAGGTGATATATACATATGGTTGCCTGTCTCCACGTGATGTATAACATGGTTGCTTTTTTACAGATGAAATATAACAGGGCTGCTTGTCTCTAGGTGATGGATAGCATGGCTGTCCATCTTTGAGTGATGTATAGCATGGATGCCTGTCTCTAGGTTATGGATAACATGGCTGTCTATTTCTAGGTTATCTATGACATGGCTCCCTATCTCTAAGTCATGTAAGCATGGCGGCCTGTCTGTATATGATATATGACATGGCTATTTCTAGATGGTGGATAACAAGGCTGCCTGTCTCTAGGCAATGTACTGCATGGATGCCTGTCTGTAGGTGATGTATATCATGGCTGCGTGTTTTTAGGTGATATATATCATGACTGCCTGTTTCTATATGATTTATAATATCATGGCTACATGTCTTAAGGGGATTTATAACATGGCAGTCTGTCTCATATTTGACAGCGGTTCTTATTATCACAGGGCTGTCCTGGGAACCAGTAAGTAGGTGAGTGTACACTGAATAAGAATGGATACGCTGCTGCAGGCAGAAATACTCCCATTGGATTGGGACTACTTCTGATACCTACTATTGCAGACGGACGGTTGCTGTGTACATGTAATAGGGTCAATGAGCCAAGCTGGTGCCAAAATATGCCCCGTCCTCCTGACATCAGACATTCAGCAAAATTAAGAGGAGGTAAATGACACAATGACCTGTCATTCTGTAGGTTTAAAGAAAATGGGGAGGGCCGGGATTCCGTATTCTGCACCCCAGAATGGCACTATGGGAATGAGAGGACACGAGGCCACTGATCCGGACGTGTTCCTCTTTAACCTGATCCTCCAGCATAAACACCTCAATAATCAGTACAATGTAAATGGGGGCCATCCTACACCGCTTCCATCTCCCAGGTCCACAAAGCCCCACGGGACCCTGGGTGCGGATCTCACCTTGCATTTTGGCAGAAGCAATGACATCTCCTGCAGACATACTGGACACGTTCACCAAGTACACAGGGCAAAAGGTCTAAGAAGTGGAGACAGAGAGGTGGCTACAAGGTTAGTGGAGCAGAAAACACAGGAATCAGGATTAGTCACTGACTAAGAAGTGACACTGTCATAGAGATGCTGCAAACATCACAACAACACACAGGAGCAGCGTCCCACTACATATCACACATCAGAGCCTCGTCACCATACATATCACACACAGGAGCAGCGTCACCATACATATCACACACAGGAGCAGCGTCACCATACATATCACACCACATATCACACACGGGGCAGCGTCCCACTACAAATCAAACACAGGAGCAGCGTCCCACTACATATCACACCACATATCACACACGGGGCAGCGTCCCACTACATATCACACACAGGAGCAGCGTCCCACTACATATCACACACAGGAGCAGCGTCACCATATATATCACACACAGGAGCAGCGTCACCATACATATCACATACAGGAGCAGCGTCCCACTACATATCACACACAAGAGCAGCGTCACCATACATATCACACACAGGAGCAGCGTCCCACTACATATCACACACAGGAGCAGCGTCCCACTACATATCACACACAGGAGCAGCGTCACCATACATATCACACACAGGAGCAGCGTCACCATACATATCACACACAGGAGCAGCGTCACCATACATATCACACACAGGAGCAGCGTCCCACTACATATCACACACAGGAGCAGCGTCACCATACATATCACACACAGGAGCAGCGTCCCACTACATATCACACACGGGGCAGCGTCCCACTACAAATCACACACAGGAGCAGCGTCCCACTACACATCACACACAGGAGCAGCGTCCCACTACACATCACACATCAGAGCCGCGTCACCATACATATCACACACAGGAGCAGCGTCACCATACATATCACACACAGGAGCAGCGTCCTACTACATATCACACACAGGAGCAGCGTCACCATACATATCACACACAGGAGCAGCGTCACCATACATATCACACACAGGAGCAGCGTCCTACTACATATCACACACAGGAGCAGCGTCACCATACATATGACACACAGGAGCAGCGTCACCATACATATCACACACAGGAGCAGCGTCCCACTACATATCACACACAGGAGCAGCGTCGCCATACATATCACACACAGGAGCAGCGTCACCATACATATCACACACAGGAGCAGCGTCCTACTACATATCACACACAGGAGCAGCGTCGCCATACATATCACACACAGGAGCAGCGTCCCACTACATATCACACACAGGAGCAGCGTCCCACTACATATCACACACAAGAGCAGCGTCACCATACATATCACACACAAGAGCAGCGTCACCATACATATCACACACAGGAGCAGCGTCACCATACATATCACACACAGGAGCAGCATCCCACTACATATCAAACACAGGGGCAGCGTCCCACTACATATCACACACAAGAGCAGCGTCGCCATACATATCACACACAGGAGCAGCATCCCACTACATATCACACACAGGAGCAGCGTCCCACTACATATCACACACAAGAGCAGCGTCCCACTACATATCACACACAGGAGCAGCGTCCCACTACACATCACACACAGGAGCAGCGTCACCATACATATCACACACAGAAGCAGCGTCCCACTACATATCACACACAGGAGCAGCGTCCCACTACATATCACACACAGGAGCAGCGTCCCACTACATATCACACACAGGAGCAGCGTCCCACTACATATCACACACAAGAGCAGCGTCACCATACATATCACACACAAGAGCAGCGTCACCATACATATCACACACAGGAGCAGCGTCACCATACATATCACACACAGGAGCAGCGTCACCATACATATCACATACAGGAGCAGTGTCCCACTACATATCACACACAGGAGCAGTGTCCCACTACATATCACACACAGGAGCAGCGTCCCACTACATATCACACACAGGAGCAGCGTCACCATACATATCACACACAGGAGCAGCGTCACAATACATATCACACACAGGAGCAGCGTCACCATACATATCACACACAGGAGCAGCGTCACCATACATATCACACACAGGAGCAGCGTCACCATACATATCACATACAGGAGCAGTGTCCCACTACATATCACACACAGGAGCAGCGTCCTACTACATATCACACACAGGAGCAGCGTCACCATACATATCACACACAGGAGCAGCGTCCCACTACATATCACACACAGGAGCAGCGTCCCACTACATATCACACACAGGAGCAGCGTCCCACTACATATCACACACAAGAGCAGCATCACCATACATATCACACACAGGAGCAGCGTCACCATACATATCACATACAGGAGCAGTGTCCCACTACATATCACACACAGGAGCAGCGTCCCACTACATATCACACACAAGAGCAGCGTCACCATACATATCACACACAGGAGCAGCGTCACCATACATATCACATACAGGAGCAGTGTCCCGCTACATATCACACACAGGAGCAGCGTCACCATACATATCACACACAGGAGCAGCGTCCCACTACATATCACACACAGGAGCAGCGTCACCATACATATCACACACAGGAGCAGCGTCCCACTACATATCACACACAAGAGCAGCGTCACCATACATATGACACACAGGAGCAGCGTCCCACTATATATCACACACAGGAGCAGCGTCCCACTACATATCACACACAAGAGCAGCGTCACCATACATATCACACACAGGAGCAGCGTCACCATACATATCACACACAGGAGCAGCGTCACCATACATATCACATACAGGAGCAGTGTCCCACTACATATCACACACAGGAGCAGCGTCCCACTACATATCACACACAAGAGCAGCGTCACCATACATATCACACACAGGAGCAGCGTCACACTACATATTACACACAGGAGCAGCGTCACCATACATATCACATACAGGAGCAGCGTCCCACTACATATCACACACAGGAGCAGCGTCACCATACATATCACACACAGGAGCAGAGTCCCACTACATATCACACACAGGAGCAGCGTCACCATACATATCACACACAGGAGCAGCGTCACCATACATATCACACACAGGAGCAGCATCCCACTACATATCAAACACAGGAGCAGCGTCACCATACATATCACACACAGGAGCAGCGTCACCATACATATCACAAACAGGAGCAGCGTCCCACTACATATCACACACAAGAGCAGCGTCCCACTACATATCACACACAAGAGCAGCGTCCCACTACATATCACACACAAGAGCAGCGTCCCACTACACATCACACACAGGAGCAGCATCCCACTACATATCACACACAGGAGCAGCGTCCCACTACATATCACACACAGGAGCAGCATCCCACTACATATCACACACAAGAGCAGCGTCCCACTACACATCACACGCAGGAGCAGCGTCACCATACATATCACATACAGGAGCAGCGTCACACTACATATCAAACACAGGAGCAGCGTCACCATACATATCACACACAGGAGCAGCGTCACCATACATATCACAAACAGGAGCAGCGTCCCACTCTATATCACACACAGGAGCAGCGTCACCATACATATCACACATAGGAGCAGCGTCACCATACATATCACACACAGGAGCAGAGTCCCACTACATATCACACACAGGAGCAGAGTCCCACTACATATCACACACAGGAGCAGAGACCCACTACATATCACACACAGGAGCAGCGTCACCCTACATATCACACACAGGAGCAGCGTCCCACTACATATCACACACAGGAGCAGCGTCACCATACATATCACACATAGGAGCAGGGTCCCACTACACATCACACACAGGAGCAGCATCCCACTACATATCACACACAGGAGCAGAATCCCACTACATATCACACACAGAAGCAGCGTCCCACTACATATCACACACAAGAGCAGCATCACACTACATATCAGACACAGGAGCAGCATCCCACTACATATCACACACAGAAGCAGCGTCACACAATATATCACACACAGGAGCAGCGTCCCACTACATATCACACACAGGAGCAGCGTCCCACTACATATCACACACAGGAGCAGCGTCCCACTACATATCACACACAGGAGCAGCATCACACTACATATCACACACAGGAGCAGCGTCCCACTACATATCACACACAGAGCAGCGTCACCATACATATCACACACAGGAGCAGCGTCCCACTACATATCACACACAGGAGCAGCGTCCCACTACATATCACACACAGGAGCAGCGTCCTACTACATATTACACAAAGAAGCAGCGTCCTACTACACATCACACACAGGAGCAGCGTCCCACTACATATCACACACAGGAGCAGCGTCCCACTACATATCACACACAGGAGCAGCGTCCTACTACATATCACACAAAGAAGCAGCGTCACACTACATATCACACACAGGAGCAGCATCCCACTACATATCACACACAGGAGCAGCGTCCCACTACATATCACACACAGGAGCAGCGTCACCATACATATCGCACACAGGAGCAGCGTCACACTACATATTACACACAGGAGCAGCGTCCTACTACATATCACACACAGGAGCAGCGTCACACTACATATTACACACAGGAGCTGCGTCACCATACATATCACACACAGGAGCAGCGTCACACTACATATCACACCACATATCACACACAGGGGCAGCGTCCCACTACATATCACACACAGGAGCAGCGTCACCACTACATATCACACACAGGAGCAGCGTCCCACTACATATCACACACAGGAGCAGCGTCCTACTACATATTACACAAAGAAGCAGCGTCCTACTACACATCACACACAGGAGCAGCGTCCCACTACATATCACACACAGGAGCAGCGTCCCACTACATATTACACACAGGAGCAACGTCCTACTACATATCACACAAAGAAGCAGCGTCACACTACATATCACACACAGGAGCAGCATCCCACTACATATCACACACAGGAGCAGCGTCCCACTACATATCACACACAGGAGCAGCGTCACCATACATATCGCACACAGGAGCAGCGTCACACTACATATTACACACAGGAGCAGCGTCCTACTACATATCACACACAGGAGCAGCGTCACACTACATATTACACACAGGAGCTGCGTCACCATACATATCACACACAGGAGCAGCGTCCCACTACATATCATACACAGGAGCCGCGTCCAACTACATATCACACACAGGAGCAGCGTCACACTACATATCACACACAGAAGCAGCGTCCCACTACATATCACACACAGGAGCAGCGTCACCATACATATCACACACAGGAGCAGCGTCCCACTACATATCACACACAGGACCACCACTGTTGCACTCTCACCCGGTTGGCGATGGTTATGGCTCGGTGCACGGCTTCCGCTTCCAGCTGTAATGAGGACAGGGCAGTCATTAGTGTGAATGACAGAGACTTCTCCTATAACATTGTCTCCAGGCCAGTGACTGAACGCTCTATATTAGGGCTCCTGCACGCGGCCCTAGTCGCCTTTGCAGTCTGCAAATCGCGGATCCACAAAACACGGATTACGGCCAGGAGCCTGCAGCCACTTTGTTCACTCCTACACAAATGTCCTATCCTTGTCCGCAAAATAGACAGTAATAAGACATGTTCTATTTTTTTGCAGGGCCGTGGAGCGGACTTACGGATGCGCTGTCCGCATCTTTTGCAGCCCCATTGAGATGAATGGGTCTGCATCTGATCCGTAAAAAATGCGGATCGGATGCAGACCAAAACTACAACCGTGTGCATAAGGCCTTACTGCTTTTAGGGGGCGGGTTCTTCCTGGTGTGATGTCAGAGCTGTGCTCTATGCTCTGAGCCAATCAGCATGACTTTCATAATCTAAGGGAAGATACTGCAGCATCATCCCCCCACCTCCCCATCTTCAGTTATTGTGGTAATGGGGTTATAGAATGATGAACTATGCTGAAGATTGGTCATGAATATCCGATTGGTGGGGGTCTGGGCCTTTGTGCAGCTCAATCACATCCCCTGTAAATGGGACTGAACGGCAATACCAAGCACGGCCACTATACAATGTACGGCGCTGTGCTTGGTAAAGTATGAGGGGGCCGCAGCGCACTTCCAAGAGCTGAGCCCCTTCAAACAGTTAATCAGTGGGGGTGCTGGGCACCGATCAGATACTGATGACCCATTCTGAGGAAAGATCATCAAAAATGCAATTCTCGGAAAACTCCTTTAATGAATATTTTTAGTGCGGAGGGGTGTGAATATTTACACACTAATTGCGTGAAATACCCGGCAGTAATAATTATAAGAAAGGAACAGACTGGAACTGAACCAACACCAGTGATGCCAAACATGCTGCTGCAATGCCCCAGATCAGCCACTAGAGGCAGTGGTGCTCACAGTCTACATTGTTTTCTATACTGTGAATTTGGCCAAGTTGGGAGTGGCGAATTCAGAGGAATTGGCGCTAATCTCGATGCCGCTGCTCATACCTCCTCAGGCCGACTGATCTCAATCCCTTCAGGGCCGGTGATTCCAAGCTCTAAGGTCTCCTTGGCACCCTGCAAGGAAAGTTAAAAGCTGGCATTATATGGGCAAATGCAGACGACAACTCGAGGGGGCGTGCCCTTTCGACGATCACTTTCCATGCGGCACACATATGGGGGCAGACGAAGGTCAGCCATTTCTTTAAAGGCTATGGACACCTTTGGGGAATTTTTTTATGATTGCATTTTACTCACTTTTGCTAAAAATCCTTTTTTTCAAATGGTCTTTATTAAAAATGTTCAGCCATTTCTGAGATGCAAGGTTTTAAAAGCCAGTCTATCTGCAGGTTGTCACAGTCTGTTTTTTATCCTTTCAAAAATGTTCAGCCATTTCAGAGAAACAGGGTGTTTGCATGCTGTTTTAAAATCCCGTCATCTGACGGCTCATGTGTAGCTCTCATATTTGATCTCCTGACCTCATAAACACTCATTATAGAATAAGATAGGAATATGGCTTAAATAAGTGTCAAGAGATCAGAGATAAGAGCTACACATGAGCTGTCTGATGACGGGATTTTAAAACAGCATGCAAACACCCTGTTTCTCAGAAATGGCTGAACATTTTTTATAAAGACCAAGTAAAAAAAAAAAAAGATTTCTAGCCCAAAATGTAGTCATAAAAGAAATGCCCCCAAAGGTGTCCATATTAAATCTTCTCTCCACATCCAGAGCTGAACTCTGACTTCTGCTGATTTTCTGTTAGCTCTCGAGTGCACATCTTCCTGCTGGCTCAGTGCCTGTACTGAGCATGCTCTGCTGCCGTGCATTGTGGGAGATGTAATGTACCGGAGTCTGCTGTAGGCAACATTACATCGCCCACAATGCAATGCAGCAGCGTTCGGACTGAATCTACAGGCGCCCGTCCTACTCCAGATCCGTCCTGGTTTAGTTCTGTCAAAGCCAAAAAGGTGCTCAACTTTACCTCTCCGTTCTGCACTGAAACATCAGCACATTTATACTCCAGTCACACCCAGAGCTGCATTCAGAATTCTGCCGACTGGCGGGTTGCATCAGTCAGCGCTGTGCTGACATGTAGTGTTCTCTATTGCGCTGCACTACATCTCCCGCTGTGCAACACTGCAGGGCGCAAGATACTGGAGGAGAACAGGTACTGTGGCGGGGAATGCAGCTCTGGAGGTGACTAGAGTACGACATGATCATACAGCCACGCAAGGCATTATAGTGGATGGCACCTCCACACGCCACGTCTCCTCACCTCGGCCACCAGGTCTCCGTTCTCGGCGTGGACTCGGGTGACCACGCCCAGATCCTTGCAGTGTCGGAAGACCTGGTAGAGCTCGCTGTCCCTCAGCATGTACAGGTCCTTGTAGGTCATGAACATCTGGAAGGAGTTCACCCCCTTCTCCCGGACTAAGGTCTCCATCTCAGCCCTGACCTGCAAGACAGAAGAAGAAACAATGGCAACGGATGTCACCCTAGGGCGTAAACAGTGAAAAGGGGTCCCCAATGCAGGATCTCAAAAGGGCCCTTACTGGCGTAATACCAGACACCCAACAGTGACTGGACGAGAACCCGCTAGAATTTTACAACGACCGCTAACGGCCTCTATAACCTGGCTGTCACTCAGCTTTCCTAAGACCCTGAATAACATATCAATCTGCTCTATGATGTAGAGTTACCTTCTGGCTTTGCTGTGTCAGTCTTCACTGCAGTCCCGGTATTCTACTCTTAAACCAGAAAGTACAGGAGGAAAAGGGCTGGCAATGATCATATATAGTCAGAGACTAAAATCTCCCGCAGGATCTGTCTGTATAAGGGGAGATTACGACAGGAGATCCAGACCGGTGATCATTGTCCGACCAGCACATGGCGACGCAGTACCTTAGATCCCCACCAGGTGACGCCCATGTCCGCCCAGCACATGGCGGCGCAGTACCTTATATCCCCACCAGGTGACGCCCATGTCCGCCCAGCACATGGCGACGCAGTACCTTAGATCCCCACCAGGTGACGCCCATGTCCGCCCAGCACATGGCGACGCAGTACCTTAGATCCCCACCAGGTGACGCCCATGTCCGCCCAGCACCTGGCGACGCAGTATCTTAGATCCCCACCAGGTGACGCCCATGTCCGCCCAGCACCTGGCGACGCAGTATCTTAGATCCCCACCAGGTGACGCCCATGTCCGCCCAGCACATGGCGACGCAGTACCTTAGATCCCCACCAGGTGACGCCCATGTCCGCCCAGCACATGGAGACGCAGTACCTTAGATCCCCACCAGGTGACGCCCATGTCCGCCCAGCACATGGCGACGCAGTACCTTAGATCCCCACCAGGTGACGCCCATGTCCGCCCAGCACATGGCGACGCAGTACCTTAGATCCCCACCAGGTGACGCCCATGTCCGCCCAGCACATGGCGACGCAGTACCTTAGATCCCCACCAGGTGACGCCCATGTGGAGGGCGTAGTCGCAGCAGACTTTGGGATCGGCCAGGCTCCTGCACTTCTCGTAGGCGTCCAGCAGCGACATGTCTTTGTCCGGAAGGACGTGTCCGATCACCATTGTGGTCCCTCCCATCAGCGCAGCCTGCGGGGCGAGAGAGAATAACATCACGTTACAGGGGAGCGGTCACAGGAGATCCGAGGACTTACAGATTACGGGGTGGTGTACAGATAACGGAGCGAGCGTCACAGTGGGCCCCCCATGTATACACCACCCACCTGTCCATACTATGAAGAAGGAATACTTCATGACCTCTCTTATACTCCAGTCACATCCAAAGCTGCAGTCACCATTACACTGACATAACGCTTGAGCTGCAGGCTGCACACAATGGAGACTGTCAGCAAGGAGCTGTCCCATGTCCTGAAATAACTACTAACTCAGCAGACGACCAGGAATGTAGAATCCAGACCAGACAATGTGACGTGTGCGGTATACACCGTATCTCCCTGTATACTGTTATACACGTGCGGTATACAGCGTATCTCCCTGTATACTGTTATACACGTGCAGTACACACCATATCTCCCTGTATACTGTTATACACGTGCGGTATACAGCGTATCTCCCTGTATACTGTTATACACCGTATCTCCCCGTAGGCAGTAATACACGTGCAGTATACACCGTATCTCCCCATATGCAATGATACACGTGCAGTATACACCGTATCTCCCGGTATGCAGTGATACACGTGCAGTATACACCGTATCTCCTGGTATGCAGTGATACACGTGCAGTATACACCGTATCTCCCGGTATGCAGTGATACACGTGCAGTATACACCGTATCTCCCGGTATGCAGTGATGCCCGTGCAGTATACAGCGTATCTCCCCGTATGCAGTGATACACGTGCAGTATACAGCGTATCTCCCCGTATGCAGTGATACACGTGCAGTATACACCGTATCTCCCGGTATGCAGTGATACACGTGCAGTATACACCGTATCTCCCGGTATGCAGTGATGCCCGTGCAGTATACAGCGTATCTCCCCGTATGCAGTGATACACGTGCAGTATACACCGTATCTCCCCGTATGCAGTGATACACGTGCAGTATACACCGTATCTCCCCGTATGCAGTGATACACGTGCAGTATACAGCGTATCTCCCGGTATGCAGTGATACACGTGCAGTATACACCGTATCTCACCGTATGCAGTGATACACGTGCAGTATACACCGTATCGCCCTGTAAGCAGTGATGCCCGTGCAGTATACGCCATATCTCCCGGTATGCAGTGATACACGTGCAGTATACACCGTATCCCCCGGTATGCAGTGATACACGTGCAGTATACACCGTATCTCCCTGTATGCTGGGATGCCTGTGCAGTATACACCGTATCTCCCGGTATGCAGTGATGCCCGTGCAGTATACTCCGTATCTCCCGGTATGCAGTGATACACGTGCAGTATACAGCGTATCTCCCGGTATGCAGTGATACACGTGCAGTATACACCGTATCGCCCTGTAAGCAGTGATGCCCGTGCAGTATACTCCATATCTCCCGGTATGCAGTGATACACGTGCAGTATACACCGTATCCCCCGGTATGCAGTGATACATGTGCAGTATACACCGTATCTCCCTGTATGCTGGGATGCCTGTGCAGTATACACCATATCTCCCGGTATGCAGTGATACACGTGCAGTATACACCGTATCTCCCCGTATGCAGTGATACACATTATCCTCCGTTCTTGGCCAGTGTGGAGGAGTATTTCTCTCGGTCACCATTGTCCCTTGTAAGAATAGAGCCGTCCCCAGAGTCAGACAATGGAGCGTTGTGTGATCAGCCGCTCATCCTGTGACCCCGGATACGTGATATCATACAGTGCACGCCCCCCACAGTCATGGGGAAAGGTCACCTTTCCAAGGCCTCTGGGTACAAGATCCAGGACAGATATCTGCAGAAACTTGACAGAAGTGTGAACAGGGCCCTGCACAGTGTCAATAGGAGCAGAATAGGAGTGCTGTACTGATGTATGACTGACATCACAACTAATAGATCACTGATGTATCATCAATGTATCGCTGGAGAATCAGTAATGTATCCACAGTGCATCACTGATCATCCTCTGCTCCCTGTATAGGGACTTATCCTCATCCTCTGCTCCCTGTGTGGCGGGTCACACTCATCCTCTGCTCCCTGTGTGGCGGGTCACACTCATCCTCTGCTCCCTGTGTGGCGGGTCACACTCATCCTCTGCTCCCTGTGTGGCGGGTCACACTCATCCTCTGCTCCCTGTGTGGCGGGTCACACTCATCCTCCGCTCCCTGTGTGGCGGCCCATCCACTGCTCCCTGTGTGGCGGGTCACGCTCATCCCTTGCTCCCTGTGGGGCGGGTCACACTCATCCTCTGCTCCCTGTGTGGCGGGTCACACTCATCCCCTACTCCCTGTATAGGGACTCATCCTCTGCTCCCTGTGTGGCGGGTCACGCTCATCCTCCGCTCCCTGTGTGGCGGGTCACACTCATCCTCTGCTCCCTGTGTGGCGGGTCACACTCATCCTCCGCTCCCTGTGTGGCGGGTCACGCTCATCCTCTGCTCCCTGTGTGGCGGGTCACACTCATGCCCTGCTCCCTGTGTGGCGGGTCACACTCATCCTCTGCTCCCTGTGTGGCGGGTCACGCTCATCCTCTGCTCCCTGTGTGGCGGGTCACGCTCATCCTCTGCTCCCTGTGTGGCGGGTCACGCTCATCCCCTGCTCCCTGTGTGGCGGGTCACACTCATCCTCTGCTCCCTGTGTGGCGGGTCACACTCATCCTCTGCTCCCTGTGTGGCGGGTCACGCTCATCCTCTGCTCCCTGTGTGGCGGGTCACGCTCATCCTCTGCTCCCTGTGTGGCGGGTCACGCTCATCCTCTGCTCCCTGTGTGGCGGGTCACGCTCATCCTCTGCTCCCTGTGTGGCGGGTCACGCTCATCCTCTGCTCCCTGTGTGGCGGGTCACGCTCATCCTCTGCTCCCTGTGTGGCGGGTCACGCTCATCCTCTGCTCCCTGTATGGCGGGTCACGCTCATCCTCTGCTCCCTGTATGGCGGGTCACGCTCATCCTCTGCTCCCTGTGTGGCGCGTCACACTCATCCTCTGCTCCCTGTGTGGCGGGTCACACTCATCCTCTGCTCCCTGTGTGGCGGGTCACACTCATCCTCTGCTCCCTGTGTGGCGGGTCACACTCATCCTCTGCTCCCTGTGTGGCGGGTCACGCTCATCCTCTGCTCCCTGTGTGGCGGGTCACGCTCATCCTCTGCTCCCTGTGTGGCGGGTCACACTCATCCTCTGCTCCCTGTATGGCGGGTCACGCTCATCCTCCTGCTCCCTGTGTGGCGGGTCACGCTCATCCTCTGCTCCCTGTGTGGCGGGTCACACTCATCCTCTGCTCCCTGTGTGGCGGGTCACGCTCATCCTCTGCTCCCTGTGTGGCGGGTCACGCTCATCCTCTGCTCCCTGTATGGCGGGTCACGCTCATCCTCTGCTCCCTGTATGGCGGGTCACGCTCATCCTCTGCTCCCTGTATGGCGGGTCACGCTCATCCTCTGCTCCCTGTATGGCGGGTCACGCTCATCCTCTGCTCCCTGTGTGGCGGGTCACGCTCATCCTCTGCTCCCTGTGTGGCGGGTCACGCTCATCCTCTGCTCCCTGTGTGGCGGGTCACGCTCATCCTCTGCTCCCTGTGTGGCGGGTCACGCTCATCCTCTGCTCCCTGTATGGCGAGGTCACACTCATCCTCTGCTCCCTGTGTGGCGGGTCACGCTCATCCTCTGCTCCCTGTGTGGCGGGTCACACTCATCCTCTGCTCCCTGTGTGGCGGGTCACGCTCATCCCCTGCTCCCTGTGTGGCGGGTCACACTCATCCTCTGCTCCCTGTGTGGCGGGTCACGCTCATCCTCTGCTCCCTGTGTGGCGGGTCACACTCATCCTCTGCTCCCTGTGTGGCGGGTCACGCTCATCCTCTGCTCCCTGTGTGGCGGGTCACACTCATCCTCTGCTCCCTGTGTGGCGGGTCACACTCATCCTCTGCTCCCTGTGTGGCGGGTCACACTCATCCTCTGCTCCCTGTGTGGCGGGTCACACTCATCCTCTGCTCCCTGTGTGGCGGGTCACACTCATCCTCTGCTCCCTGTGTGGCGGGTCACACTCATCCTCTGCTCCCTGTGTGGCGGGTCACACTCATCCTCTGCTCCCTGTGTGGCGGGTCACACTCATCCTCTGCTCCCTGTGTGGCGGGTCACACTCATCCTCTGCTCCCTGTGTGGCGGGTCACACTCATCCTCTGCTCCCTGTGTGGCGGGTCACACTCATCCTCTGCTCCCTGTGTGGCGGGTCACACTCATCCTCTGCTCCCTGTGTGGCGGGTCACACTCATCCTCTGCTCCCTGTGTGGCGGGTCACACTCATCCTCTGCTCCCTGTGTGGCGGGTCACACTCATCCTCTGCTCCCTGTGTGGCGGGTCACACTCATCCTCTGCTCCCTGTGTGGCGGGTCACACTCATCCTCTGCTCCCTGTGTGGCGGGTCACACTCATCCTCTGCTCCCTGTGTGGCGGGTCACACTCATCCTCTGCTCCCTGTGTGGCGGGTCACACTCATCCTCTGCTCCCTGTGTGGCGGGTCACACTCATCCTCTGCTCCCTGTGTGGCGGGTCACACTCATCCTCTGCTCCCTGTGTGGCGGGTCACACTCATCCTCTGCTCCCTGTGTGGCGGGTCACACTCATCCTCTGCTCCCTGTGTGGCGGGTCACACTCATCCTCTGCTCCCTGTGTGGCGGGTCACACTCATCCTCTGCTCCCTGTGTGGCGGGTCACACTCATCCTCTGCTCCCTGTGTGGCGGGTCACACTCATCCTCTGCTCCCTGTATGGCGGGGTCACGCTCATCCTGTGCTCCCTGTGTGGCGGGTCACACTCATCCTCTGCTCCCTGTGTGGCGGGTCACACTCATCCTCTGCTCCCTGTGTGGCGGGTCACACTCATCCCCTGCTCCCTGTGTGGCGGGTCACACTCATCCTCTGCTCCCTGTGTGGCGGGTCACACTCATCCTCTGCTCCCTGTGTGGCGGGTCACACTCATCCCCTGCTCCCTGTGTGGCGGGTCACACTCATCCTCTGCTCCCTGTATGGCGGGAGGATGGGCCACAGGAGGGCGGTAGTTTTTACAACTCTGGATCTTTCTGGACAATTCTATGCCGTCCGCACTAGAAGTTCTCTATAATTCAGAGCATTTTATTCCATGTGCAGATGTACAAGTAAGTACACATGATAAGACGCAAGTACTCACCTGGAGTAATGTTCTGACTCACAGAGGACGGGTAGTAATATGGCGGCATAGACTGCGGCGCCCTGTTATATAATATCCATTATACTCATCCCCGATGTGACACTGCAGCGCGCGGGGACGAGACAGGAATATGTAATCCCTCCGCCGCCTCCACACAACACATCTGAATTTCAATCCCTATGATTTTAGGACAAAGACGCGGAGGGCCGGGCCCCCGGAGGCCTCAGGTTTCCATAGACACGTGAACAGGAGCGGGTGAAGGAGATGGGAAGAGAGAACTCACTACACAAAGCCCAAAATCTGAGGGACACCAAGGGCAAGGGAGACCTTATCAGCCACTCCTCTTATAACGCTGCTGTACTGTAATAAGATGGGACTGATATCAGCCGCTCCTCTTATAACGCTGCTGTACTGTAATAAGATGGGACTGATATCAGCCACTCCTCTTATAACGCTGCTGTACTGCAATAAGATGGGACTGATATCAGCAGCTCCTCTTATAACGTGCTGTACTGTAATAAGATGGGACTGATATCAGCCGCTCCTCTTATAACGCTGCTGTACTGTAATAAGATGGGACTGATATCAGCCGCTCCTCTTATAACGCTGCTGTACTGTAATAAGATGGGACTGATATCAGCCGCTCCTCTTATAACGCTGCTGTACTGTAATAAGATGGGACTGATATCAGCCGCTCCTCTTATAACGCTGCTGTACTGTAATAAGATGGGACTGATATCAGCCGCTCCTCTTATAACACTGCTGTACTGTAATAAGATGGGACTGATATCAGCCGCTCCTCTTATAACCCTGCTGTACTGTAATAAGATGGGACTGATATCAGCCACTCCTCTTATAACGCTGCTGTACTGTAATAAGATGGGACTGATATCCGCCGCTCCTCTTATAACACTGCTGTACTGTAATAAGATGGGACTGATATCCGCCGCTCCTCTTATAACACTGCTGTACTGTAATAAGATGGGACTGATATCAGTCGCTCCTCTTATTATACTGCTGTACTGAAATAAGATGGGACTGATATCAGCCGCTCCTCTTATAACACTGCTGTACTGTAATAAGATGGGACTGATATCAGCCGCTCCTCTTATAACCCTGCTGTACTGAAATAAGATGGGACTGATATCAGCCGCTCCTCTTATAACACTGCTGTACTGAAATAAGATGGGACTGATATCAGCCGCTCTTCTTATAACACTGCTGTACTGTAATAAGATGGGACTGATATCAGCCGCTCCTCTTATAACACTGCTGTACTGTAATAAGATGGGACTGATATCAGCCGCTCCTCTTATAACGCTGCTGTACTGTAATAAGATGGGACTGATATCAGCCGCTCCTCTTATAACACTGCTGTACTGTAATAAGATGGGACTGATATCAGCCGCTCCTCTTATAACACTGCTGTACTGTAATAAGATGGGACTGATATCAGCCGCTCCTCTTATAACGCTGCTGTACTGTAATAAGATGGGACTGATATCAGCCGCTCCTCTTATAACACTGCTGTACTGTAATAAGATGGGACTGATATCAGCCGCTCCTCTTATAACGCTGCTGTACTGTAATAAGATGGGACTGATATCAGCCGCTCCTCTTATAACACTGCTGTACTGTAATAAGATGGGACTGATATCAGCCGCTCCTCTTATAACACTGCTGTACTGTAATAAGATGGGACTGATATCAGCCGCTCCTCTTATAACGCTGCTGTACTGTAATAAGATGGGACTGATATCAGCCGCTCCTCTTATAACACTGCTGTACTGTAATAAGATGGGACTGATATCAGCCGCTCCTCTTATAACACTGCTGTACTGTAATAAGATGGGACTGATATCAGCCGCTCCTCTTATAACGCTGCTGTACTGTAATAAGATGGGACTGATATCAGCCGCTCCTCTTATAACACTGCTGTACTGTAATAAGATGGGACTGATATCAGCCGCTCCTCTTATAACACTGCTGTACTGTAATAAGATGGGACTGATATCAGCCGCTCCTCTTATAACACTGCTGTACTGTAATAAGATGGGACTGATATCAGCCGCTCCTCTTATAACACTGCTGTACTGTAATAAGATGGGACTGATATCAGCCGCTCCTCTTATAACACTGCTGTACTGTAATAAGATGGGACTGATATCAGCCGCTCCTCTTATAACACTGCTGTACTGTAATAAGATGGGACTGATATCAGCCGCTCCTCTTATAACGCTGCTGTACTGTAATAAGATGGGACTGATATCAGCCGCTCCTCTTATAACACTGCTGTACTGTAATAAGATGGGACTGATATCAGCCGCTCCTCTTATAACACTGCTGTACTGTAATAAGATGGGACTGATATCAGCCGCTCCTCTTATAACACTGCTGTACTGTAATAAGATGGGACTGATATCAGCCGCTCCTCTTATAACACTGCTGTACTGTAATAAGATGGGACTGATATCAGCCGCTCCTCTTATAACACTGCTGTACTGTAATAAGATGGGACTGATATCAGCCGCTCCTCTTATAACACTGCTGTACTGTAATAAGATGGGACTGATATCAGCCGCTCCTCTTATAACACTGCTGTACTGTAATAAGATGGGACTGATATCAGCCGCTCCTCTTATAACACTGCTGTACTGTAATAAGATGGGACTGATATCAGCCGCTCCTCTTATAACGCTGCTGTACTGTAATAAGATGGGACTGATATCAGCCGCTCCTCTTATAACACTGCTGTACTGTAATAAGATGGGACTGATATCAGCCGCTCCTCTTATAACACTGCTGTACTGTAATAAGATGGGACTGATATCAGCCGCTCCTCTTATAACACTGCTGTACTGTAATAAGATGGGACTGATATCAGCCGCTCCTCTTATATAACACTGCTGTACTGTAATAAGATGGGACTGATATCAGCCGCTCCTCTTATAACACTGCTGTACTGTAATAAGATGGGACTGATATCAGCCGCTCCTCTTATAACGCTGCTGTACTGTAATAAGATGGGACTGATATCAGCCGCTCCTCTTATAACACTGCTGTACTGTAATAAGATGGGACTGATATCAGCCGCTCCTCTTATAACACTGCTGTACTGTAATAAGATGGGACTGATATCAGCCGCTCCTCTTATAACACTGCTGTACTGTAATAAGATGGGACTGATATCAGCCGCTCCTCTTATAACGCTGCTGTACTGTAATAAGATGGGACTGATATCAGCCGCTCCTCTTATAACACTGCTGTACTGTAATAAGATGGGACTGATATCAGCCGCTCCTCTTATAACACTGCTGTACTGTAATAAGATGGGACTGATATCAGCCGCTCCTCTTATAACACTGCTGTACTGTAATAAGATGGGACTGATATCAGCCGCTCCTCTTATAACGCTGCTGTACTGTAATAAGATGGGACTGATATCAGCCGCTCCTCTTATAACACTGCTGTACTGTAATAAGATGGGACTGATATCAGCCGCTCCTCTTATAACACTGCTGTACTGTAATAAGATGGGACTGATATCAGCCGCTCCTCTTATAACACTGCTGTACTGTAATAAGATGGGACTGATATCAGCCGCTCCTCTTATAACACTGCTGTACTGTAATAAGATGGGACTGATATCAGCCGCTCCTCTTATAACACTGCTGTACTGTAATAAGATGGGACTGATATCAGCCGCTCCTCTTATTATACTGCTGTACTGTAATAAGATGGGACTGATATCAGTCGCTCCTCTTATTATACTGCTGTACTGTAATAAGATGGGACTGATATCAGTCGCTCCTCTTATTACACTGCTGTACTGTAATAAGATGGGACTGATATCAGCCGCTCCTCTTATAACGCTGCTGTACTATAATAAGATGGGACTGATATCAGCCGCTCCTCTTATAACACTGCTGTACTGTAATAAGATGGGACTGATATCAGTCGCCCCTCTTATAACACTGCTGTACTGTAATAAGATGGGACTGATATCAGACGCTCCTCTTATAACGCTGCTGTACTGTAATAAGATGGGACTGATATCAGCCGCTCCTCTTATAACACTGCTGTACTGTAATAAGATGGGACTGATATCAGCCGCTCCTCTTATAACACTGCTGTACTGTAATAAGATGGGACTGATATCACCCGCTCCTCTTATATAACACTGCTGTACTGTAATAAGATGGGACTGATATTCGTCGCTCCTCTTATAACGCTGCTGTACTGTGATAAGATGGGACTGATATCAGCCGCTCCTCTTATAACACTGCTGTACTGAAATAAGATGGGACTGATATCAGCCGCTCCTCTTATAACACTGCTGTACTGTAATAAGATGGGACTGATATCAGACGCTCCTCTTATAACACTGCTGTACTGTAATAAGATGGGACTGATATCAGCCGCTCCTCTTATAACACTGCTGTACTGTAATAAGATGGGACTGATATCAGCCGCTCCTCTTATAACGCTGCTGTACTGTAATAAGATGGGACTGATATCAGCCGCTCCTCTTATAACGCTGCTGTACTGTAATAAGATGGGACTGATATCAGCCGCTCCTCTTATAACACTGCTGTACTGTAATAAGATGGGACTGATATCAGCCGCTCCTCTTATAACACTGCTGTACTGTAATAAGATGGGACTGATATCAGCCGCTCCTCTTATAACGCTGCTGTACTGTAATAAGATGGGACTGATATCAGCCGCTCCTCTTATAACACTGCTGTACTGTAATAAGATGGGACTGATATCAGCCGCTCCTCTTATAACACTGCTGTACTGTAATAAGATGGGACTGATATCAGCCGCTCCTCTTATAACGCTGCTGTACTGTAATAAGATGGGACTGATATCAGCCGCTCCTCTTATAACACTGCTGTACTGTAATAAGATGGGACTGATATCAGCCGCTCCTCTTATAACGCTGCTGTACTGTAATAAGATGGGACTGATATCAGCCGCTCCTCTTATAACACTGCTGTACTGTAATAAGATGGGACTGATATCAGCGACTCCTGTTATCACACTGCTGTACTGTAATAAGATGGGACTGATATCAGCCGCTCCTCTTATAACACTGCTGTACTGTAATAAGATGGGACTGATATCAGCGACTCCTGTTATAACGCTGCTGTACTGTAATAAGATGGAACTGATATCAGCCGCTCCTCTTATAACACTGCTGTACTGTAATAAGTTGGAACTGATATTCGTCGCTCCTCTTATAACGCTGCTGTACTGTGATAAGATGGGACTGATATCAGCCGCTCCTCTTATAACACTGCTGTACTGTAATAAGATGGAACTGATATCAGCCGCTCCTCTTATAACACTGCTGTACTGTAATAAGATGGGACTGATATCAGCCGCTCCTCTTATAACACTGCTGTACTGTAATAAGATGGGACTGATATCAGCCGCTCCTCTTATAACACTGCTGTACTGTAATAAGATGGAACTGATATTCGTCGCTCCTCTTATAACGCTGCTGTACTGTGATAAGATGGGACTGATATCAGCCGCTCCTCTTATAACGCTGCTGTACTGTGATAAGATGGGACTGATATCAGCCGCTCCTCTTATATAACACTGCTGTACTGTAATAAGATGGGACTGATATCACCCGCTCCTCTTATAACACTGCTGTACTGTAATAAGATGGGACTGATATCAGCCGCTCCTCTTATAACACTGCTGTACTGTAATAAGATGGGACTGATATCAGCCGCTCCTCTTATAACACTGCTGTACTGTAATAAGATGGGACTGATATCAGCCGCTCCTCTTATAACGCTGCTGTACTGTAATAAGATGGGACTGATATCAGCCGCTCCTCTTATAACACTGCTGTACTGTAATAAGATGGGACTGATATCAGCCGCTCCTCTTATAACACTGCTGTACTGTAATAAGATGGGACTGATATCAGTCGCTCCTCTTATAACACTGCTGTACTGTAATAAGATGGGACTGATATCAGCGACTCCTGTTATAACGCTGCTGTACTGTAATAAGATGGGACTGATATCAGCGACTCCTGTTATAACACTGCTGTACTGTAATAAGATGGGACTGATATCAGCCGCTCCTCTTATAACGCTGCTGTACTATAATAAGATGGGACTGATATCAGCCGCTCCTCTTATAACACTGCTGTACTGTAATAAGATGGGACTGATATCAGCCGCTCCTCTTATAACACTGCTGTACTGTAATAAGATGGGACTGATATTCGTCGCTCCTCTTATAACGCTGCTGTACTGTGATAAGATGGGACTGATATCAGCCGCTCCTCTTATAACGCTGCTGTACTGTAATAAGATAGGACTGATATCAGCCGCTAGTCTTATAACACGGCTGTACTGTAATAAGATGGAACTGTTATTTGTCGCTCCTCTTATAACACTGCTGTACTGTAATAAGATGGGACTGATATCAGACGCTCCTCTTATAACGCTGCTGTACTGTAATAAGATGGGACTGATATCAGCCGCTCCTCTCATAACGCTGCTGTACTGTAATAAGATGGGACTGATATCAGCCGCTCCTCTTATAACGCTGCTGTACTGTAATAAGATGGGACTGATATCAGCCGCTCCTCTTATAACACTGCTGTACTGTAATAAGATGGGACTGATATCAGCCGCTCCTCTTATAACACTGCTGTACTGTAATAAGATGGGACTGATATCAGCGACTCCTGTTATAACACTGCTGTACTGTAATAAGATGGGACTGATATCAGCCGCTCCTCTTATAACACTGCTGTACTGTAATAAGATGGGACTGATATCAGCGACTCCTGTTATAACACTGCTGTACTGTAATAAGATGGGACTGATATCAGCCGCTCCTCTTATAACACTGCTGTACTGTAATAAGTTGGAACTGATATTCGTCGCTCCTCTTAGAACGCTGCTGTACTGTGATAAGATGGGACTGATATCAGCCGCTCCTCTTATAACGCTGCTGTACTGTGATAAGATGGGACTGATATCAGCCGCTCCTCTTATATAACACTGCTGTACTGTAATAAGATGGGACTGATATCAGCCGCTCCTCTTATAACACTGCTGTACTGTAATAAGATGGGACTGATATCAGCCGCTCCTCTTATAACACAGCTGTACTGTAATAAGATGGGACTGATATCACCCGCTCCTCTTATAACACTGCTGTACTGTAATAAGATGGGACTGATATCAGCCGCTCCTCTTATAACACTGCTGTACTGTAATAAGATGGGACTGATATCAGCCGCTCCTCTTATAACACTGCTGTACTGTAATAAGATGGGACTGATATCAGCCGCTCCTCTTATAACACTGCTGTACTGTAATAAGATGGGACTGATATCAGCCGCTCCTCTTATAACGCTGCTGTACTGTAATAAGATGGGACTGATATCAGTCGCTCCTCTTATTATACTGCTGTACTGTAATAAGATGGGACTGATATCAGCCGCTCCTCTTATAACACTGCTGTACTGTAATAAGATGGGACTGATATTCGTCGCTCCTCTTATAACGCTGCTGTACTGTGATAAGATGGGACTGATATCAGTCGCTCCTCTTATAACACTGCTGTACTGTAATAAGATGGAACTGATATCAGTCGCTCCTCTTATTATACTGCTGTACTGTAATAAGATGGGACTGATATCAGCGACTCCTCTTATTATACTGCTGTACTGTAATAAGATGGGACTGATATCAGCAACTCCTGTTATAACGCTGCTGTACTGTAATAAGATGGGACTGATATCAGCGACTCCTGTTATAACACTGCTGTACTGTAATAAGATGGGACTGATATCAGCCGCTCCTCTTATAACCCTGCTGAACTGTAATAAGATGGGACTGATATTCGTCGCTCCTCTTATAACACTGCTGTACTGTAATAAGATGGGACTGATATCAGCCGCTCCTCTTATAACACTGCTGTACTGTAATAAGATGGGACTGATATTCGTCGCTCCTCTTATAACGCTGCTGTACTGTGATAAGATGGGACTGATATCAGCCGCTCCTCTTATAACGCTGCTGTACTGTAATAAGATAGGACTGATATCAGCCGCTAGTCTTATAACACGGCTGTACTGTAATAAGATGGAACTGTTATTTGTCGCTCCTCTTATAACATTGCTGTACTGTAATAAGATGGGACTGATATCAGCCGCTCCTCTTATAACGCTGCTGTACTATAATAAGATGGGACTGATATCAGCCGCTCCTCTTATAACACTGCTGTACTGTAATAAGATGGGACTGATATCAGCCGCCCCTCTTATAACACTGCTGTACTGTAATAAGATGGAACTGATATCAGCCGCTCCTCTTATTACACTGCTGTACTGTAATAAGATGGGACTGATATCAGTCGCTCCTCTTATAACACTGCTGTACTGTAATAAGATGGGACTGATATCAGTCTCTCCTCTTATTACACTGCTGTACTGTAATAAGATGGGACTGATATCAGCCGCTCCTCTCATAACGCTGCTGTACTGTAATAAGATGGGACTGATATCAGCCGCTCCTCTTATAACGCTGCTGTACTGTAATAAGATGGGACTGATATCAGCGACTCCTCTTATAACACTGCTGTACTGTAATAAGATGGGACTGATTCAGCGACTCCTGTTATAACACTGCTGTACTGTAATAAGATGGGACTGATATCAGCCGCTCCTCTTATAACACTGCTGTACTGTAATAAGATGGGACTGATATCAGCGACTCCTGTTATAACGCTGCTGTACTGTAATAAGATGGAACTGATATCAGCCGCTCCTCTTATAACACTGCTGTACTGTAATAAGATGGAACTGATATTCGTCGCTCCTCTTATAACACTGCTGTACTGTAATAAGATGGAACTGATATCAGCCGCTCCTCTTATTACACTGCTGTACTGTAATAAAATGGGACTGATATCAGCCGCTCCTCTTATAACGCTGCTGTACTATAATAAGATGGGACTGATATTCGTCGCTCCTCTTATAACGCTGCTTTACTGTGATAATATGGGACTGATATCCGCCGCTCCTCTGTATATGAGCTGCTTCTCTTTCACCCTGCACCTCCTGAGGACATTTTAGGCTGTGAATATTACACAAGGCACAACAGATATATGAAGATAACACCTAGACTCTGAGTATCATACAGGAGATGTATGAGATACACTGAGAACAGAGTAGCTGTGACCCCCCTAATCTGTTATGAGTGACTTTTATCTTATTAGACTCTGCCCCATAAATAACACAAAGGAGAAACCGGAGAGAAAATAGAAACATTGCAAATATATAAGTGACGGCTGTGAATATATGATATATCTGGTAACTGGGAATACAGTATATGATATAACTGGTGACTGGGAATATATGATATAACTGGTGACTGGGAATATATGATATAACGGGTGACTGGGAATATATGATATAACGGGTGACTGGGAATATATGATATAACGGGTGACTGGGAATATATGATATAACTGGTGACTGAATACAGTATATGATATAACTGGTGACTGGGAATATATGATATAACTGGTGACTGGGAATACAGTATATGATATAACTTGTGACTGGGAATATATGATATAACTTGTGACTGGGAATATATGATATAACTGGTGACTGGGAATATATGATACAACTGGTGACTGAATACACGATGTAACTGGCGACTGTGAATACATTATATAACTAGTGACTGAATACAGTATATGACATAACTTGTGACTAAATACAGTATGATATCACTGGCGACTTTGCATACATGGTATAACTGGTGAGCGTGAATACAGTATGTGGAATAACTGGTGAGCGTGAATACAGTATGTGGAATAACTGGTGAGCGTGAATACAGTATATGGAATAACTGGTGAGCGTGAATACAGTATATGGAATAACTGGTGAGCGTGAATACAGTATATGGAATAACTGGTGAGCGTGAATACAGTATATGGAATAACTGGTGAGCGTGAATACAGTATATGGAATAACTGGTGAGCGTGAATACAGTATATGGAATAACTGGTGAGCGTGAATACAGTATATGGAATAACTGGTGAGCGTGAATACAGTATATGGTATAACTGGTGAGCGTGAATACAGTATATGGTATAACTGGTGAGCGTGTATACAGTATATGGTATAACTGGTAAGCGTGAATACAGTATATGGTATAACTGGTGAGCGTGAATACAGTATATGGAATAACTGGTGAGCGTGAATACAGTATATGGTATAACTGGTAAGCGTGTATACAGAATATGATATAACCGGTGACTGTGACTACAGAATATGATATAACTGGTGAGTGTGAATACAGTATATGATATAACTGGTAAGTATGAATACAGTATGTGATATAACTGTTAAGTATGAATACAGAATATGATATAACTGGTGAGTGTGAATACAGCATATGATATAACTGGTAAGTGTGAATACAGTATATGATATAACTGGTAAGTGTGAATACAGTATATGATATAACTGGTAAGTATGAATACAGTATGTGATATAACTGGTAAGTGTGAATACAGAATATGATATAACTGGTAAGTGTGAATACAGTATATGATATAACTGGTAAGTGTGAATACAGTATATGATATAACTGGTAAGTGTGAATACAGTATATGATATAACTGGTGAGTGTGAATACAGTATATGATATAACTGGTAAGTGTGAATACAGTATGTGATATAACTGGTAAGTGTGAATACAGTATGTGATATAACTGGTGAGTGTGAATACAGTATGTGATATAACTGGTGACTGTGAATATATGAGAAGAGGGAGTTTATGATATCTTTATATAAACATCTCTATAATAACCTATGTGATAAATAATTTTTTCACTCATCCAGCAGAGGTCACGGGGTCACCTCTTACGGTTAATGCAGTGAGCGCATTACTTTCCCGCAGTTATGGCGTTTGCTCCTGCCCGGTACCAGCTGAAGGTGTGAAGAGATACAGGACGGGCTCCATATCTTCCTGATGAAACACATACGCAGGGACAGAGTGTGGATCCAGGGATCTGCCCGATCACCAGCAGGGGGCAGGAAGGAATTTTTTTCTACTTTATGGCATATTGGACAGGACATGTATTAGTAGACGCTGCCTGTAGACGGCTCTCACCCCCGAGATGATGGACGGCTGCAGTCAGCTGACAGTCCTTCCATTATTTGGCCGCAGCAGCCGTGAGCTAAGCCGGGCCCTCTGGTCTCATCTCGTTAGCTCATTATCGGCCTTGTTAGCGGCTGGTAGACACGGGGCGCCGCCTGCCAGTGCACGTCTCCGCCGTATGTGTGAATTATTCATATAGATGTGTCTGGCGCGGCCGTCTGTGATGTCTGGCCCGCCAGCCGCAGCTCATCTATCTGTTCTCTTTCATTCTGCCCCTGTTTCTTCCACGTGTTAAAGCCACGCTTCAGAGGGAAGGTGACGCAAGTTTAACCCTTACACTGCTGCAGATCAAGACCAGGACTGTGCCGAGGGTGAGAATAGAGATTAACGGATCCCCTCCCCCCGCTGGATGCATAACGCCTGCTTTCTCGCAATGCTTTCTGTTCAGATATGTGAAGGTGTGAAATAAATGGGGCTACTAAGAGGAGGGGCCCGGATCTGAGGCCCCAGGGGGGTAGGTGGGCTGTCATATTATACACAGGATTGGGAGTCTCATGTACAAGGGGCGAATCCACACAAGGAGGGGTGTCGATAAGGGGGGGTTGGCGGGACACTTGCCCCCGGCACAGTCAGGTGGAGAGGGTGGGGTGGGTGCAGGCCGCTGTAAGTGTAAACGCATTTATGTCAGGCGATACGACTGTCCGAGAGCGTCTCCACTCGGGACCCTCTGTGCAATATACAGGGGGCTCCTCACAATCAGCTCATAGTCGCATGTGTGCGTTCTAGGTACAACGCCTTCTGGTCTATGCTCCAAGATGTCAAAGTGGTGAATGCAGCTCTGGAGGTGAATGGAGTAGAAGACATGATGTAACCACAGATCAGTAGGGCTGCATTCACAAGGCCGTTTTCAGAACCCATTAAAGTCTTTCCGTTCTCAACACCTAATTTTTGTGAATGTAGCCGAAGGCAGAAGATTTGTTGATGACTGTAAACCTTGAAACACTGATATATAAAGTCTGTCCTACCTTGGTGCCGTTGTAGAAGTCATCCATGCAGGTGGCATTCATGAAGGTCTGATGAAAGTGGGTGCTGGTATCAATGCCACCAGGGATGACCAGTTTTCCGGTGGCATCGATGACTTTTGCCCCTCCGGGTATCATCAGCTCCCGTCCCACCTGCTGGATGATCCCGTTCTCGATGTACACGTCGGCTTCCTGGGTGCAGTCATCGTTCACCACCTTGCCTCCCTTAATGAGGACCCGAACACTGGTCGCGTTGGCATGCATGGCTCTGGAGGAAGAACAACAGTGCATTAGATAGAGGCTGAGGGATCGGAAATCTTATAAACTGTAATATAATCCAGCAGCAATCAATGTCATCAAGTTTTGTCATTTTGGATGATTTATGAAGAAGTCACAGTTGGGAAGTATGAAGGGCATCATGCGGCTGGGCACCGGTTACAAAAGTGATATTATTCTGTAAGACCCTGGCATGAAGCCTATGAAGTCCTCAAACAAGATCCAAGAACTCACAGAGCTCTAAGATCTGGTCCAGAACTTTAATGCGGACCTGTCAACTACCCTGGTGTACTAAAGCACCGAGTGGCGGAGAGAGGGCATGGCAACATAGGACAGAAGAGGAGCTAAGGTGCACTAAGTGGTTAAGCCATGCCCCTTGGTACAGCGAGACCAACACAACACAAGAAGAACTGGAGGCTCACCCAACCCCAAGAAGAACTGGAGGCTCACCCAACCCCAAGAAGAACTGGAGGCTCACCCAACCCCAAGAAGAACTGGAGGCTCACCCAACCCCAAGAAGAACTGGAGGCTCACCCAACCCCAAGAAGAACTGGAGGCTCACCCAACCCCAAGAAGAACTGGAGACTCACCCAACCCCAAGAAGAACTGGAGACTCACCCAACCCCAAGAAGAACTGGAGACTCACCCAACCCCAAGAAGAACTGGAGACTCACCCAACCCCAAGAAGAACTGGAGACTCACCCAACCCCAAGAAGAACTGGAGACTCACCCAACCCCAAGAAGAACTAGAGACTCACCCAACCCCAAGAAGAACTAGAGACTCACCCAACCCCAAGAAGAACTAGAGACTCACCCAACCCCAAGAAGAACTAGAGACTCACCCAACCCCAAGAAGAACTAGAGACTCACCCAACCCCAAGAAGAACTAGAGACTCACCCAACCCCAAGAAGAACTAGAGACTCACCCAACCCCAAGAAGAACTAGAGACTCACCCAACCCCAAGAAGAACTAGAGACTCACCCAACCCCAAGAAGAGCTGGAGACTCACCGAACCCCAAGAAGAGCTGGAGACTCACCGAGCCCCAAGAAGAGCTGGAGACTCACCCAGCCCAAGAAGAGCTGGAGACTCACCCAGCCCAAGAAGAGCTGGAGACTCACCCAACACAAGAATTTAACACACAATCCATACAATTACTTACACAGTAACCAGACTATAAACTGAAGAATTAAATCTTTGCAAATGAGGTGACTTTCCTATAGCAGTGGATGGTTCTACCTTGAAATGATCTGATAAACGAGAACGATCTTACACGTCCACACCAAGGCCAAACTACACCCGAGAAATCCACGAAGACTTACAGATGAAGAATCATCAAACCTCCAGCTCAGCGGAAAGAAACTTCTACCACGCTCGTTCTCTACGGAGCACCACAGCTACACTAATATGACAGCAGAAGGATGACCGCAGCTCTGTATGTGACTAGAGTATAAGACATAAAGGAACGCTGAATCTGTAGGCAGGTGCTAAACAATACATAGAGAATGAATCTAGGTACACACTATAAGCTGATGTTCGTGAATGCAGCTCTGGAGCAATATGAGAGAAGTAATGCAATGTCAGGATTATGTCACAAGTAAGATTGCTGGAACTTGACAGAGATTCCTCATATGACACAGCAAGAATTCCTCCACCATCACAGAAGATGATCTGCACGGAGGACGCCTGCGGCACACAGACCTTGCCCGTCACTTCCAGTACGTGATCAAACCTGACAAACTTACGAGACACTGAGATCATAGCTGCGGCTCCGGGTGACTGCAGTGGGAACAGGAGACCGCTCACAAGGTTCTCGAGATACAGTCCATCAAATCCTCGTAGCCGCAGAGAACCAAAGCCCATTATACGGGGTCATTAGCCATTTTAAGTTAGAATGATCCTTTTTTTTTTTCGTTTTATTGTTTGTATGTGAAATATTGTGCTGTCATACGTTTTTTTGTTTGCTTCCTGCATGTTAGCTTTATGGACATGCATCTGCGACTATGAATGCGCTAGTCTAAATTATCTTGTGGCATATATTGAGGGTAAAAACATCAAACTGAAAGACAGTCAACAAAAAAACCACAACAACAATGCACATCCCACAATATAAAAGGAATAAAAAAAGAGTTTATTAGGACAACACTAACACATTAAAAATTGTATACAATGAGACTGAGTGTTGGTATGAAATAAGACCAACACCTAGGCAGGGTCCACCAGCGTCCGAAAATAAGGACATCACGTATATAAGCCAGCTACATCAATACATACGAGAGACATAAACAATCATATGAGAAGATAATGTGGCATCAAAAGCATGAAAATAAGACCAAATGTGGTCAAAGTAGACGTGCCATAGCCTGTAAGGGAGCTGATAAACTGGACCCAAGCAGAATGAGATACGACGCCCCACGCGTCTCGCTGGCACAAGCTTCCTCAGGGGTCCCGGATGGAAGGAAGGAGGAAGCCGTTTTTGCTTGATGTATTTAGGACCATTTTTTGCACTCCCACTTATTCATTTATCAATACGTGTGTGCCCGCTTGCAGTTATTTTTTGTTATCGTATATATTGAGGGTAGCGGCCTCTGCCTGGGACTTCTGAGCAGAGTATTAATGTAGCTGGTTCCTACACCACCCTGAATATTGTAGGCTCAGTTAAGCCCAGAAGAGGCGGTTCTGTTAGTGTTAGGGACTAGAGTTGAGCGAACTTCTGTTTTAAGTTCGGCTTCCAAAGTTCGGGTTCGGGTTATCCAAGCATCCCGCTATGGATTCCGCTACCACGGACCATAACTCCATTTGGAATCCATAAGGGGATTCTTTAATGAACCCGAACCTTGAACAACACGGAGGACCTGGGGTGACGTCACCGTCATGTGATCAGTGCAGGGGGCGTGGCTCAGTACTGGATTAGATAAGAGGTGGTAGCCACGACCTCTTATCCAAACCAGTACTGAGCCACGCCCCCTGCACTGATCACATGACGGTGACGTCACCCCAGGTCCTTCACCACGGATTCCAAATGCCTTTATGGTCCGTGGTAGCGGAATCCATAACGGGATGCTTGGATAACCCGAACCTTGGACGCCGAACTTAAAACAGAAGTTCACTCAACTCTATTAGGGACCCATCTGCAGAAGCCACCTTGACGCCTGGTAGATGGGCCCCGACACGTTTGATCAAAAATGTGCGCAAAAAGCTTCTGTTTTTTTCATTTATAGTAGGTATAATACCATTTTAAGTTAGAATGATCCTTATTTCTCAGTGGTTACTGACGTATTGGCTGAGACAATTTCGACAGGTCTTTTTAATTCTATACTCCGTGCGATTTTAGGAAAAAAGTAGTTAAAAATTTTAAACAAAAAAATATAAGCAACGATAAGACACGATGGGGATACAAGTGGCTTGGATCATTTAGGCACCGGCTTCACAAACCCCTTCCTGCTACAATGAGGGACACTGTCGGCTGACAAAACTGCTCTTACCGTAAAGAACCCGCACTGTTCACATAATTCCTAGGAAAGTGTTCTGCAGGACGCGCTGCTCTTACTGGAGAGAACACTGGTCATCCACTAACTTCCTCATTTTTAGAACTCGTCAAAAATGTGGGACAAAGAATTCCTGTTACCAAGAAGGAAACCATCAGCAAGCTTTGTTTCCTTGAGACAAGGTGTAAAGAGAACAGGAACCACTGACTGTCTTCTCGGCTTCCAGTGTAAATTTTGGGACCATGATTTTGGTTGCACCCGTCTATATAGTGGAGGCAGAGCACTGCAGGGAGATGGCGGAGGACCCTCTAATCCCCCTTATTATACAGGATCCTTCCCTCTTAATAATACATGTCAGAGCTCACACAGGATTATGTTTTATTTACTCGACTCGCTGAAGTGTGAACGGGACGAGAATCGGCGTCGGGGTCAGTGAGGCTGACAACGTCTGGAGCAGGAGCGTCATAATCTCAGGGGAATGTCAAGAGGACAACTGGCTAATCCAAGACATTAGAGTGCGGGAAAGTGCGTCTCGGGATCATGTGAAACATACGAAAATCTGACCGGGCTAAATTAAGCAAAATGTCACAGACCGGGAATAATACAGCATCGGACTGTAATAATCCAGAGAGAGGGATAACACAACACACAGCACTGTAATAATCCAGAGAGAGGGATAACACAACACACCGGACTGTAATAATCCAGAGAGAGGGATAATACAACACACCACACTGTAATAATCCAGAGAGAGGGATAGTACAACACACTGTACTGTAATAATCCCAGAGAGAGGGATAATACAACACACCGCACTGTAATAATCCCAAAGAGAGGGATAATACAACACACTGTACTGTAATAATCCAGAGAGAAGGATAATACAACCGCACTGTAATAATCCAGAGAGAAGGATAATACAACACACTGTACTGTAATAATCCCAGAGAGAGGGATAATACAACACACCGGACTGTAATAATCCAGAGAGAGGGAAAATACAACACACCGCACTGTAATAATCCCAGAGAGAGGGATAACACAACACACCGGACTGTAATAATCCAGAGAGAGGGATAATACAACACACTGCACTGTAATAATCCCAGAGAGAGGGATAATACAACACACCGCACTGTAATAATCCCAAAGAGAGGGATAATACAACACACTGTACTGTAATAATCCAGAGAGAAGGATAATACAACCGCACTGTAATAATCCCAGAGAGAGGGATAATACAACACACCGGACTGTAATAATCCCAGAGAGAGGGATAATACAACACACCGGACTGTAATAATCCCAGAGAGAGGGATAATACAACACACTGCACTGTAATAATCCAGAGAGAAAGATAATACAACACACCGCACTGTAATAATCCCAGAGAGAGGAATAATAAAATACACCGGACTGTAATAATCCCAGAGAGAGGGATAATACAACACACTGCACTGTAATAATCCCAGAGAGAGGAATAATACAACACACTGCACTGTAATAATCCAGAGAGAAGGATAATACAACACACCGCACTGTAATAATCCCAGAGAGAGGGATAATACAACATACTGCACTGTAATAATCCCAGAGAGAGGGATAATACAACATACCGCACTGTAATAATCCAGAGAGAGGGATAATACAACATACCGCACTGTAATAATCCCAGAGAGAGGGATAATACAACATACCGCACTGTAATAATCCCAGAGAGAGGGATAATACAACATACCGCACTGTAATAATCCAGAGAGAGGGATAATACAACATACTGCACTGTAATAATCCCAGAGAGAGGGATAATACAACATACCGCACTGTAATAATCCCAGAGAGAGGGATAATACAACACACTGCACTGTAATAATCCCAGAGAGAGGGATAATACAACACACCGCACTGTAATAATCCCAGAGAGAGGAATAATACAACACACCGGACTGTAATAATCCCAGAGAGAGGAATAATACAACACACTGTACTGTAATAATCCAGAGAGAAGGATAATACAACCGCACTGTAATAATCCAGAGAGAAGGATAATACAACACACCGCACTGTAATAATCCAGAGAGAGGAATAATACAACACACCGCACTGTAATAATCCCAGACAGATGGATAATACAACACACCGCACTGTAATAATCCCAGAGAGAGGGATAACACAACACACCGCACTGTAATAATCCCAGAGAGAGGGATAATACAACACACTGCACTGTAATAATCCCAGAGAGAGGGATAATACAACACACTGCACTGTAATAATCCAGGGAGAGGGATAATACAACACACCGCACTGTAATAATCCCAGAGAGAGGGATAATACAACACACTGCACTGTAATAATCCGAGAGAGGGGGATAATGCAACACACGGCACTGTAATAATCCCAGAGAGTGGGATAATACAACACACTGCACTGTAATAATCCCAGAGAAAGATAATACAACACACCGCACTGTAATAATCCCAGTGCCACGGATGTACCGAGACATACGGACGTTCCCACGTCAGGTGGCAGGAGATTGGTGAGACTGGCAACACGTGGTTTGATCTGACAGGTTTTCCTTTTGGATCATACAACGTCTGTGTTGTTTCTGGTGCTTTCCGCACCTTCTTTCCCCAGGTGTGGCTATTAGGGTCATTTAACCTTCTCTATTTATTGTTGTTTCCCCCACTACGCTATGCGGTTTATAGCTTCTGTTGGACTTGTGGTTAGCTTGTGAATGGTTATCGGCTGAGTTCCTGGTGCTACCAAAGCTTCATTGAAGATAAGTGTTTCCTTTCCCTTCTGTATTTTGTTTATATATCTGTGTGCTGCCTTTCCCTGTTGTTTGTCATTAGGCCTGAGGGAGACTCCTGTTCGTCCTTCCCTTTAGAGGAATAGGTAGACTCAGTGCTGACATTAGTTCCAGGGTCCCATAGGGTGAGATAGGATTCTAGGTATCTGGTGTATGAACTTGCCTACCTTTGTGGCCTGTTCATACTGGTAGTCTGTCAGGGCTGGAGTTAGGGTTTTCTCTAGGAGGTGTCCATCGTCCTTCCCTAGATTCCAGGCCTTATTCCGGTATCCCCTTTCCCTCCTATGCTCAGTGTGGTGTTTTTCTCCCACACACGAGCGTGACACACAGAGAGAGGGATAATACAACACACTGCATTGTAATAATTCCAGACAGAGGGATAATACTACACACCGGACTATAATAATCCTAGAGAGAGGGATAATAAATCCCAACCAATGTGAACAGCTGAATGAGACTTCGGTACGGAAAAAGGGGAAAAAAAAGTCAGCAGTATGTCCAAAAATGTAGAATCTTTATTTCTTCTGATAAAACAGGAGCATAAAAAAGAAGTTATAGTTATATAATCATGGATCATAGTAAATCATCAGTTACCAGGAATAAGGACAGGAGGTAACTGTCTGAAACGCGTAGGTTAGAAGAAGAAGAAATAAAGATTCTATGTTTTAGGACATTCTGCTGGACCCTTTTCATGCATGGTGTTATGGCCGCCGAGGCGGCATTCCGGGCAGAGTCCTCTACCTGTGGTCTCGTATCTGGACAATATAATGGTGAGATGAATTGGTTTCCATTTTGAACCATCTCCAGACTAAAGCCTCATTCACATGTCAGTGTTTTGGTCAGCGATTTCCATCATTGATTGTGAGCCAAAACCAGGACTGGAGCCTCCACAGAGATAAGGTATACGGGAAAGATCTGTATCGGTGTTTAGAGCCGCACCCGGTTTTGGCTCAAAATCACTGACGTGTGAATGAGGCATAACACCGAGGGAGTCCTCTCAACCTCACATACAAGGAAAGACTGCTTTAGTTCCATGCAGCCGATTGGCTGGAGGTAATTCAGCATCTGATTAGTGTTTGTGGTGATGCTGGCAGTTCCTGCTGTGAGAGGGGAAGAGAGAGCTGCAAAGACCTCACAAGTGTAAATCACCTGCAAAATAAAACGAAAAACCTAAAGATTTGCTGCGACATCTGGACCTTCCCCTATATCAGCAGTCTGCCCGTGCCGGGGAAAGTTGTTTTGGGTCCTCTTTTCGGGACTGCTCTTCAGTAGCATTCTCCGCTCTCATCCCTACTTACTAGAATCCAGTCCTACTAGAGTATTCTGAAAAATAATAAGAGAAATGTATCTAGTAACATAAGGACGGCGCAGCAAAGCGTGACCTAGATACGCATAGCAGACAACTGGGGCACCAGCTTCATCTATGAGGACTTTATATATCACCCTAACAAGCAGAAAGTCTTCGGCAGCGGAGACCGCACCATTAAAGGTACCGGGCATTTATCAAAGCAGTCGGTAATGACCGCCTTACGCTACAGGATGAAGAAAAATAGGACGCCTGTTAACTGTACGCAGTCAGGAGCAGACTGAAGAACTCTGCTCGGCCTATCAACCACTCCGACGTTCTATAGTAGACTCGTGGTTACTCTGTTGTCCTAAAGCCGTGGCACAGTACAGATCCTTAAATACAAGCAAGTGTGGAAACAACATGACATCATCCGCGACAACTGTACTGGCCTGAAGAGCGAGGTGGTACGCCTCAGAAACGTGTCACCCTCTTTAACTTATGAGTCATATCTTTTAATAAATTCTAGTCTTAGGATCATCAGCGTCCCGCACAGCCTGTGTTTCCAGAAAACCGCCATTACACAATGAGCACTGGACCGCGCGGGAGCAGCGATAACCACAAAGCGCTTCTGTAATTTTCAATTTCATCATCCATGACATCATCACTGGTCCTGAAGAGCGAGGTGGTACGCCTCCGAAACGTGTCACCCTCTTTAACTTATGAGTCATATCTTTTAATAAATTCTAGTCTTAGGATCATCAGCGTCCCGCACAGCCTGTGTTTCCAGAAAACCGCCATTACACATTGAGCACTGGACCGCGCGGGAGCAGCGATCACCACAACCACAAAGAGCCTCTGTAATTTTCAATTTCATCATCCATGACATCATCACTGGTCTTCTCTAACAAACTGTAAAAGAAAAAAAATAGAGCGGGGAGGCCACTGGTGGGATACCTCCTAGGTGGCTGTATTAATCCCTTAGGCCTCTTTCACACGGGCATCATGTTTGACGCCCGGATAAGAGGCGGGTGCGTTGCGGGAATATGCGAGATTTTCCCACGCGGGTGCAAACGTTTGTAATGCGTTTTGCACGCGCGTGAGAAAAATCGCCATGTTTGGTACCCAACCCGAAGCCGGACTTTATCACTGAAGTCCGGTTTCGGGTCTTCTGCAGAATTTATTATTTTCCCTTATAACATGGTTATTAGGGGAAATAATAGCATTCTTAATAAAGAATGCTTAGTAAAATGAAGAGGAAGGGGTTAAAAATAATAAAAGTTAACTTACCTTAGCCACTTGAGCGCGTAGTCGAGATCTCTCCTCTTTCCCTGCATCAGCTAACAACTAAAGGACCTGTGATGACGTCACATCACATGGTCCAATCACCATGGTAAGACGGACCATGTGATTGGACCATGTGATGTGACGCCATCACAGGTCCTGTAGATCTTAGCTGATGCAGGGAAAGAGAGGATAGATCGCAACTACGCGATAAGTGGCTAAGGTAAGTTAACTTTTATTATTTTTAACCCCTTCCTCTTCATTTTACTAAGCATTATTTATTAAGAATGCTATTATTTCCCCTTATAACTATGTTATAAGGGAAAATAATAAAGATCTGGTCCCGTTGCTAAGCAACCATGCGGGAAAATCGCACTGCGTCCGCACTTGCTTGCGGATGCTTGCGATTTTCCCGCAGCCCCATTTACTTCTATGGGGCCTGCGTTGCGTGAAAAACTTACAATATAGAGCATGCTGCTATTTTCACGCAACGCAGAAGTGATGCGTGAAAATCACCGCTCATGTGCACAGCCCCATAGAAATGAATGGGTCAGGATTCAGTGCGGGTGCAATGCGTCCTCCTCACGCACTGCACCCGTGCGGAAAACTCGCCCGTGTGAAAGGGGCCTAAGGGTCAATACCTTATCTGATCGTGTTGTGCAGACCAAGTCAACACTAGTGACCCCAGGAGGAGAGACCCGGGTGCTGCGCTCGTTCACCGGACCGGGAGGAGGGAGGCTGGAAGAGAAGTGAAGCTAAAAAAGCGTCCCATAAAAAACAAATAAAAAAACGGCCACGTGTTTAAGCAGCGGTCTACCTGATGAAGACGGCAGAGCAACGATGAAAGGCGGAGCTGTTTGTTTTTTAGTTTTTAACATGAAGTATCCGGCACAGCGCGCTGTTTTTATTTGCCACCTTTGGGAGCTTTTTTGTCTTCACTAACAAACTGTGACATCACAACCTGACATCATCACTGGTCATTGAACATGGGTCCCCAGTGGGATGTCTAACAAACTGTGACATTACACCGTGACGTCATCACTGGTCAGCTCTCACAAACCGCATTCATGACATCATCACTGGTCTCTTCTATGTAACAAACTATAACATTATCCATGACATCACTGATCTATGATATCATCAGCACACTGCTCTAACAGTGACATCACCCCATGATATCCTCCCTGGTCTGCTCTAACAGTGACATCACCCCATGATATCCTCCCTGGTCTGCTCTAACAGTGACATCACCCCATGATATCCTCCCTGGTCTGCTCTAACAGTGACATCACCCCATGATATCCTCCCTGGTCTGCTCTAACAGTGACATCACCCCATGATATCCTCCCTGGTCTGCTCTAACAGTGACATCACCCCATGATATCCTCCCTGGTCTGCTCTAACAGTGACATCACACGATGACATCATCACTGGTCTGCTCTAACAGTGACATCACCCCATGATATCCTCCCTGGTCTGCTCTAACAGTGACATCACACGATGACATCATCACTGGTCTGCTCTAACAGTGACATCACCCCATAATATCCTCCCTGGTCTGCTCTAACAGTGACATCACCCCATGATATCCTCCCTGGTCTGCTCTAACAGTGACATCACCCCATGATATCCTCCCTGGTCTGCTCTAACAGTGACATCACCCCATGATATCCTCTTTGGTCTGCTCTAACAGTGACATCACACGATGACATCATCACTGGTCTGCTCTAACAGTGACATCACCCCATGATATCCTCCCTGGTCTGCTCTAACAGTGACATCACCCCATGATATCCTCCCTGGTCTGCTCTAACAGTGACATCACACAATGACATCATCACTGGTCTGCTCTAACAGTGACATCACCCCATGATATCCTCCCTGGTCTGCTCTAACAGTGACATCACACGATGACATCATCACTGGTCTGCTGTGTGTTATCTTACATTAAATCATCACTGTTCTGCTCTTACAAAAAAGAAAAAAAAGTGACATCACACCATAATATCCAAACTGACTGTGACATCACATCATTTCATCCCCACTGTTCTATCTAACAAACAGAAGAACAAAAATATAAAAGAAGGGAACATATTGCTCACCTCAAACAGAGGTATGACACTATGACATCACTGGTCTGCTCTTTCAACAGTGACATCATCACCGGTCTGCTCTTAGAGACAGTGAGATGATACTATGACATCATTAGAGGTCTGCTCCATTAGAGACTCACAGTGACATCATACTATGACCTTATCACTGGTCTACTCTAAGAGGCTCTCCAAAGACGTCACACGTGACTGTGTGACATCATAGTGACATCAAAACAAGATATGATGACACATCTGCTCGCTTCCTACTATGACATCATTAAACGTGAATTGGTGGCTCCCCGTAGACAAGTGAGGAGACTTCCATCAACCCTTGGAGAGTGAAGAAGAGGGACAATGACTATCTAATGGAGGTGTATAACGCAGCAAAAGATGAGGTCCACGACCCCGAGAAGTGGTGACCCCTGACCCATAAAGCACTACAAATCCCCCAACGCTCTTCGGGCCCTGTGTGTCCTGTCCTACTTGTTGGAAATTTTTCTGCCAGGGTCAGAACCTTGGACATTTGTTGGATCCTGGTTATTGTAGTGAGAAATACAGAGACCCTGCCCCCTGACCACAACCGGACCCTGACATTACACCATGTGGCGGGGCCCCATGAGATCCTCCTCCCCAGGAGCAGAACGAGGGGTCATCCATCACTCCAATGAACTCCAGCCCGGAGGCATGTGCAACCCCCACACCCCATCATGTCCAGCAGATGTACGATGTTACACCATGGCAGCACTGTCCTTGCAGATCACAGAGATCACATACCTCTCCTTTGTCAGATGAGATTCCCTCCCAAAACGCGATGGGAATCTGCAGAGGAATCTTCAGCTGCATGCTGGGTCTCATCCAACACTGTGCCTGCATCGTCTGACTGCACATGTCCGAGCAGCTGCTCCGCGGGACCTCCACATCCCTCAACAAAGAACGTCAGGTGGAAGGAAAGTGTCCCCCCCCTCCCACAACCCACCAGGGCACCGCTCCCCCTCCGCATTCATCAGCACAGGCCTCACAGCAGCTGCCGAGCTCAGGCCTCGCATAATCCGGGCTGACAACACGCGGCCACCGACTGCAGAGGACTCCTCGGAGTGATATCAGCAGGGTACCGGTGCCTAGGCCTCAACACTTACAGTAATGCCCACCGACATAGGAAACGGCAGAGAACCTGGAGAGGGGGCTGAATAATGAGTGCTGCTCTGGAGTATAGTATAATAGGAGATGTAATTTAGGATCAGTACAGGATAAGTAATGTATGTACACAGTGACTCCACCAGCAGAATAGTGAGTGCAGCTCTGGAGTATAATACAGGATGTAACTCAGGATCAGTACAGGATAAGTAATGGATGTACACAGTGACTGCACCAGCAGAATAGTGAGTGCAGCTCTGGAGTATAATACAGGATGTAACTCGGGATCAGTACAGGATAAGTAATGTTATGTATGCACAGTGACTCCACCAGCAGAATAGTGAGTGCAGCTCTGGAGTATAATACAGGATGTAACTCAGGATCAGTACAGGATAAGTAATGTTATGTATGTACACAGTGACTGCACCAGCAGAATAGTGAGTGCAGCTCTGGAGTATAATACAGGATGTAACTCAGGATCAGTACAGGATAAGTAATGTAATGTATGTACACAGTGACTCCACCAGCAGAATAGTGAGTGCAGCTCTGGAGTATAATACAGGATGTAACTCAGGATCAGTACAGGATAAGTAATGTATGTACACAGTGACTGCACCAGCAGAATAGTGAGTGCAGCTCTGGAGTATAATACAGGATAAGTAATGTATGTACACAGTGACTGCACCAGCAGAATAGTGAGTGGGATCAGTCGTGTATGTACATTGTTACCCCTGCACAGCTCATAGTTACATGTATGTGATGTCATATTTATTTGGTGACACAGTTATTCTGTATGTAAGGTACAAGTGATCCTTGGGCAGTGATTACAATAAGGGGGACACCGTAAATAGGGAATGTCCACACATCTGACCGGAGGCAAACACCATGGAAACTGGCGGGCTCCAGTCAATGTATGTGATGTCCATGGGCCGAGGACACTCCTCAGACTGCTGGGTACAGCCAGGGGCCAGGGGCCAGTGATATTATATATTATTAGAAGTAATATATATGGCAGGTATAGGCCTATGAGCAGGTATGGGGTGTATATATATGTGGGGGTGTATAACTGAACGCACAAATCTGAAGATTATCGGGCAGGAAAGAAACCTGTATACAGGGTGCAGTTATGGGGTGATGTATGGCTGGGGATGCAGGTGCTCTGTATATAGGGTGCAGTTATGGGGAGATGTATGGCTGGGGGTGCAGTTATGGGGTGATGTATGGCTGGGGGTGCAGGTGCTCTGTATATAGGGTGCAGTTATAGGGTGATGTATGGCTGGGGGTGCAGGTGCTCTGTATATAGGGTGCAGTTATAGGTTGATGTATGGCTGGGGGTGCAGGTGCTCTGTATATAGGGTGCAGTTATAGGGTGATGTATGGCTGGGGATGCAGGTGCTCTGTATATAGGAGTGCAGTTATAGGATTGATGTATGGCTGAGGGTGCAGGTGCTCCGTATATAGAGTGCAGTTATGGGGTGATGTATGCTGGGGATGCAGGTGCTCTGTATATAGGGTGCAGTTATAGGTTGATGTATGGCTGGGGGTGCAGGTGCTCCGTATATAGGGTGCAGTTATGGGGTGATGTATGGCTGGGGATGCAGGTGCTCTGTATATAGGGTGCAGTTATAGGTTGATGTATGGCTGGGGGTGCAGGTGCTCCGTATATAGGGTGCAGTTATGGGGTGATGTATGGCTGGGGGTGCAGGTGCTCTGTATATACGGTGCAGTTATGGGGTGATGTATGGCTGGGGGTGCAGGTGCTCTGTATATAGGGTGCAGTTATAGGTTGATGTATGGCTGGGGGTGCAGGTGCTCTGTATATAGGGTGCAGTTATAGGGTGATGTATGGCTGGGGGTGCAGGTGCTCTGTATATAGGTGCAGTTATGGGATGATGGCTAGGGTGCAGGTGCTCTTATAGGGAGTTATGGCGATGTATGTGCAGGTGCCTGTATATAGGGTGCAGTTAGGGTGATGTATGGCTGAGGTGCAGTGCTCTGTATATAGGGTGCAGTTATGGGGTGATGTAGGACAGGGGTGCAGGTGCTCTGTATATAGGGTGTAGTTATGGGGTGATGTATGGACAGGGGTGCATGTGCTCTGTATATAGGGTGTAGTTATGGGGTGATGTAGGACAGGGGGTGCAGGTGCTCTGTATATAGGGTGCAGTTATGGGGTGATGTATGGCTGGGGGTGCAGGTCCTCTGTATATGGGGTGCAGTTATGGGGTGATATTTGGCTGGGGGTGCAGGTGCTCTGTATATAGGGTGCAGTTATGGGGTGATGTATGGCTGGGGGTGCAGGTGCTCTGTATATAGGGTGTAGTTATGGGGTGATGTAGGACAGGGGGTGCATGTGCTCTGTATATGGGGCGCAGTTATAGGGTGATTGTATGGCTGGGGATGCAGGTGCTCTGTATATAGGGTGCAGTTATGGGGTGATGTAGGACAGGGGGTGCAGGTGCTCTGTATATGGGGCGCAGTTATAGGGTGATTGTATGGCTGGGGGTGCAGTTATGGGGTGATGTATGGCTGGGGGTGCAGGTGCTCCGTATATAGGGTGCAGTTATGGGGTGATGTATGGCTGGGGGTGCAGGTGCTCTGTATATAGGGTGTAGTTATGGGGTGATGTATGGCTGGGGGTGCAATTATGGGGTGATGTATGGCTGGGGGTGCAGGTCCTCTGTATATGGGGTGCAGTTATGGGGTGATATTTGGCTGGGGGTGCAGGTGCTCTGTATATAGGTGCAGTTATGGGGTGACGATGGCTGGGGTGCAGTTATGAGGTGATGTATGGCTGGGGATGCAGGTGCTCTGTATATAGGGTGCAGTTATGGGGTGATGTATGGCTGGGGGTGCAGGTGCTCTGTATATAGGGTGCAGTTATGGGGTGATGTATGGTAGGGGGTGCAGGTGCTCTGTATATAGGGTGCAGTTATGGGGTGATGTATGGTAGGGGGTGCAGGTGCTCTGTATATGGGGTGCAGTTATAGGGTGATGTATGGCTGGGGGTGCAGTTATAGGGTGATGTATGGCTGGGGATGCAGGTGCTCTGTATATAGGGTGCAGTCATGAGGAGATGTATGGCTGGGGGTGCAGGTGCTCTGTATATGGGGAGCAGTTATAGGGTGATGTATGGCTGGGGGTGCAGGTGCTCTGTATATAGGGTGCAGTTATAGGGTGATGTATGGCTGGGGGTGCAGGTGCTCTGTATATAGGGTGCAGTTATAGGGTGATGTATGGCTGGGGGTGCAGTTATAGGGTGATGTATGGCTGGGGGTGCAGGTGCTCTGTATATAGGGTGCAGTTATGGGGTCATGTATGGCAGGGGGTGCAGGTGCTCTGTATATGGGGTGCAGTTATGGGGTAATGTATGGCTGGGGGTGCAGGTGCTCTGTATATAGGGTGCAGTTATGGGGTGATGTATGGCTGGGGGTGCAGGTGCTCTGTATATAGGGTGCAGTTATGGGGTGATGTATGGCAGTGGGTGCAGGTGCTCTGTATATGGGGTGCAGTTATAGGGTGATGTATGGCTGGGGGTGCAGTTATGGGGTGATGTATGGCTGGGGATGCAGGTGCTCTGTATAAAGGGTGCAGTTATGGGGCGATGTATGGCTGGGGGTGCAGGTGCTCTGTATATAGGGTGCAGTTATGGGGTGATGTAGGACAGGGGGTGCAGGTGCTCTGTATATAGGGTGCAGTTATAGGGTGATGTATGGCTGGGGGTGCAGGTGCTCTGTATATAGGGTGCAGTTATAGGGTGATGTATGGCTGGGGGTTCAGGTGCTCTGTATATAGGGTGCAGTTATGGGGTGATGTATGGCTGGGGATGCAGGTGCTCTGTATATAGGGTGCAGTTATGGGGTGATGTATGGCTGGGGTGCAGGTGCTCTGTATATAGGGTGCAGTTATGGGGTGATGTATGGCTGGGGATGCAGGTGCTCTGTATATAGGGTGCAGTTATGGGGTGATGTATGGCTGGGGGTGCAGGTGCTCTGTATATAGGGTGCAGTTATGGGGTGATGTATGGCTGGGGATGCAGGTGCTCTGTATATAGGGTGCAGTTATGGGGTGATGTATGGCTGGGGGTGCAGGTGCTCTGTATATAGGGTGTAGTTATGGGGTGATGTATGGCAGGGGGTGCAGGTGCTCTGTATATGGGGTGCAGTTATAGGGAGATGTATGGCTGGGGGTGCAGTTATGGGGTGATGTATGGCTGGGGGTGCAGGTGCTCTGTATATAGGGTGCAGTTATGGGGTGATGTATGGCTGGGGGTGCAGGTGCTCTGTATATAGGGTGCAGTTATGGGGTGATGTATGGCTGGGGGTGCAGGTGCTCTGTATATAGGGTGCAGTTATGGGGTGATGTAGGACAGGGGTGCAGGTGCTCTGTATATAGGGTGCAGTTATGGGGTGATGTATGGACAGGGGTGCAGGTGCTCTGTATATAGGGTGCAGTTATAGGGTGATGTATGGCTGGGGGTGCAGGTGCTCTGTATATAGGGTGCAGTATGGCTGGGGGTGCAGGTGCTCTGTATATAGGGTGCAGTTATAGGGTGATGTATGGCTGCGGGTGCAGTTATGGGGTGATGTATGGCTGGGGGTGCAGGTGCTCTGTATATAGGGTGTAGTTATAGGGTGATGTATGGCTGGGGTGCAGGTGCTCTGTATATAGGGTGCAGTATGGCTGGGGTGCAGGTGCCTGTATATAGGGTGCAGTTATGGGTGATATGGCTGCAGGTGCAGTTATAGGGTGATGTATGGCTGGGGGTGCAGGTGCTCTGTATACAGGGTGCAGTTATGGGGTGATGTATGGCTGGGGGTGCAGGTGCTCTGTATACAGGGTGCAGTTATGGGGTTATGTATGGCTGGGGGTGCAGGTGCTCTGTATACAGGGTGCAGTTATGGGGTGATGTAGGGGTGCAGGTGCTCTGTATACAGGGTGCAGTTATGGGGTGATGTATGGCTGGGGGTGCAGGTGCTCTGTATACAGGGTGCAGTTATGGGGTTATGTATGGCTGGGGGTGCAGGTGCTCTGTATACAGGGTGCAGTTATGGGGTGATGTATGGCTGGGGGTGCAGGTGCTCTGTATATAGGGTGCAGTTATGGGGTGATGTATGGCTGGGGGTGCAGTTATGGGGTGATGTATGACCAGGGTGCAGTGTAGGTGATGCTTACAGACTAGGTGCACGTATTGGGGGCCCTCCTGGTTCTGGGGATCACTGACCTGCTCTGGGCTCCGGCTGCAGCTCTGGCAGGGTACGGCTGGGTTGGGCTCCTCTCCGTGCGCCTCTCACAGCAGCTTGAAAGACTGGAGACACAGGGGGGCGGGACCTCGGCGCTGACTGACAGCAGGAGAACCAATCAATTAGCAGTGCATCTGAGAAGCAGGGTAGGCTGCCCGCAGAGGACGGGTGTGATTGGTCAGGACATGTTGTAGTTTTTCTCTCTTTCTTGCCCTTGTTTTCTCCTCTCCTGAGAACTTCATTTCCCAGCGTGCCTTGCAGCAGGCGGCTGCCAAGGGATGGGAGGTCGCGGTTGTGTTCTCTGGAGAAGGATTGCCTGATGGTTACCATGGAGACCGATGTACCTGACAATGACTGCAGCCTCCCCCCACCCAGGGGTCTCCCCCACCCTGACAGCTGCCACATTATGCTAGTGATATAGTCTCTGCTCCATGTATTACAGACCCCCTTATATTACCTCAGATGTTGCCTGTACACGTGACCGCCGCGCTCAGGGGGACGCTTGTTCTCCTGAGGAAAGCGAATAAGTAATAACTGAATTTTTTATTCAATTCCTTAGACCCAACGTGAAAAAATACTGCTTCAGCGATGCCAAATATGTCATTTTTGGGGTTTGTGGATGGGGTGGTGCTGGCTGTAAGTTTTCGGTTAACCTTAGGCCGTGTCGTACGCTTCTGGTTTTGTGGCTACACGTACACGACTCAGGGGGGGGTTCGAAATCAATGTGATGGGGTCAGGTGGTTTGAAAACCCGAGCACTGACCCCAATGGACGCTGAAAATCTCTTGTGGATAGTAAACCTACCTGACGCATGGGTGGCATGGCATTTTCGTGCCCACTCACCTCTAGTTCAGCCTCGACCCTTTGTACATTCGTTCATCACGGGATTTCTCGAGGAGCCGTGTTCTTGTCGAGGTTCCCTCTAAGGGGGAAGATGGGATCAGCCCTAAGGTATCTTCTCGAGGATCCAAAAGTAGATTTTGGCACTTTAGGGGATACTTGGGTGCCGTCTAGGTAGACATGAGACAGGTCAAGTGTTGAAGAAGGGAATCCATTAGGCCTTTACCCTTGTAGGACCTTATGACTCGGAGGATTGGAGAAAAGATCAGACATCAGGACCCTTCTCCTTTTGGAGAGGATTTTCATAGACCTCATCCTTCAGAGAACTTTTTGTAACGCCGCCCCCTGTACCAGTCGGGGGCACCAGATCGATGGTACTCATGTCTATGAGACCCTGCGGGTTCTACCGCTCTTTACATAACATCGGGAGACTGAAACTCAGCACAAAGAATATTCTATATCACAAATGGTGAATACCACCGACGACACAAACAGGAGGCGTTCTAGAAAAGACCGTAAATAGCTTTGGATGTAGGGAAAGAGGTATCCTGGAAAAGACGGATAAACATGGTAGTCTGGATAATGATCTCATTGCAGGACACCCCCCTACAGGGGAAAACCTCATCACTAGAAGACACCAATGATGGCCAACTGTGAAAATGTAGACTGACACTGTATACGGGTGTCATTTATATCCCATGATGCATCAGTTACAGCTGCCATTTTATAAATTGCATCTGGGGTGCAGTCGACGTCTTTGGAGGGAAAACTCATTAACATGCGGCTGACACGTGTCCTGGCGTTAGAAGTAATGTACCGAGGAGAGAACAGTCTCAAGTCATTGCAGTGTAGGACCAGACTAACACCGACCAGAAGGAACACAGGAGAACGTCCCAAGCCTGAGGTCGAGACTTCCACCAGATGAAGAAGCCTTACCAGAGATACAAGACAGAAGCAGCTATCATATCAGGAATTATCGGTGACAGATGAAAGAAAACTCCTTTTATCCGTTATACCAGTTTATGAAACACCATTGGGGGGGGGGGAGATACCGAGAGGAAAGCAAGGAACCCGAAATAAAAACTGCACCGTCAGACGTTAAGAAATTTGCTAATTGCTTCTCTTGGCCCAGTCTTCTGCTTCTGGTGACCCTCCATATTGTGACAGTTCTGTGCTGGAAAACATGCCAGGTTTTAGGCTACGTTCACACGACGACAATTGTCGCGCGACTTTCGGGAACCACTATACTGCAACATTTGAAGCGCGACATTGATGTCACATTAACCCCCTCAGCCCCCCTAGCTTAAACTCCCTTAATGACCGGGCCACTTTTTACAATTCTGCACTACACTACTTTGACCGTTTATTGCTCCGTCATACAACTTACCACCCAAATGAATTTTACCTCCTTTTCTTCTCACTAATAGAGCTTTCATTTGGTGGTATTTCATTGCTGCTGACATTTTTACCTTTTTTTTGCTATTAATCAAAAATGACCGAAATTTTTGCAAAAAAATGACATTTTTCACTTTCACTACATTTCTATATAAATTTTTCGCAAAATTTATTGTTCTACATGTCTTTGATAAAAAAAATATCCAATAAGTGTATATTTATTGGTTTGGGTAAAAGTTATAGCGTTTACAAACTATGGTGCAAAAAAGTGAATTTCGGCATTTTGAAGCAGCTCTGACTTTCTGAGCACCTGTCATGTTTCTTCAGGTGCTAGAATGTCAGGATAGTATAAATACCCCCCAAATGACACCATTTTAGAAAGAAGACACCCCAAAGTATTCGCGGAGGAGCATGGTAAAATTTTTTTCACAAGTTAGCGGAAAATGACACTTTCGGAGGAAAAATAATAATAATAAAGTTTCCATTTCTGCTAACTTCTGGCAAAAAAAAAATCTCAGGTGGACTTACTATGCCCTCAGTGAATACCTTAGGGTGTCTACTTTCCGAAATGGGGTCATTTGTGGGTGTGTTTACTGTTCTGGCATTTTGGGTGGGGCTAAATTGTGAGCAACCCTGTAAACCTAAAGGTACTCGTTGGAATTTGGGTCCTTTGCACTCAGGCTGCAAAAAGTGTCACTCATGTGGTATCGCCGTACTCAGGAGAGTAGTGCAATGTGTTTGGGGTGTATTTTTACATATACCCATACTGTGTGTGGAAATATCTCTGTAAATGACAACTTTTTAAAACATTTTATACAAAGTTGTCAATTTACAGAGATATTTCTCACACACAGTATGGGTATATGTAAAAATACACCCCAAAACACATTGCCCTACTTCTCCTGAGTACGGCGATACCACATGTGTGACACTTTTTTGCAGCCAAGATGCGCAAAGGGGCCCAAATTCCAATGAGTACCTTTTAGGAGGGCATTTTTCCGCATTTTTCTTCTCACGCTTTAGGGCCCCTAAAATGCCAGGACAGTATAAATACCCCACATGTGACCCCATTTTGGAAAAAAGACACCCCAAGGTATATAGCGTGTGGATGAAAAAATCTCTGCCAAAATCAGTGACTGCGGTGCAGTGGGCTGGGCGCTAACTAACTGGCGGTGATAAGAGACCCTTATGCCCCATTCACACGTCTGCAATTCTGTTTGCGGAATGGAATTGCGGACCCATTCATTTTTATGGGGACAGACTTTGTCCCGCTCGGATCCGGAATTACGGATCCGCGCTTCCGGGTCTGCACTTCCCTTCCGCAAAAATATAGAACATGTCCTATTCTTGTCCGCAATTGCGGACAAGAAAAAGCATTTTCTATATAGTTCTGGCAATGTGCGGATCTGCAAAATGCGGAAAGCACATTGCCGGTGTCCGTGTTGCACGGATCCGCAAAACACATATGGACATCTGAATGGAGCCTTACAGGGGTGTGATCAATGACAGGGGGGTGATCAGGGGGTCTAGATAGGGTGATCAGGGGTTAATAAGGGGTTAATAAGTGACGGGGGTAGTGTGGTGCTTGGTGCTACTTTACATAGCTACCTGGTCCTCTGGTGGTCGATCCCAGCAAATGGGACCAGAGGACCAGGTAGCAGGTATATCAGACGCTGTTAACAAAACAGCGTCTAATATACATGTTTGATGCGATTTATTTCGCATCTACAGCCTGCCAGCGATTGATCATCGCTGGCAGGCTGCAGTATAACTTGCGATCTTTGAGCTAATCTCGAGCAAATCTCGGCTCTCGCGAGATGACGCACGGATGCGTCCAGCCAGAGCAACAGGACCGCCGGCCGGACACATCCGTGCGTTAGGTGGTCGTGAGGTGGTTAATGTCGCGCAACAATTTTTATAATGGGAGTCTATGGTGGTGTCGCACGTGCAACATGCGACATGTTGCGACTGCGACACAACAGTCGCCAAAAATCCATCCCGGATGGATTTTTTCCCGACTGTTGTGTCGCAGTCGCAGCATGTCACAATGCGACACAATAGACTCCCATTATAAAAATTGTCGCGGGACAATAGTGCGACTTTTTGTCGCGTGACAATTGTCGTCGTGTGAACGTAGCCTTATACTTTCTGGACTATCAAGTTTGGATTATTAGGGTAATTACTATAAACAGTTTACATTAACAGCAACTTAACATCAGCCCACGTTAGAAGACTTTATAGCCCACAAGGTAAGACACTTCTTGAAGTGCACTTGTGTGTAAGATATAAGTGGACAAAAACCTACTGGTCTTTTGGCTTGTAAAATGTTTCCACATCAGAAAACACAAAGCTCCAAAACCAACATCGAAGATGCAACGTATGAATCTTACAGGTGACTATGGAAAAGGCGACCCACTAACCAGACTGAATCACAATTCGGAGACATCTCAGACTGTGGACATCTACGGAACAGAGCTCCCGACTTGTCTCTATGAGGTGTTCGATATTTATCTCACGCTAAAAGTTGACGAGGCCTACAGTAAGATGTCTGCTGGAGAAGATACAGTTGGACATTCCCCATGTAACCCCAAAGTGACACCTTAATATCACCAGATATAACCAAATACCAACAAGCAAATGTTCTCGAGGTATACAATTTAAATAGCAAAGAAACATTTAGGTAAAATAAATAGTTTCTTACATAAGATTTGGAGAACTTTTCTAGTTCTGGCATAAAGTGGCTGTCCCACTCGAAACCCTCCTTTATGGGATAGAAGGGAGAGCTACTGGTAAGAAGGCATTTCTGCTGCACTGCCTCCTTAATTACAAGGGGAAGACAACCCAATAAAACATTAAAACAGAATTCGTTAAAATACCTAAACCATTAGACAGCAAAGTATTGAGAAACACAGAAAAAAAACTTGAAACAAAAGCCGAGAAGATGAAGATGGATTTAAACATAGGAAATTGAGAATCCAGGACATAACTACTCAGACTGTTATGACACTTGACATTTAGCTCTGGTGCCTCCCATTTCCTGGATCATCTTTGAGATGTTTCTACACCTGGATTGGCGTCGCCTGTGGTAAATTCAGGTGATTGGACATGATTTGGAAAGACACAGCCCTGTGTATATAAGGTCGCACAGCTGACAATGCATCTCAGAGCAAAATGAAGGTATGAGGAGAAAAGAACTGTCTATAGAGTCCAGAGACAGGATTGTGTGGAGACAGAGATCAGAAATGCCTGCTTCACTGAAAGTTTGCACATGACACATGAAACCAAAACTGAACTTTTTGTCTCAATTCTAAGTGTCAAATTTGGAAGAGACCAGTCACTGCTTAACACCTGCCCAGTACTATCTTTAGTAGTGGCAGCATCAAGCCGTGGGGGTGTTTTTCAGTGGCTGGGACGAGGAGAGTTGAGGAAAAGCTGAATAGAGCAAAGTACAGAGATATTCTTAATGAAAACCTGATCCAGAGCTCTGGACCACAGACTAGGCTGAAGATTTACTTTCCAACAAGACAATGACCCTAAGCACACAGCCAAGATAACACCGGAGCGGCTTAAGGTCCCTTTACACAGGACGACACAGCAGGCGATCTCCTCCCCATCTCTAGACACCATACTGACTTGTTATTTGCCGGCAGCAGATCGTGATCACACAGTTTAATCTGCTGCCAGCAAACGATAATTTTTATGACTGCATAAATGGCTGTAACTCGATGAACGAGCGTTTCGCTCATTCATCTCCTAGTCGGCGGCATTGGCCAGATAATTGTTAATGAGCGTTCCTATTGATTGCTTCTTAGTGATTATCTGCAGGAATCTCAGCCTCTGTAAAGGGTCCTTTAGGGACAACTCCGAATGTCCTGATGTAAACCCAATTCGCACATCTCTGTAGAGACCTTAAGATGGCTGTCCAGTGTCCACCAATGGTCACCGTCTAACCTGATCGAGAAGAATGGCAGAAAACCCCCAAATCCAGGTGTGCAATCCTTGTGGCATCGTCCCCAAGAAGACTGGAGGTTGTAATCACTGCCAAAGATTCTTCAACTAAGTCCAGTAAAGGGGCTGAAGACTTATGTGAATTCAAGATTTTAGTTTTTCCTTTTAAATAAATTAGCTAAGATTTTGAACATTCTGTTTTCTTTTTGTCATTATTGGTTAAGGAGTGCAGAATGAGGGGGAAAACCCTATAGCACAAGGAGCAACAGAACAAACTGTGAAAAAAGTGAAAGAGTCTGAAGACTTTCCAAATGCACTTTATTCCTTCACTTCCATGAAAATCACGTAAACAGCCAGGGTCACTTGCTGGTAGCTTCATGACCAATAAGAAGGAGTTGATGACATCAAAAACACATTCCTCAACATTGAAATTGCAACACCAAGAAGGACAAGCTGTAAAGTTATGCAGATTGAGGAAGTAGCAGGTGCTTTATTTCGGCACTTCAGCACCATCGCACACATAAACATCGAAAAAATAAACACCTGTCCGTCTGCGCTCTACCTAATACACGTGTTGTCTCTACCTCACCTATAGAGCACCGTTCACTTCCTCAGCCATATATGGTCCAGCAGCCTCCAGGCTGTAACCACACCAGCTCCCTTAGGGGGAGATGGTCCAGAAATCCTCCCGACTCTGACCGTGCGACCCTCTTTCCGTAGGCGTCGCTGGGCCCCCCAAACCTCAGGCTTTACAAAGCATCCTGGCCCCTCAGCCCTCCTGGCTGAGACCACACAGAGCCTCTCAGTACATGTAGTGGAAGGGTGTGGAATGGCAGATCCCACGATCAAACCTACCCCCTAGTCCACATGAAATCTAGCCCAGAACAACATTGAGACATTATCATTTGCATATAATTACCATGTCTATCGATCCTGTGATTTCCATAATTCCATGACTTTTCCATCTTGGTGTTTCGAGTTCCATGTTGAGGAGTGTTAAACAGGCAGCTGAAGAAGGATCAGAACTAGAGATGAGCGAATTTCAGGTTATGAAATTCATTCACGCTTCGTTTGGTGGTAAAAGCAGAATTGCTTTATCGATTCTGTTACCACGGACCATAACGCAGTTCTATGACGGAATACATAATGGAATTCCTTTCGAGGCATTCCGTCATAATAGAAGTCTATGGCCTCCATAACAGATCTGTCCCATTTCCGTTATGCAGGAGAGGACTCCACCGCATAACGGAAAGGGCACGGATCCGTTTTGTAGCCCATAGACTTCTATCATGACGGAATGAATAACGGAAGGCCTCTAAAGGCATTCCATCATAGAATTGCGTTATAGCCCTTGGTAATGGAATCCATAACGCAATTCTGCTTTTTTCACCAAACGTAGCGTGAACGAATTTTAAAATATGAAATTCGCTCATCTCTAATCAGAACCTTCACCTTATTCTACCAATATATATTAAAACCCTGAGGCGTTATTATGGCCTATTCCTTACAGAAAAAATCATGCCATCAGATGTTGTATTAGAGAAGAGCATTGATTCTAGGGGAGAATGTGTCCGTAATGCTGGGTTGTATGGAAGCACCATATGGTGGCACGCAGAATGCCTATGGCCCACAGTATTGAACTGCGGTGACTCCATGTGTCTATGCTCAGGCTGTGTACACATCAATGCTATGGGGCCAGCATGCATGGAGTGCTGCATGCACAAAGATCTTCTCTTTATCTCCATAGATGGGGAGATATGGGGATTCTCTCATCCAACCAACCATTTATCACCCCAAAACATCTGTCTACAGATGGGTCGCTGTTCCTTTTTGAGGAGCTTCTGTTTTGGCTGACCCCGGCTAATTTGCATTACATCCCCTCCTATGACTATTCCTGTCACCCATCTTTCTCACATGATCGTCCTGGTTGTGAACTTGTGATGACCGGGAGGCTGGAGGTTTGATCACACAAGTCTCCATCGCACCACCGTTCCAGTTTCCATGGTGATTGTGCAAGTCTCGGAAGCATGAAACATGTTTGGTATTAGGCCGATGGCTGAGATTATTTGCGTGACAGACGGTTTATATCTCTCAGCTGCTTCCAGATTACTCGTCTCCATGGGGAGGGGGTAGGTTAATCCTATCTACGTATCCGTAACTCCGTGTCCTGAGCAGGATGGATACTACATACATAGTACGTGTCGCTGGCCTCTTATTGGCACCACTTGTCATGACTTTTCAGGTTGTTGCATTCTGAGTGGCCTGAATTTGAAACAAGGCCAAGAATATGAAAGTAAGCGGCCTTCATGAGTCACGGGTCCGATTGTCTACCAGTGCTCTATATTGTGTACTGGACTATGCTGGAGCGTGTAGTGCGGGCCTGAGGACATGAAATACTTGTGGGCTGTGCATCTGTGCTGTTGTTGGACTAAATAAAACTACAGGCCTCCTTACATGTGTGATAACTGCCCCGTGTAAATCACCCAGCTCACCAGCAAACATTTGTGAATTCAGGGATTTCATCTTTCATGCAACACCAAAAATCTGTTTGATTGCACTTTGTAAACTGGGATGTGCAACGGCAATACGCAAAGTGAAGTTAGTCCTTTTGTATCGGGGCCTCTAAAGTTAAATGTTATCGGTCGACCCATGTAACAGGACCCTAAACTTTTACCTGTGAGGTGTTATTGCCTAGGCCAGGCATGCTCAACCTGCGGCCCTCCAGCTGTTGCAAAACTACAACTCCCAGCATGCCTGGACAGCCTACAGCTATTAGCCCACAGCAGGGCATTGTGGGAGTTGTAGTTTTACAACAGCTGGAGGGCCGCAGGTTGAGCATGCCTGGCCTAGGGCACCAACCTACGACAGATCTCGACACCGTATATATTACTGATGTACGGTACTCAGAGGTGAGTATACCACAAGTGTGTGTAACCTTAGACGCTATTCTTGTCAATCCAGAAGTCATTCGGGAGACATGTGAACATTGTAGGAAAAGTAGAGACTATTACCTTGTGTGGATCTACTGTACCGCATGGCCTGTTGGATACTAGTGCTGCCATCTAGTGGCCAAACCCTCATTGCTCTTCTAACGTATACTTAGACTATGACTGAGCAGCACCAGCTAATATCCAGAGTCACTTCCGTGCGCAGCACAGACAGCAGCTATACAGACTGGGAGTGATCAGCAAGGAGCTCGTAGGTTGTCACTGGTATCTGGGGCCATGCTGACTGAAGATCGAGGTGGTCTCACAGAAGCTCCATTGGGTTCCAGACTGGGGATTTGGGGCCGGGACAGTACTTGGAACTGTTGTTTTAGGTACACGTCAGGTAGCCCCATGCTTCATTTTGGCAGTGAGGTGCTCCACTGCATTTCGCTTTGCACTCACGCACCTTCGTAGCCACGTTCAGCTCTCACATCAGTTTAAGAAATGCCGCCACCCTTGGCTGGAAAGCCAATAATCATCCCTTTTTGCAATGCTGATAAATCACCCTTGACAGCAACGAGGGATATATGTGGAGACGGCCTATCACACACCTTATATACCCACCGAGCCAGCTCCTGACACACTGCCGACAACAAAAGTAGCCAGAATAATGGAACTCGACGGTGTATGCAGAAGCCATGTATGGCCCCCAGATCTCTACTCAGGGGTACAGGGGAATCCCCCGATGGGCCCCTGAGCAAGGTGGGCCACTAGTCTCCCACTCCCTGCACAAGTGGCACATAAGGCCTCTCTCACACTTGCATTTTGAGTATCCGGCAGGCACTTCAGGCCCACCGGATCCGTCAGAACGCAAGTCGCCTAAAAGCATTTGAAGACTAATCAGGATCCTGATCAGTCTTCGAAATGCTTTCAGGTTACCATGGCAGCCAGAACGCTACTAAAGTCCTGGCTGCCATGGTACTCTGCAGCAGTGTACTTACCTGTGCTGCGGCCGCTCCTTCATGACGTCACAGGTCCCTGCGGCGCATAGATCAATGAATGGGATGTCATGAAGGAGCACCCGGAGGCCGCAGCACAGGTAAGTACACTGCTGCGGAGTACCATGGCAGCCAGGACTTCAGTAGCGTCCTGGCTGCCATGGTAACCGATTGGAGCCCCAGCTTACACTGGTGCCCTCATCGGAACTGCTGCTGCGCATGCGCAGAGCTAAACTTCGGATCCGGTGATGCGCCGAAACAACGTTTAGCTTAATTCCGGATCTGGATTAATGCACTTCAATGGGCATTAATTCCGGATCCGGCGTTACGGCATGTCTTCCATATTTTTGGACGGAGACAAATCTGCAGCATGCTACGGTTTTGTCAACATCCAAAAAACGTTAACATACTAAGGGTCCATTTACACGTCGGATTTTGCAATCCGATTCCGTTCCCAAAAAAATCGGAACATTTAATCGGATCCATTCATTGCTATGGCCTCTGCAAAAATGCGGATAGCACTCATGGTGCTGTCCGCATTCGTGACTCCATTCCGTTCCTCAGGATCCATGCATGCGGATCCTGAAAAAAGAAACACCTTGTCCTACTTTCTGTCCAACTTTCCGTTCCGTTTTCCCATTGTAGTCAATGGATCTGCAAAATAAATGGAAGACATGCAGTTTAGCATCCGAATGTCATCCGATTTTGCGGATCCGTTTACCCTAGCAACATGTATTCCTCCTCCTCTTTTTTTTTTCAAAAAGAAACGGAAAAACGGAAACACGGAACGGATTCGGATGCATAGTACAAAAACGGAAGGTTGTACACAAAAACGGATCCGCAAAAAAACTGAACGTTAATCTGGAAAGGTAAAAATACTGACGTGTGAATGGACCCTAAACAGAAGACATCCTGATGGATCCTGAACAGATTTCTCTCCATTCAGAATGCATTGGGATAATCCTGATCAGTATCTTTCCGTCCTAGAGCCCCGAGGACGGAACTCTAGGACGGAAAGCAAAAACGCTGATGTGAAAGGGGCCTAACACAGTAGACTGACTGCACTACATACATATATTCAATATACGGCACCTCAACCAGCCTATGTTCATATAAAAAACTTAATAGATTATTTATTATATTTGAATGTATCCGTACGGTGGGCCCCCAAAATAAATTTTACTGGAGGGCCCTGGGTACCCCAGTCCGACACTGTACACAATGAGTACAAGGTTGGAGTAAAAGGGGTTTTCTGGTAATGATTTTTTATCAAGTGCTCGCAGCCAGCCTCCTGCGGCAGAAGATATTTACCCGTTCTCTGCCGCTGCGGTGGACCTCGCTGTCTCCACCTTCCTCGCCCCGCACTGTCCGGTGGTGTACGGGCTTCAGTGGAGACATGCTGCTTGTGGCCACATCACCGCTGAAGCCAGGCATTTGACCACACACCTCTGGATGTAAACAGTGCGGGGACCGGAAGACGATGAGGCAGCATGGAGGATCAAAGCGGTGGGGTTCGGGGAGCAGGTAAGTATGAATCTTCTGTTTCAGGGGGTAGGCTACGGGTACTCGCAAAAAAAATAAAAAATCCTCATTACCAGAAAAAAAGGATTAAAGTTCTGCAAATTTCTAATATATGAATTCCAGTTTCTCACTATTTACAAAACCTCTGCTTGTAATCAATGAATAGTACCATGGTCACTTAGTCTGAGTTCACACATCATAATTAGTATTGAGAGAACTGGGTTTAGATTGCTGTATCCGAACCCTTCATTAACAATATAGCCTCCGTCCTACCGTAAAATGTATTGGCTCCGTGGAGGTCTTTGCGAACCTTGGCAAATATCGCGAGACTTGCTGCGTCTCGCGTCTATGACGTGACACTTTGTTTATTCGCATAAATTGCATTGTCAAAATCCAAAGCTGAAATCCTCTTCCTGCCTCATTACCAAAGCCGAGCTCAGCTTCGCATTTCGGCACTGTACATGATGGAGCCGAAATCAACCTGTGACGTATAATTAGGTTGGGGGGCACCACACGGCGAAAGAAGTATTTTCCCAGGAATTTCATAGCGTATCACTAGAATGTACCATGACCTCATGATCAGTGGGGGTCCTGCCGCTTACCTCTCACTTAGGGCTCATTCACACGACTCGGGTGCAAAGCCATTCACTTCAATGGGGCTCAAAAGATGCGGCCAGCACTCTGTGTGCTGTCCGCATCCGTTGCTCCGCAAAAATTATAAGTCCTGTAGGCAGTTCTATAAAGAGTCGTCCGTTCCCTTCCGCAAATTGCGGAAGGCACACGGGCGGCATCCGTGTTGTGCGGATCCGCAAAACACGGCACCGTCATGTGAACAAGCCCTTATCCGAAGACTGCAAGTGACAAGGCAAATTGAACTGCGACTCATGAATAGGAGAGGTACAGAAAAACGTCCCCGACATGGCCGCCGCTCTTTACTAGCAGTGAGGCCCCTTCTTTGTTCTAGTGATCAATGGAGGTGTCAGCTTAAAAGCAGATTCAGAAGTTTAACTTTGGGCGGCGGGACAGAGGTTGTGCCCGAAGTGTCATAGAAACATCTCGAAGCATCCTCAAGCCATGGAGAAACAAGACGGTACGCTGCACTTTCACACTAAAGCTCCAATAATTACTAAATAAATACTTAAATAACAAAGAACAGCAGACAATGAACACGTTTTCAGATATTTTATTCTTCTGGGCACAAAAAAATAATAATGAGGTGAGGATACAGACTGGACCATCTGCAGCAGGCAGAGAGCCCTCATAGTTCATATACAGCTATGACACAAGCTTCAATTACATAGAGATACAACAGAATGTCGATAGAAGAGGACTCTTTCTCTAAAACATACCCCTAAGTAATAAAAAAATAAAACCTAAAGAAAAACATCCCCTTTGACTTCCTTCAGGCTCTCCTCTCTCCACCTGCGCTTCTCCTTCCATCAACCATTTGGAGTAATGTACATTATTACTGTCAATAAATAGCAAATCTCAAAACAAAACAGAGGTCTCCTTATCGGAGGACCAGAGCAGTGACACGAGGGATATGACACAGGTTACTCATCTAGTATCCGCTTGAGGGAAAAAAACAAACAGCATCATGGGTTGGACCTTAAATCTATGGTAGACGATTCAAGAATGCCGAATGCCAACATGACATAAAACCAAGATATTGGCTCTTTGCGATGTTCATTGGCAAGTCTACCAACAGAGGCTATGCTAACATAGAGCTCAGGAGACCTTCGACTCTATCAACTAAAATCTACATAAAAAGACAAAACATTACTGGAGGACGCTATATCTATGGCAGATGACCCAAGAAGGCCAACGTGGAATAAACCAAGTCGTAGACACTTTGCAATGTCTCCTGACAGGTCTACCAGTAAAGCAGATGTTAACATAGACGTAGACTATGGAAACTTTTAGTTCCTCCTCATGTAAAGAAAAGACCCAACCAATAACCCTGGTAGGACCAAGATATGGATGTTCATCACTCAGATCTCTGCAGACTATCAACCACATCATCTAAGATCTATACAACAGAGAAGAGCCAACCCAGGCGCAACGTCACATCTATGGAATGCTTACCTGACTTACACCATGACCAGGATGCCTTCTCCAGACTAGTCCACAAACAATGCTGTATATGGTAAGAAGGAATTCAACTCTACTATCTGTGGAACATCTGGAAGTTAGGCAGAAGCAGTAGGTTTTCCAGGTGAGGACATGCAAGGACATCTATGAAAACCACCACAGATAGCAATTCTAGAGTTTTCGGACAGCGTAGATGGACCTGTGCCAAATCCCAGCTTTCCTGCCGAATGCTTAGGCAAATGGCGCTGAGCTTTAATCAACAGTAGACCGGAGATGTATACAGTATATATATATACGGATTCTGACCGTCAGCACACAGAAACGGACGTCAACATTCTAAGTTCACGAAAGATTATGAACAACCTGCTCAGCAACACACACAAGAGGACACAAGTGTTATCTCCGGCCTCGCTACTCACTTTTCTAAAAAATTGCATTTTTGGTGGCGCTGTTTGCCAAGCAGATGGTGGAGTAAGCTTGAAGACACACAGAACTCACAGTCATAATGGGGGGAATGCAGGGAGGAAATGACTTCTCGTGAAGGTGAAGACAAATCAAGACCGTAGCTTCTGGAGGGCGAGGAATGTGGGGGTAACGAAGAAAATAAAGAGAGAAAGAAGCTTCTAAGATGGAACAGCTGTGGTTATGTAACAGTAAAAGTTATCAAATCCTCTACATAGTTTCATCTTCAGAATACATCATTGTCACAAAGAGTTAAAGCACCAACTAGTTCAATGTCTAGGCTAAAACACGTAAAATCTGCTGCTTGCTTTTTACCGCATTTATTTCAAGTACAAAGTTAAAATGCCTTTTTATGTTTTCTGTTTCCATAATAATATAAGAGTAAAATAACCGTGCCGTCCTATAGCACTATAAGACCCCCCTGCCCCACCCCCAATAATAAAATGAAACAAAAAAAAAGAAAAGGTTATAAAGGAAAAACAAAACCAAAAACAGTCATTGACCGATAGCTTTAATTTAACAATATATATTTCTCATAAAATGTTTAGCACCTTTTTAAATCACCGTCCACCTTCTGCTTATTTAAGGAATCCAGGCATTTGAATTTTTTTTTTATATATATATATTTTTTATGTTCTAGTTTTTCATTTTTTTTTTTTGTAATTGTATTTTGCTCAGGGCTGTGCACAAATAAATGAAAAGAATAATGAATTATGGAAAAAAAAAAATTACATTTTCTCATCACCTGTAGAGTTGTTTGCCGACCTCAATTAAAGAGCTGCGTAAAGGGGAGGTCCCCACAAGAGGCCTGGACGTTCGGAGTTGTGCCGAAGTCTAGGGGCCTGTGCGCTTTAATTTTATAGAGGATTTTGCTGTCAAGTGAAAATAAAATCCGACTGAAATCAAAACTGGACAGCGACGTTCCAAGGGCCCCATCCAGGGACACACAACGCCTACAGGGGCTTCTTTCAGGCTGACGTTAGCGGTTCCGGCAGAGAACAGCCTGCTAGAGCTCTCTGGGTCTGGCATTACCAGACTTTACCAGAATGCTCACCAGCAGCATCGACCATAACGGAGTCCGGCGGCGATCCGGCTGCAGCCTGGCAAATATCCTGGCATTCGGCCAGACAAAAACCACTGCACGCTGTGTGAAACCAGATGTAGATCACAGATATTTTGCTCTACTGTGTTTGACTATTTTTTTTCCAATTTAATTTTTTTTTTATTAAGTCACGTCCAGAGCCCCCTTTGGATGTGTCAGGCTTGGCGAACACACAGAGAAGACATATTAAGCCACAGACTTCTCCCTATGACAGGGTCTAGCGGTGGATTGCTTAGAGTTGAAAGTGAAAAGTCAACATCAAGATGCCTCCTGACCAACAGGGTGTCTCACACATGTGCCACTGCCCACCAGGTCGGAGATGGAACTATGAGGTGAAGGGACGACCGGTGCCAGCGGTGTGACCACAGATCTACAGTCAGGCCTGGAGCAGCTTTCCTCACAGCGGAAGTCTGCACAAACAATTCTGGAATGTCCAGGCCCAAAAGTCTAAGTGCCGCTCATAGACGATCGTAGTAGCTGACGTTTGAGGTGTATAGAGGGAGACGTAAAGAACCTGCATCCAGGTCATTAAAGGGGTTGTCCGGACTCAGAGCTGAAACCGGACATATTGCCATTTTCACCCGTCCAACATTTCAAGCTCTGATGCTTTGCCTGGCTCTGAATCGCACAGGACAAAGGCCTTTTCTGGAGATCCAGTGACGTACCGGGCTCTCCATGGGTAAGCTAGGCAGAGGCTTCTGCCTAGCAGTGAGCCCAGTGACGTCACTGGTACTAATGGGTGGGCTTTAGTGCTGCCCTAGCCTGTAAAACACGCCGATTAGTGCCAGTGACGTCACCAGGAACACTGCTAGGAGGAAGCCTGTCTGGGTGAAAACGGACAACCCCTTTAGTAGGATGCCACTGACTATCCCCGGCGGTTGTGTGGTTTACGGCCTCTCTGCCGAAGCATGCTATCAGATTAGGATGTCTTCACACTGTAATATGTGGTCTTTATGACTGCACCTCTTAATACCAACGGAGGAAAGAAGTGGAGGATCTACCACCAGTGACACCTCTGATCGTGGGCATCACCAGACACTAGATTTAGCCATGACAATCATGCATGAACTACCGAGGGTGGCAAGCCATTGACGGTTTACGCCCGCCATGGTGACCTCATAATAGAGAAGCATCCAGATCTCTCTGCTATGGTGCTGCAATCTCACTGTCATCCTCTTGAGGATGCAAAAATTTCACCTAGGTAGATCCCCCCCCCTGATATGAGTATCGGAGCATTTCATACTCGGATGCTCTCCCTTGCCCTGTGCTGTGCAGGGCAAAGGCCTTTTTTTGGAGATTCAGTGATGTTTTGGGCTCTACATGAGGACTGCTAGGCGGAGGCTTCCCCCTAGCAGTGAGGCCGGTGATGTCACTAGCACTCATGGGCGGGCTTTAGTGCTGTAAAAACGGCTAGGGCAGCGCTAGACAAAAAAGCTCCAATGCTCATCTTAGAGTGGTCGGAGGGGTGAAAATGGGGATATGTCCGGGTTCAGTTCTGACCCCCGACAACCCTTAATGTTGGATCCAGTGCATCCCCAGAAATTAGTGGAAGTCCGATAGATTTTAGCAGGATGCGGTGTCACGTGATGCTTCTTTGGCGCCATCCAGGATTTTTATTATCAAGTGCTTTATCTTGCTCTATGGTATTTTACTAGAGCCTGGAGAATGGCCTACAGCATTGGGTGACAACCTGCAGCCGGCCCACAGTGGTCACACCGGTGCCAAGCCCTGGGCTCTAAAGTTTTTTGCACACAGTAAGACTTTCCATGGAACCTGCTAGCACCAAAGCTGCACCTAAACTGCCCGCAGTCCCTCACAGCTGATCATCCGGTTTCTAATGATGTTTGTCTAAGTCGTGCCATGTGCATGATAGCTGTAAAACAACTTTTATTCCACCGCAGGCTGTATGCAAATGATGATCTGCCTGTGCCCCCTTCTCGTCCCTGCGCATTTGATTGATGGGCTTTCATTTTCTTAATGCGCGATTCATTCGAGATTCGAGATCGTGTGTATGAGCCATATAAGAACTGGTGCACTTGTGCAAGTAAATAAAAAGAGCCCATCAAACGCTAAGGGGGACCGGCAAGTGCAAAATATCTGCACGTACATACAGCCTGCGGTGGAATAAAAGTCATTTTACAGCGATCATGCCCACTGCACGGCTTAAAGGGCGTGTCCGAGTTCAGAGGTGAAGCCGGACAGATCCACATTTCCCCCCCCCCTGCAGCCCCTCTGATATGAGCATCAGAGCATTTCATGTTCTGATACACTCCCTTGCCCTGCGCTGTATCTCAGAGGGTAAGGGCTGATCGTTTATATTTTTTCACACTGCTAGGCGGTGGCTTCCTCCTAGCATTGTTCCCGTTGACGTCACCGGCACGGATGGGCGGGCTTTAGTGCTACCCTAGCCATTTTACAGGCTAGGTCAGTGCTAAAGCCTGCCCATTAGTGCTGTTGATGTCACCGGGCTCACTGCTAGGCAGCCTTAGGCCTCTTGCAAGCGACCGTTTTTTTTCCCGTTTACGTTCCGTTTTTTTGCTTTCAGTATACGGAACCATTCATTTCAACGGATCTGCAAAAAAACCGGAAGGTACTCCGTATGCCTTCCGTTTCCGTTCAAAGATAGAACATGCCCTATTATTGTCCGCATAACAGACGAAGATAGTACCGTTCTATCAGGGGCCGGCTGTTCCGTTCCGCAAAAAACGGAATGCACACGGACGTCATACGCATTTTTGTGGACCACAAAATACTGAAAAAGCCATACGGTCATGTGCAATAGAGTAGAGTGAGTGACATCTCAACCGTTAGCCGGGGTGCGGAGAAAATGCCAGTGCCCCATTCTGTCTGCCCATAGGTTTATGGATTACAGACTGTTGGAAGTACCCTACTGTCAGAGCCAGAAGAAACCGACGTGGAGTTTGGGCCTCCCTCCCACAGCTTGGTGTACCTGGAAGGTGCCTGCACAATTTTATGAATAGCTATCTATTTTATTGAGCAGTTTGCCAACATTTGCAGCACAGGAGCACAATGTGGAGGGAAATCACTTTAATAGGGCAAAACAGAACCAAAGTTTACAAATAATTTTTTTACCAAAAGTTGAGAACTACAAAATGTCAGCACTCCAGGATAACAAAAACAAGGCAGCACTCGAATAGAACGTGCATCCCTTTCAACGCAAGAGGTCAATATGCAGCCAGGCCTACAGCTGGCCTCACGGTAGATTTATGTTGGCCAAACCCGCCAATTTCGGCGAGGCCGGCCAACTATCTAATGCGTAAGAGGGCTTCCCAACTCTCCCCTGATGGCAGAAGATGGGGGAGATCAAGATCAGACAAGCTGGATTTTAACTCCTTTCTTTTGTTCTCGGGGAGTTTGGCCGCGGCTTGCTCCTACTGAGAACACATGCTTACTTGGAGCATTCGTCCAACTGCTATCTTGTGTGTATGGCTGGCCTAAGACCTGACTGCATCTGTGCAGGTCCGAGATGCGGCAAACAGCCACTCGCTGCTCGTTCCTCAAAAGCAAAATAACACGGTGATGAAACATAAAATAACATAAGAACAGGAAACCAAAGTGTTACGGCACAGCCCTGCCTTCATCAAGTACTTGGACACAAAAAAATAATAAAAAATAAAAATGTTCACATCATATATAAAGGAAGAGAGGACTGAGGGTTGAAATCAACCCTAACAACATGAAGAGAATGTAGGCATGAGAACGTTCCGTCTGGTTATACATGCTATAAAATAGGAGAGGGGTGGTCGTGGACCCCACCACGGTACCACCATCCCCTGCACTCTGAAATGCTAGAATGCCAGAATCACTGATGATCATATAACATATTAGCGATCATATAGCACCACCTCTGAGATAGGTTGGTGGTTTTTGTTTTTTTTACGAGAACATGTACGTCTTGAAGATCTCGTTTATAAACAGGAGTATAAAAAGCAGGTATTTTTATTGTCTGATGTTGGGGGATGACTAAAAACATCTTTCTTCCGCTGGAGGTGCATGAGGCTGGTCTTGCCTGAGATGCTCCGTTGGAAGCTCAGTATGATTTAGCACTCATTGGGGGGAGACCCCCCAAGTAATACAGTAAATGTATGTAAAAATCTACACCGCAAGCACCAGTGTTGTCCCTAGTTTGAGAGTTTGCACACTGTAGAAGTAGAACATATTGGAGTGGGCCTGGGGGGGGTTGTTGGTTTGGAAAGAAACGTAAAGCACCCCCTATTTCCAGATAGTAACCCTGTGATCTGGAACCTTTGACACAACTTAAGCTTCTGTTGCATAGCCCTGTGAGTATGAACAGGCCAGAGGAACCAGGCCTGGATGGTTGGCATCTGCGTAGCCATGGTCAGCTCACCAGAAGTGTTTAGCGCCTGACTTTGAGGGGAACATGGAAGTTGGTGCCGGTCTTTACGCAAGCATGTTGGCAATAAAGAACCGTTGACACCTGTCCACACATGGGAGAAGACAAGTGGTGCTTGTCACCTATGGCTGTTAGGACTAGCTATGGACTGGTCAATGCTGCTTCAGCCTTTGTCGCCAATGGGCAAATTAGGTGACTTTACTGGAAAGCATGGCATCTGAACATAAGAGAACTAAGCCTGTGTCACACAGCAAGCAAAGGATCTCTAACCCTCAACTCTAGTATATGTGGTCACCCAGTCGGTACTCTGTATATACATTACTGAAATCCAATGGTGAGGTCTAATGATGAGATAACACACCGGGCCAGAAGAGACGTTTGGCCATACGGTGGTATAAGGCACTCTTTGCGAGTGTGAATGGTGTCGTGTAGTATAATCAGGAGATTATGATTTGTTTTACCTAATGGGGTAACTGGATGAGCGGTGCCAGGGAACAGTGCTGGTGCAGATGGCTTGGAGGAAAACAAGAAATTGTCCCGGTGAAGTCTCCTCTGTTGTGTCATGAGGTCAGTAAGATATTGGTACGTTAGGCACATGTCTAATACAGAAGCACCAGATCACATAGTCAGCACCGTGATCGTATATACGTGCAGGAAGCTCCAATTTTCCCCTACGGCTCCCGGATGACAAGAACTCATTAAGGCACCGTTGGAAGTCAATGTTTTTAATCATCCCCTTTATGGAAAGCACCAAGCGTTGTATACAGTAGTAATAAGTAGTACCATGAACTCTATATAATCTCTACAAGTGTGTGCACGATGAAGGGAAATTACAGCAGAGCAGTTACCGTCCACGCTGAATCACTGTCAGTTAACACTTCTACTTAACCTCTGACGGCTCCTGCTTTATCATTAACAGCTACTGCCCCGCTTACTCAATGCAAGTTATTCACATAAATGTAGCTGAAAAGTTAGCACCCTTGGAGAATCACCAACAGTTACCGCCCCTGCAGAATCACCAACAGTTACCGCCCCTGCAGAATCACCAACAGTTACCTCCCCTGCAGAATCAACAGTTACCACCCCTGCAGAATCACCAACAGTTACCGCCCCTGCAGAATCACCAACAGTTACCGCCCCTGCAGAATCACCAACAGTTACCTCCCCTGCAGAATCAACAGTTACCGCCCCTGCAGAATCACCAACAGTTACCGCCCCTGCAGAATCACCAACAGTAACCGCCCCTGCAGAATCACCAACAGTTACCGCCCCCCGCAGAATCACCAACAGTTACCGCCCCCCCGCAGAATCACTAAAAGTTACCGCCCCTGCAGAATCACTAAAAGTTACCGCCCCTGCAGAATCACTAAAAGTTATCGCCCCCGCAGAATCACTAAAAGTAACAGCTCCTGCTTTATCATTAAAAGTTACCGCCCCCGCAGAATCACTAAAAGTAACAGCTCCTGCTTTATCATTAAAAGCTACTGCCCCTGCTTAATCAATGCAAGTTGCACACAAAAACATAGCTGAACAATTACCACCCCTGCAGAATCATTGAAAGTTACCGCCTCTGCTTAATAATTAAAGTTACTGCCCCTGCTTATTCAATGCAATTTACAGTCCTTGCAGAATCAATGCCAGTTACCACCTCTGCTTAAAGGGGTCCTCTCACTTTAGCAAATGGCCTTTATCATGTAGATAAAGTTAATACGAGACACTTACTAATGAATGTATTGTCCATATTGTCTCCTTTGCTAACTTGATTAATTTTTCCATCAAATTATACACTGCCCGTTTCCAGGGTCTACAAACACCGCTGCAGCGCAGATATGGGGTGGCCGGGACCGGAGCTGTCTGTGTGCTACCAAGGTCTCGGCCACCAGAGAGGCTGGTGCTTTTTCCTATAATGTCCAAGCACGACCACTGCTGCTGGATTGTAGGGTGGTCGTAACCCTCGGAAAACAGTGTATAATATGATGGAAAAAGGAATGAAGCCAGCAAAGGAGGCAATATGGAGAATCACAATACATTAGTAAGTGTCTGGTATTCACTTTGTCTACAGGATAAGAGTCATCTGCTACAGTGAGACACCCCCTATAAATACTGACAGTTACTACCCCTGCTTAAGTACTGACAGTTACAGCATCTGCTAAATCATTAACAAATAATTCCCCTGCTGTAGTACTGACAGTTACCACCCCTGCTGAAGTACTGACAGTTACCACCCCTGCTTAAGCACTAAGTTACCTCCTGTGCTGAAGTACTGACAGTTACCTCTCGTGCTGAAGAAGTACCGACAGTTACCTCCCCTGCTTATGTACTGACAGTTACCTCCCCTGCTTATGTACTGACAGTTACCTCCCCTGCTTATGTACTGACAGTTACCTCCCCTGCTGAAGTACTGACAGTTACCTCCCCTGCTTATTTACTGACAGTTACCTCCCCTGCTGAAGTACTGACAGTTACCACCCCTGCTTAAGCACTAAGTTACCTCCTGTGCTGAAGAAGTACTGACAGTTACCTCCCCTGCTTATGTACTGACAGTTACCTCCCCTGCTTATGTACTGACAGTTACCTCCCCTGCTGAAGTACTGACAGTTACCACCCCTGCTTAAGCACTAAGTTACCTCCTGTGCTGAAGAAGTACTGACAGTTACCTCCCCTGCTTATGTACTGACAGTTACCTCCCCTGCTTATGTACTGACAGTTACCTCCCCTGCTTATGTACTGACAGTTACCTCCCCTGCTTATGTACTGACAGTTACCTCCCCTGCTGAAGTACTGACAGTTACCTCCCCTGCTGAAGTACTGACAGTTACCTCCCCTGCTGAAGTACTGACAGATAGTCCCCGTTTTAATCACTGGCAGTTACCGCTCCTTTATAAACATGGACAGATATCGCCACTGCTTAATTGCCTCTAATTACTACCTCGCTTAATCACTCACTGACAGACAATGATACAAAATACCAGCACTAGCAACAATTTCTGCCCTACAGAAATACTGGTCACCAGATCCAATATGGACCGCTACAGCCAATCACGGAGACAACTAAGGATATACAGTAATACCACTCTATAATATATATAGTAGCATTAGGTATACAGGATATAAATCTTACATCTATATATAGTATATAGTATATTTTGGGGCCTGTAATCTGCAGGAGGAGACGGCAGGCAGAAGACGAGGAGTGAGAGATAGAAGCACCATTGTGAAGCTCTGCGGCTGTCTCGGCCTTTCCTACAGCATACAGAGGTTGTGCACACACTTGTAGAGCACCGGTTATTAGACATACAGTATGATAGCTGTAAACAGTGATAGAGGTCAGAACTGTTTGTCTGAGCTGCTGTTTTTTTGCCCGGCCTCTTGCTTGAGGCACCTGAAATACTGTAAAAAAAAAAAAATTTCTAAAATGGTGTTTTTTTTTTTCAGCAACATTCTCCTGGTAACACGTAACCTTGATCCTGTACGATAACATTGGAAATGCTGATACATCTACATATCCTCGCTATTCCCAGTCATTGTGGGTGAGATTTGGACAATGTTATGTACGCTGGGCACAGTCAGCCCAGAAGGCGTTAATGGAACAGCACCGGTCAGCAGACATGGGCGTCAGTGTGTGCTGAGAGAGGCGTGGAACATACGTGTGTACTCACACGCAGCCCCTCCCTTGTGCTGCTATGTCCGTGATTTCCCCATCCACGACTGGCGGATCATGGACCGTTTGCATTGTGTGTTCATATTGACTTAACCGTTTATTCGCAGCCTAGAAAATAAAGCCCAGCTTACCCCACCCCCACCGGACCCAGAGGTGGGCGGCCGCTGGACACCCATAAAACTAAAACCAGAAAACCCGACTTTTAGCACCGGGATGGAGGGGGGAGGAAATCTACAATCTCTAAAATGGACTAAAATATAAAAACCTGATAGCTGCTGCGCAATCTGGGACGAGGTCTTATCGATCTGCAGACAGTTATAGTACTAAAAACTGGAGAAGGATAAAAGGATCCCCCCCTCCCCCTACAAAAACATCACGGTAAAAACTTAAAAAGAAAATGAGACGTAAAGGAGAGTGTAACATGAAACAAGAAGTTACGTAGAAGTGTCTGCTCGATGTCAGACGCCCCCCGCTCGCTCCTCAGCGCTTCTCTTCACCAGCTTTTCTTTCTTCTATTGTCTAAAATCTCTTCGTTCCGTTGGGAAGCTGAGAGAGGAGCGGAGGGGCTCTTTTTTGGGGGAGCTGGAAGGTTGGGCATCAGCCTCAGGTCCCTTTTTTGCCTCAATGACTTAAACACAGGCAAAAAATTCCTTCAGGGGGGCAAAGAGGTGACGAATGACCGGGACGCTCCATGATCTTCCCAGAAGCCTTTGTCGGGCCAAACGGCTCATGTTCGAGACATCCGTGTAGTGGACTGGGAAGCCGAAAACCCTGGAGCAGAAGAGCAGATCGTGTCATAACAGCATACATAAAACGATGAAGAAAACTAGATAAAATATATAAAAAAATCTTAAAATAAATATAATATAAAAAAAGATACAAAATGATGATAATAAAGACAGCTATACACACCCTCTGAATTCTATGGTTTCACATAGGACATGAATGTAGGTAATTCCGACCTCAGGTGACCCCCAACAGATTCTCCGAGGACCTAGGTCATTATTTATTTAACAAAAACTAGGCCAAAGTGGGAAAAATTAAGCACACCCTTAGGCCCCTTTCACACAGGCGAGTTTTCCGCACGGGTGCAATGCGTGACGTGACCCATTTATTTCTATGGGGCTGTGCACATGAGCGGGGATTTTCACGCATCACTTCTGCGTTGCGTGAAAATCGCAGCATGCTCTATATTCTGCGTTTTTTACGCAACGCAGCCCCCATAGAGATGAATGGGGATGCGTGAAAATCGCAAGCAAGTGCGGATGTGGTGCGATTTTCCCGCATGGTTGCTAGGAGATGGGGACACAAGCTTTATTATTTTCCCTTATAACATGGTTATAAGGGAAAATAATAGCATTCTTTAATACAGACTGCTTAGTAAAAGGACAATTGAGGGTTAAAAATAATAAAAAATTAACTCACCTACTCCAATTGATCGCGTAGGTGCCGGTCTCCTGTTCTGTCTTCAGCTGGCGGGGGGTAAAGGACCTTTCTGTGACGTCACTGGGTCACATGGTCCAATCACATGCTTCCTGGGAGCAAGTGATTGGACCATGTGACCCAGTGACATCACGGAAGCTCCTTACCCCGCCAGCTGAAGACAGAACAGGAGACCGGCACCGACGCGATCAATTGGAGTAGGTGAGTTAATTTTTTATTATTTTTAACCCTCAATTGTCCTTTTACTAAGCATTCTGTATTAAAGAATGCTATTATTCTCCCTTATAACCATGTTATAAGGGAAAATAATAAAATATACAGAATACTCAACCCGAAACCGGACTTCAGTGATGAAGTCTGGCTTCAGGTCTGGGTACCAAACATGCCGATTTTTTTCACGCGCGTGCAAAACGCATTAGAACAGTTTGCACACGTGCGGAAAAATCGCGCATTTTCCCGTAAGGCACCTGCATCTTATCCGGGCGTCAAACGTGACGCCCGTGTAAAAGGGGCCTTAGGGTACGGCCACACAGAGTTTTTAGGAATCGGAACTATATAGGAAGGATTTACACTTCTTCTTAGTGGACCCACTTATGGCTTTTGCCGAAAATCCTGCCTCCAAACCTCCTCCAAAAAACTCTGCTTCCATAGAGGCGAAGAAGGTAGGTAGCAGTCAGGTGCTGCCCTTAATGAACTGATCATCAGCAAGTGCGACCGCCTCCATAAGGACAGACATTTGCTGGTCCGGAGCATCCAGACGTGTGTTATCACACTGCCAAGGAGGAAGGACACCAGCGATGATCTGAGAAAGGTTTCTGCCCATTACTCCGGGAAGGGTTACAAGGTCCAAACAACTATCCATCAGTCTACAGGGAAAAAGATGATTCCCAAGTGGAAAATATGCAAGACGGTTGATAATCTTCACCCGATACAACACACACAGATGTAGCAAACCTGAATGTGAACGTTAAAGGAGTTTTCGGACTACACCGCGGGGTAGGTCATCAGTATCTGATCGGTGGGGGTCCGACACCTGGGAGCGCTGCCTTCCCGCTGCTTATCCTAGGCCAGTGACATCACAACTAGTGATGGGCGAAGCGAGCTTTGGATCGGATGAATGCTGTACGGAGATCCGCCTCCGTACAGCCTTAAAATGTATGGGCTCCGGTGAGGCCAAGTTAATTATTCGCCAAGTCTCATCATTAATCACAACCGTTGGTCACATGACCCAGGCGCAGCTCATCCCTACTCAAGTGCCCAGGTCGCATGACTGATGGTAGTGACGTCACTGGCCTAGGGTAAGAAGGCTGCGGCCTCAAACAGCTGATGGGTGTCAGACCCCCACAAATCAGAGAAGGGGTCATCGGTTACAAATGGTGGGATAACCCCTTTAATGGTTTTCTAGGACTGTAACACTGGTGGACATGTAAATGAATGCCAGCTGCGCTGCAGTACCAGTTATGGCCACTAAGCGGTGTATGGAGCTGTGCAGTTTCGGAGTGATCGGTAGGGGGGCCAGGAGTCAGACCTCCATGTAGGACAAATATTACAGTCTGGGAAACCCCCAAAATAAGTGCAGAAATGGAAATATATCAAAATAAAAGAGAATTCTCCTCCAATAATTGAAAAAATGTTCCGACAAGTCAGAAATAATGCAGATTATGGTGTAAATCTCAGGTGCCCTGTGACCTGCACCCACCGTTCCATCTCAGTGCACCACAGGATGTCCTCCTTCTCATTCATGAAGACCGGGAAATGCTGGTCCTTCCCCTGCTTGATGGAGTTGGACCTAGTGGTGATGGTTCGGACTTTGCTAAACTGCAGAAGACAAGACGATGAGGTGAGTACGACACAAAGGAGATCCCTGCCCCTCGTGGGGGTTCCTAGGGACACCTGCCGCCATACACACAGCAAAACTGCAGACTACTGCTGTGTGTACAGGCAGAATCCACAGAATAATCAGCAGCCATTACAACCCAACAGTGACGCGTTTCAGACCACCCTGTGCACGTGTTCTGACGGGATCTTCCTTTTTTTATGGTTAGAGGGGGTCCTGCTGGTCAGACCCAATGGATCTAACAGCGATGCAGTGGATAGGGGATAACGTGTTTATACTTTATACAGTGTATATGCAGGACAGAGTCTGAAACGCGTCCGTGATCTCACATACGCCGTGTTGCTGGACATACTATTTGTGCTTTTTGGGGAATTGCATTAACAGCAATCTCCTAATATAAATGATCAGAATAGCTCCCCTTATGATGACATCACGGGTCTCCGCAGCTGCCTGCTCTGTATAATGTATGTGATGACATCACGGGTCTCTGCAGCTGCCTGATCTGTATAATGTACATGATGACATCACGGGTCTCCGCAGCTGCCTGCTCTGTATAATGTATGTGATGACATCACGGGTCTCTGCAGCTGCCTGATCTGTATAATGTACATGATGACATCACGGGTCTCCGCAGCTGCCTGATCTGTATAATATACATGATGACATCACGGGTCTCTGCAGCTGCCTGATCTGTATAATGTACATGATGACATCACAGGTCTCCACAGCTGCCTGATCTGTATAATATACATGATGACATCACGGGTCTCCGCAGCTGCCTGATCTGTATAATGTACATGATGACATCACGGGTCTCCGCAGCTGCCTGATCTGTATAATATACATGATGACATCACGGGTCTCTGCAGCTGTCTGCTCTGTATAATATACATGATGACATCACGGGTCTCTGCAGCTGCCTGCTCTGTATAATGTACATGATGACATCACGGGTCTCTGCAGCTGCCTGATCTGTATAATGTACATGATGACATCACGGGTCTCCGCAGCTGCCTGATCTGTATAATGTACATGATGACATCACGGGTCTCTGCAGCTGCCTGCTCTGTATAATGTACATGATGACATCACAGGTCTCCGCAGCTGCCTGATCTGTAAAATGTACATGATGACATCACGGGTCTCCACAGCTGCCTGATCTGTATAATGTACATGATGACATCACGGGTCTCCGCAGCTGCCTGATCTGTATAATGTACATGATGACATCACAGGTCTCCGCAGCTGCCTGATCTGTATAATGTACATGATGACATCACGGGTCTCCGCAGCTGCCTGCTCTGTATAATGTACATGATGACATCACGGGTCTCCACAGCTGCCTGATCTGTATAATGTACATGATGACATCACGGGTCTCCACAGCTGCCTGATCTGTATAATGTACATGATGACATCACGGGTCTCCGCAGCTGCCTGCTCTGTATAATATACATGATGACATCACAGGTCTCCACAGCTGCCTGCTCTGTATAATGTACATGATGACATCACGGGTCTCTGCAGCTGCCTGATCTGTATAATGTACATGATGACATCACAGGTCTCTGCAGCTGCCTGATCTGTATAATGTACATGATGACATCACGGGTCTCCGCAGCTGCCTGCTCTGTATAATGTACATGATGACATCACAGGTCTCCGCAGCTGCCTGATCTCCATAATGTACATGATGACATCACGGGTCTCCGCAGCTGCCTGCTCTGTATAATGTACATGATGACATCACAGGTTTCCGCAGCTGCCTGATCTGTATAATGTACATGATGACATCACGGGTCTCCGCAGTTGTCTGATCTGTATAAGATACATGATGACATCACGGGTCTCCGCAGCTGCCTGCTCTGTATAATATATATGATGACATCACGGGTCTCCGCAGCTGCCTGATCTCTATAATGTACATGATGACATCACAGGTCTCCACAGCTGCCTGCTCTGTATAATATACATGATGACATCACGGATCTCCGCAGATGCCTGATCTGTATAATATACATGATGACATCACGGGTCTCCGCAGCTGCCTGCTCTGTATAATATACATGATGACATCACGGGTCTCCGCAGCTGCCTGATCTGTATAATGTACATGATGACATCACGGGTCTCTGCAGCTGCCTGATCTGTATAATGTACATGATGACATCACAGGTCTCTGCAGCTGCCTGATCTGTATAATGTACATGATGACATCACGGGTCTCTGCAGCTGCCTGATCTGTATAATGTACATGATGACATCACGGGTCTCCGCAGCTGCCTGATCTGTATAATGTACATGATGACATCACGGGTCTCCGCAGCTGCCTGCTCTGTATAATGTACATGATGACATCACGGGTCTCCGCAGCTGCCTGCTCTGTATAATGTACATGATGACATCACGGGTCTCTGCAGCTGCCTGCTCTGTATAATGTACATGATGACATCACAGGTCTCTGCAGCTGCCTGATCTGTATAATGTACATGATGACATCACGGGTCTCCGCAGCTGCCTGATCTGTATAATGTATGATGACATCACGGGTCTCCGCAGCTGCCTGATCTGTATAATGTACATGATGACATCACGGGTCTCCGCAGCTGCCTGATCTGTATAATGTACATGATGACATCACGGGTCTCCGCAGCTGCCTGATCTGTATAATGTACATGATGACATCACGGGTCTCCGCAGCTGCCTGATCTGTATAATGTACATGATGACATCACGGGTCTCCGCAGCTGCCTGATCTGTATAATGTACATGATGACATCACAGGTCCCCACAGCTGCCTGCTCTGTATAATGTACATGATGACATCACGGGTCTCCACAGCTGCCTGCTCTGTATTATGTATGTGATGACATCACGGGTCTCCGCAGCTGCCTGCTCTGTATAATGTACATGATGACATCACGGGTCTCCGCAGCTGCCTGATCTGTATAATGTACATGATGACATCACAGGTCTCTGCAGCTGCCTGCTCTGTATAATGTACATGATGACATCACGGGTCTCCGCAGCTGCCTGATCTGTATAATGTATGATGACATCACGGGTCTCCGCAGCTGCCTGATCTGTATAATATACATGATGACATCACGGGTCTCCGCAGCTGCCTGATCTGTATAATGTATGATGATATCACGGGTCTCCGCAGCTGCCTGATCTGTATAATATACATGATGACATCACGGGTCTCCGCAGCTGCCTGATCTGTATAATGTATGATGACATCACGGGTCTCCGCAGCTGCCTGCTCTGTATAATATACATGATGACATCACGGGTCTCCGCAGCTGCCTGCTCTGTATAATGTACATGATGACATCACGGGTCTCCGCAGCTGCCTGATCTGTATAATATACATGTCGACATCACGGGTCTCCGCAGCTGCCTGATCTGTATAATGTATGATGATATCACGGGTCTCCGCAGCTGCCTGATCTGTATAATATACATGTCGACATCACGGGTCTCCGCAGCTGCCTGATCTGTATAATGTATGATGACATCACGGGTCTCCGCAGCTGCCTGCTCTGTATAATATACATGATGACATCACGGGTCTCCGCAGCTGCCTGCTCTGTATAATGTACATGATGACATCACGGGTCTCCGCAGCTGCCTGATCTGTATAATATACATGTCGACATCACGGGTCTCCGCAGCTGCCTGATCTGTATAATGTACATGATGACATCACGGGTCTCCGCAGCTGCCTGATCTGTATAATGTACATGATGACATCACGGGTCTCTGCAGCTGCCTGATCTGTATAATGTACATGATGACATCACGGGTCTCCGCAGCTGCCTGCTCTGTATAATGTACATGATGACATCACGGGTCTCCACAGCTGCCTGCTCTGTATTATGTATGTGATGACATCACGGGTCTCTGCAGCTGCCTGATCTGTATAATGTACATGATGACATCACGGGTCTCCGCAGCTGCCTGATCTGTATAATGTACATGATGACATCACAGGTCTCTGCAGCTGCCTGCTCTGTATAATGTACATGATGACATCACGGGTCTCCGCAGCTGCCTGATCTGTATAATGTATGATGACATCACGGGTCTCCGCAGCTGCCTGATCTGTATAATATACATGATGACATCACGGGTCTCCGCAGCTGCCTGATCTGTATAATGTACATGATGACATCACGGGTCTCTGCAGCTGCCTGATCTGTATAATGTACATGATGACATCACGTGTCTCCGCAGCTGCCTGATCTGTATAATGTACATGATGACATCACAGGTCTATGCAGCTGCCTGCTCTGTTTAATGTACATGATGACATCACGGGTCTCCGCAGCTGCCTGCTCTGTATAATGTACATGATGACATCACAGGTCTCCGCAGCTGCCTGCTCTGTATAATGTACATGATGACATCACAGGTCTCCGCAGCTGCCTGCTCTGTATAATGTACATGATGACATCACGTGTCTCCGCAGCTGCCTGCTCTGTATAATATACATGATGACATCACGGGTCTCCACAGCTGCCTGATCTGTATATTGTACATGATGACATCACAGGTCCCCACAGCTGCCTGCTCTGTATAATGTACATGATGACATCACGGGTCTCTGCAGCTGCCTGCTCTGTATAATATACATGATGACATCACGGGTCTCTGCAGCTCCCTGATCTGTATAATGTACATGATGACATCACGGGTCTCTGCAGCTGCCTGATCTGTATAATGTACATGATGACATCACGGGTCTCCACAGCTGCCTGCTCTGTATAATGTACATGATGACATCACGGGTCTCCGCAGCTGCCTGATCTGTATAATGTATGTGATGACATCACGGGTCTCTGCAGCTGCCTGCTCTGTATAATGTACATGATGACATCACGGGTCTCCACAGCTGCCTGCTCTGTATAATGTACATGATGACATCACAGGTCCCCACAGCTGTCTGCTCTGTATAATGTACATGATGACATCATGGGTCTCTGCAGCTGCCTGATCTGTATAATGTACATGATGACATCACAGGTTTCCGCAGCTGCCTGATCTGTATAATGTACATGATGACATCACGGGTCTCCACAGCTGCCTGCTCTGTATAATGTACATGATGACATCACAGGTTTCCGCAGCTGCCTGATCTGTATAATGTACATGATGACATCATGGGTCTCCGCAGTTGCCTGCTCTGTATAATATACATGATGACATCACGGGTCTCCGCAGCTGCCTGCTCTGTATAATGTACATGATGACATCACAGGTCTCCGCAGCTGCCTGCTCTGTATAATGTACATGATGACATCACAGGTTTCCGCAGCTGCCTGATCTGTATAATGTACATGATGACATCACGGGTCTCCGCAGCTGCCTGATCTGTATAATGTACATGATGACATCACGGGTCTCCGCAGCTGCCTGATCTGTATAATGTACATGATGACATCACAGGTCTCCGCAGCTGCCTGCTCTGTATAATGTACATGATGACATCACGGGTCTCCGCAGCTGCCTGATCTGTATAATGTACATGATGACATCACAGGTCTCCGCAGCTGCCTGCTCTGTATAATGTATGATGGAATTGTAGTGTCTGCAGGTTCCGACCACGGGTGGGTGCAGATGTGATATTCGCGTCCCCGCGTCCTCACCTTTGCTATCCTGCCGTGCTCCAGACAGTCCTGTAAGTCCAGACGGTCATTGATTGTAGAGACCAGAGGCCTAGAGACACATGGGAAACACATGGTTAATACGAGGAAGAGATGATGACTCTGCGCTGCCTGAACAGAACCGCGCGCCGCGGCTTCATCTATTCCTGCCGCTGCCATGTGATGCCGCTCTGTAGTGTTCCAGGGCTACGATATGCAGAGGATTTGTACCAAGCGATCGCTACATCCTGCCACCGAGTGTAAAAGATGGCGGCTGATCCGGACGGCTTAGGTTATAATCAGATCAGAGGAAACCAGGCACCACTGCCCCAACACCCCCTCCATGTCAGCACTGGGCGGTAGTAGCCTTCGGCTGGGACCTTCACACGTTTTAGATGTTTTCACCGCTCATCAATATAAACCTTTGAAACGCGCCAGCCCAGGGCGCAATGTCTGCCGCCTAAGTCGCCATCTAGCTACCGCACCGGTGGCGGTACTTTATGGACCAATTATTTCCCCCCATACACTAGCAGGGTGCCCAGTCTCAGCTGGAAATGATGCGTTGCACCAACCTGTTCATACCCGGGAGGTTACCCCAGAAGTATCGGGCCCTGTGTGCCGCAGACACCTCCCTGGCATCGATCATCACCGGGTTAGACTGAAAAAGAGAAAAACGGAGAGAGACATCATGGCCGCAGAGATACTGAGGTATCATCAAACTCCAGTCACACCCAGAGCTGCGGCCACAATTCTGCACCTCAGCTGCTAGGATGCCTGGAGAATTGTGAATGCAGCTCTGGATGTGACTGGAGCGCCGCTCCCGGCCCGCATCTTACCTCTAGGAAACGTGATATGTCCCTTTTATCGCTGACGCCCATGGCCACCACGTTCTCAAACAGCCAGAAGAACGGCCGCTCGTCTCCTGCCTTCGGCCGAGCTTCATGGAGCAGACGGTAAAACTCGAAAAAGAGGCGTCCTGTGCCCTCTGCGGGGGGAGCAGAAGCGTCACCAGAGACGGCGGGGCCCCCACATATAACAAGAACATATGAGCAGCGTGTGGGGCCCTAAAATGCTGCTCCTGAAGTCCATCACACAATAAGTACACGGAATGCATGTTATAAATAAAGCTTCACAGTTACATCATTGCTGCAATCTCTGCTTGCTGTCAGTGAATAGGAACATTCTTCCTGCATCCAGAGACTGAAATCCTGGACAGAGAGAGATTTGTGCTGTTGGTGTGCTTAGCTCACAGAGGATTGTCTGGACTGAAACACTGTAACAAACCTGCATAAACCCCACAGACCATATACAAAAGGGAAGAAGAAGTTCCACACACAGGCCACTGGGTGTCAGTGTTGTTCAGCCTCGTTCTACTAGTGGAGGGACACACTGTACACCCTGGCAGCACTGCGCGGGGTGTGAACACCGCCCTACGTCTACACACAGAACCACATACCGAACAGACCTTTCCGTGCCGGGTTCACAATGGAAAGATCGTTACACGGACTCCCTCCGATCACCAGGTCAAATGGGCCCCATTCATCAATCTGCAGAAGGAAGAAATAGGTTAGCGGTGGGGCCAACCACTGCGCAGGACATAGCAGAGCCGACTACTGTGCAGGACATAGGAGAGCCGACTACTGTGCAGGACATAGGAGAGCCGACTACTGCGCAGGACATAGAAGAGCCAACTACTGTGCAGGACATAGGAGAGCCGACTACTGTGCAGGACATAGGAGAGCCGACCACTGCGCAGGACATAGCAGAGCCGACTACTGCGCAGGACATAGCAGAGCCGACCACTGCGCAGGACATAGCAGAGCCGACTACTGTGCAGGACATAGGAGAGCCGACCACTGCGCAGGACATAGAGCCGACTACTGCGCAGGACAAAGCAGAGCCGACCACTGTGCAGGACATAGCAGAGCTAACTACTGTGCAGGACATAGGAGAGCCGACTACTGCGCAGGACATAGCAGAGCCGACCACTGTGCAGGACATAGCAGAGCCGACTACTGCGCAGGACATAGCAGAGCCGACTACTGCGCAGGACATAACAGAGCCGACTACTGGGCAGGACATAACAGAGCCGACCACTGTGCAGGACATAGCAGAGCTGACTACTGCGCAGGACAAAGCAGAGCCGACCACTGCGCAGGACATAGGAGAGCCGACTACTGCGCAGGACATAGCAGGGCCGACTACTGCGCAGGACATAGGAGAGCCGAGCACTGTGCAGGACATAGGAGAGCCGACTACTGTGCAGGACATAGCAGAGCCGACCACTGCGCAGGACATAGTAGAGCAGACTACTGCGCAGGACATAGCAGAGCCGACCACTGCGCAGGACATAGTAGAGCCGACTACTACGCAGGACATAGCAGAGCCGACCACTGCGCAGGACATAGCAGAGCCGATTACTGCGCAGGACATAGCAGAGCCGACTACTGCGCAGGACATAGGAGAGCCGAGCACTGTGCAGGACATAGCAGAGCCGACCACTGCGCAGGACATAGCAGAGCCGACCACTGCGCAGGACATAGCAGAGCCGACCACTGCGCAGAACATAGCAGGGCCGACCACTGCGCAGGACATAGCAGAGCCGACTACTGCGCAGGACATAGGAGAGCCGAGCACTGTGCAGGACATAGCAGAGCCGACCACTGCGCAGGACATAGCAGAGCCGACCACTGCGCAGGACATAGCAGAGCCGACCACTGCGCAGGACATAGCAGAGCCGACCACTGCGCAGGACATAGCAGAGCCGACCACTGCGCAGGACATAGCAGAGCCGACCACTGCGCAGGACATAGCAGAGCCGACCACTGCGCAGGACATAGCAGAGCCGACCACTGCGCAGGACATAGCAGAGCCGACCACTGCGCAGGACATAGCAGAGCCGACCACTGCGCAGGACATAGCAGAGCCGACTACTGCGCAGGACATAGCAGGGCCGATTCATATTTCTGAATATCGGATTAGTCCGATTAATCCTTGAACCCCTTATACTGTAGCTCCATGAATCGGACTTCTGGTTGACATGAAGGGTTAATGATGAGGTCCACAGCGGGGGACCACCATGATGTATGAGATAAGTCTACACATGGATCTGTGAGCAGCAGCTTGTTGATGGTTTCCAGCACTTTCCCGACACTTAGGACTCACGTGTTTGCGGGTTATGTTCCTCACGTCTCCCACATACATGATCTTGCCCTGATGCCGCACCATTCCCACAGTGATGGAGTCTTCGCACACCTCCGAGGCAATGTATCGGTCTATCTGGATCCCGAGATCCTTTAGCACCAATAGACCTGGAGAGAGGAGATCCAGCGTGAGGAGATCCAGTAATCCCCCACAGACCCACCCCCATAACACAACGAGAAGATCACCTGTAGCAATGCCGTCAAATAAGGACAGTACTCGGATAGGCTTCCGCTTGTCGGCTGCAATAGGCGGATAAAGCTTTGGTGGGTCCTTTAAGACAAGTGAAGAACATTTAGTCACAGCTAGAGTTGAGCGAACAGTTTTGTTCGGCTTCCAAAGTTCGGGTTCTTGAAGCATCCGCTACCGCGGACCATAACGGCATTTGGAATCCATAAGGGGATTCTTCAATGAACCCGAACCTTGGACAACACGGAGGACCTGGGGTGATGTCACCGTCATGTGATCAGTGCAGGGGGCATGGCTCAGCACTGGATTGGATAAGAGGTGATCCAGTACTGAGCCACGCCCCCTGCACTGATCACATGATGGTGACGTCACCCCAGGCCCTCCGTGTTGTCCAAGGTTCGGGTTCATTGAAGAATCCCCTTATGGATTCCAAATGCCGTTATGGTCCGTGGTAGCGGAATCCATAACGGGATGCTTCGAGAACCCGAACCCGAACTTTGGACGCCGAACTTAAAACTGAAGTTCGCTCAACTCTAGTCACAGCCTCAGGAGAAATGGAGCCACGAGAAGACACTCACAAACTCTTGGTCGTGATTATTAGCGAAGAAGAGCTGTAAACGCGTGGGCCAGTCATCTCGTCTCCGCAGCAACCCGTAAATGCCCTTGTGTCCACACATGTAGCAGTTCCAGGGGTCTTCTTTAATAGCTGCCTGAGCTGCACCGGGTCCCACCAACAGGTCTACACATTCTACACAGAAACACCTGGAGAAGGGAGAGCCAAGCCAAACACTGAACAAACACTACCGGCCCACCAGGGCTAGACACTAAACACGTTCTCACCAGGGCTAGACACTAAACACGTTCTCACCAGGGCTAGACACTAAACAGGTTCTCACCAGGGCTAGACACTAAACACGTTCTCACCAGGGCTATACACTAAACACGTTCTCACCAGGGCTAGACACTAAACACGTTCTCACCAGGACTAGACACTAAACACATTCTCACCAGGGCTATACACTAAACACGTTCTCACCAGGGCTATACACTAAACACGTTCTCACCAGGGATAGACACTAAACACGTTCTCACCAGGACTAGACACTAAACACATTCTCACCAGGGCTATACACTAAACACGTTCTCACCAGGGATAGACACTAAACACGTTCTCACCAGGGCTAGACACTAAACACGTTCTCACCAGGGCTAGACACTAAACACGTTCTCACCAGGGCTAGACACTAAACACGTTCTCACCAGGGCTAGACACCAAACACGTTCTCACTAGGGCTAGACACTAAACACGTTCTCACCAGGGCTAGACACTAAACACGTTCTCACCAGGGCTAGACACTAAACACAGTCTCACCAGGACTAGACACTAAACACGTTCTCACCAGGGCTAGACACTAAACACAGTCTCACCAGGGCTAGACACTAAACACAGTCTCACCAGGGCTAGACACTAAACACAGTCTCACCAGGGCTAGACACTAAACACGTTCTCACCAGGGCTAGACACTAAACACGTTCTCACCAGGGCTAGACACTAAACACGTTCTCACCAGGGCTAGACACTAAACACGTTCTCACCAGGGCTAGACACTAAACACAGTCTCACCAGGACTAGACACTAAACACGTTCTCACCAGGGCTAGACACTAAACACAGTCTCACCAGGGCTAGACACTAAACACGTTCTCACCAGGGCTAGACACTAAACACGTTCTCACCAGGGCTAGACACCAAACACGTTCTCACCAGGACTAGACACTAAACACGTTCTCACCAGGGCTAGACACTAAACACGTTCTCACCAGGACTAGACACTAAACACGCTCCCACCAGGACTGGAGCCTGTCTCTCCTAGAATCAGTTTCCGAGCTCACCAGAGAACATATCACACAGAAAGGAGACTGAACCCCTGGAATTACTGATCTAACCTGCAGCAATTATTGTTCCCGCACATGAGCACCTCCCGTCCTCCGCAGCAGATGGTGCAGTACGACTGGTATCCGTCATCATCGTACTGGTACGCGCACTCTAAAAAGCAGTTCTGGAAAAAAAATGCAAATGATCTCTTAGCTGATGGAGTAAAGACCTGGAGCTCCTTCCACATAGAATGTCCCCTCTCTTCTCACACTGGTCTCTATACTTACTGATAGTTTCCTTCACGGATCATCCTCTCCCTGTATAATGACCCTGTCCTAAGTACATCATCCATACACATCAGAGTTTCCCCTCACTGTCCTTGCTGACTGTTTCATTGATAAATCCTCCTTTCCTTAGGCTTACTGACGTAAATCACTGTCCTCCCATTCTCCTGTCCATTCAGCTCTTACTGACGAACTGACTGAACTCTGTCCTTACTGACAGTTTCCCCGATACATCAGAGCCTCTCCTCTCTAGTACATCAAGCTCTTCCTTCACACATCTCTAATATGCCGAGCTTTGTCCTTACTGACAGTTTCCCTGATACATCAGAGCCTCTCCTCTCTAGTACATCAAGCTCTTCCTTCACACATCTCTAATATGCCGAGCTTTGTCCTTACTGACAGTTTCCCTGATACATCAGAGCCTCTCCTCTCTAGTACATCAAGCTCTTCCTTCACACATCTCTAATATGCCGAGCTTTGTCCTTACTGACAGTTTCCCTGATACATCAGAGCCTCTCCTCTCTAGTACATCAAGCTCTTCCTTCACACATCTCTAATATGCCGAGCTTTGTCCTTACTGACAGTTTCCCTGATACATCAGAGCCTCTCCTCTCTAGTACATCAAGCTCTTCCTTCACACATCTCTAATATGCCGAGCTTTGTCCTTACTGACAGTTTCCTTCACACATCACAGCCTCTCCTCTCTAGTACATGAAGCTCTTCCTTCACACATCTCTAATATGCAAAGCTTTGTCCTTACTGACAGTTTCCCCGATACATCACAGCCTCTCCTCTCTAGTACATCAAGCTCTTCCTTCACACATCTCTAATATGCCGAGCTTTGTCCTTACTGACAGTTTCCTTCACACATCACAGCCTCTCCTCTCTAGTACATCAAGCTCTTCCTTCACACAACTCTAATATGCCGAGCTTTGTCCTTACTGACAGTTTCCCTGATACATCAGAGCCTCTCCTCTCTAGTACATCAAGCTCTTCCTGCACACATCTCTAATATGCCGAGCTTTGTCCTTACTGACAGTTTCCCTGATACATCAGAGCCTCTCCTCTCTAGTACATCAAGATCTTCCTTCACACATCTCCAATATGCCGAGCTTTGTCCTTACTGACAGTTTCCCTGATACATCAGAGCCTCTCCTCTCTAGTACATCAAGCTCTTCCTTCACACATCTCCAATATGCCGAGCTTTGTCCTTACTGACAGTTTCCCCTATACATCAGAGCCTCTCCTCTCTAGTACATCAAGCTCTTCCTTCACACATCTCTAATATGCCGAGCTTTGTCCTTACTGACAGTTTCCCTGATACATCACAGCCTCTCTTCTCTAGTACATCAAGCTCTTCCTTCACACATCTCTAATATGCCGAGCTTTGTCCTTACTGACAGTTTCCCTGATACATCAGAGCCTCTCCTCTCTAGTACATCAAGCTCTTCCTTCACACATCTCTAATATGCCGAGCTTTATCCTTACTGACAGTTTCCCTGATAGATCAGAGCCTCTCCTCTATTCTTAATGATAGTTTCCCGCATCCTTCCCACACTATGAGCTTTTTCCTTACTGACAGTTTCCTCTGCTCCTCATCAAATATCCTCTCCATGTTTCCCAATGGTCTTTTTGGACTTTACCTTGCAGTTTTGGCACATTCCCCCAATAAATAAGGGGTGCTCCAGAGTAACATTCAAACTGCCACAAGAGATGCAGATATCTGGAAATAGAAACACGGAATTATCTATGTCCAACCACAACACGGAAGATAATATGTCTGTCCCAGGACACGCCCCCTGCAGGCACAGCCCCTGTAATCAGAGGTCGGGGGCCCCATTGTAACAGGATATTTAGAACTGTGACAGTGACTACAGAACAGAGCCCGGGGCTGACCGATGACGTCATCGAGGGGTGATCACATGACCCTTACACCAGCTTACCCCCCCTGCCTGCCCTAGAGTGCGCCCCCCGCAGGCACAGCCCCTATAATCGGAGGCCGGGGGCCCCATTGTAACAGGATATTTAGAACTGTGACAATCAGTACAGAACAGAGCCCGGGGCTGACCGATGACGTCATCAAGGGTTGATCACATGACCCTTACACCAGCTCACCCCCCCCTGCCTGCCCTAGAGTCCGCCCCCCGCAGGCACAGCCCCTATAATCGGAGGCCGGGGCCCCATTGTAACAGGATATTTATAACTGTGACAGTGACTACAGAACAGAGCCCGGGGCTGACCAATGACGTCATCAAGGGTTGATCACATGACCCTTACACCAGCTCACCCCCCCCTGCCTGCCCTAGAGTCCGCCCCCCGCAGGCACAGCCCCTATAATCGGAGGCCGGGGGCCCCATTGTAACAGAATATTTATAACTGTGACAGTGACTACAGAACAGAGCCTGGGGCTGACCGATGACGTCATCGAGGGGTGATCACATGACCCTTACACCAGCTCACCCCCCCTGCCTGCCCCAGAGTGACCCCCTGCAGGCACAGTCCCTATAATCGGAGGCTGGGGGCCCCATTGTAACAGGATATTTATAACTGTGACAATCAGTACAGAACAGAGCCCGGGGCTGACCGATGACGTCATCGAGGGGTGATCACATGACCCTTACACCAGCTTACCCCCCCTGCCTGCCCTAGAGTGCGCCCCCTGCAGGCACAGCCCTTATAATCGGAGGTCGGGGGCCCCATTGTAACAGGATATTTATAACTGTGACAATCAGTACAGAACAGAGCACGGGGCTGACCGATGACGTCATCGAGGGGTGATCACATGACCCTTACACCAGCTCACCCCCCTGCCTGCCCTAGAGTGCGCCCCCTGCAGAAACAGCCCCTGTAATCGGAGGTCGGGGGCCCCATTGTAACAGGATATTTATAACTGTGACAATCAGTACAGAACAGAGCCTGGGGCACCGATGACGTCATCGAGGGGTGATCACATGACCCTTACATCAGCTCACCCCCCCCCCCCCTGCCCTAGAGTGCGCCCCCCGCAGGCACAGCCCCTATAATCGGAGGCCGGGGGGCCCCATTGTAACAGGATATTTATAACTGTGACAATCACTACAGAACAGAGCCTGGGGCTGACCGATGATGTCATCGAGGGGTGATCACATGACCCTTACACCAGCGAACCCCCCCTGCCTGCCCTAGAGTGCGCCCCCCGCAGGCACAGCCCCTATAATCGGAGGCCGGGGGCCCCATTGTAACAGGATATTTAGAACTGTGACAATCAGTACAGAACAGAGCCCGGGGCTGACCGATGACGTCATCGAGGGGTGATCACATGACCCTTACACCAGCTTACCCCCCCTGCCTGCCCCAGAGTGACCCCCTGCAGGCACAGGCCCTATAATCAGAGGTCGGGGGCCCTATTGTAACAGGATATTTATAACTGTGACAATCAGTACAGAACAGAGCCCGGGGCTGACCGATGACGTCATCGAGGGGTGATCACATGACCCTTACACCAGCTCACCCCCCCTGCCTGCCCTAGAGTGCGCCCCCCGCAGGCACAGCCCCTATAATCGGAGGTCGGGGGCCCCATTGTAACAGGATATTTATAACTGTGACAGTGACTACAGAACAGAGCCCGGGGCTGACCGATGACGTCATCGAGGGGTGGTCACATGACCCTTACACCAGCTCATACCCAATGCATGAAAATGTAAAGAGAAGATACTTCACCGCACTCACCCTCGATGGAGCGACACTTCTGACGCACTTCATAGACCAACCTCTCTGCAAAAACACGGAGGAAGATTTATCACAAGAAATGAATGGAGGGGATCAATTCATCCCCCCAAATCCCCCCCCCCCCATCCTATAATTCACTGCACCCCACTGTGCACGGTGGCAGATTTCGCCCACAATTCGCACCACATCACCCACAGTGTATCGCGGCAGGGGCGACACAGGCCACTAGGTGGCAGCATTAAGCCATTATTTATATGTCCATGCCCTTCCTATACTCTACTTCTCCCATAATGCACCACTACAAACACTACATCTTCAGCCACGCACTACAGCACTGGACCAGTAGAGGGCAGCAAAGTGTGCGCATTCCCCACCCTGCCGGCAGACGCTCCTCTGTAGCTGAGCTCTGCTGCATTGCATTGTGGGAGCTGATCTCTATCTCTGCTTGCTGCACAGTATAAGCGGTAGATCCCTCATAAAGCACCACAACATACTCTGTGCGCAGATCATTGCAGGGGGGCGTGGCCCCTCAGACGTACCTCGAGTTCGCTCATCGATAATTTCTTTGACCTTGGGCTTCTCTGTGCTTTTTCGGGGTTTCTTAGCGGGAGGGGGAGGGGCATAGGCGGCAGCTTCTGGTTCTACCCAAATCTCTGTGTAGACCTCTTTGTATGGGTTGCGTTCCTCTGGAAATGATAAAGAGAGGGAGGTAAAGAGCGAGTCCTGAACACACGAAAAGGTGGTCCCGTTAGCCCTAGCCACATTCATACAAGGCCACGGGCTCTACATGGTTAAAACATTCAGGAGAGAACTTAAAGGCTATGCAAACACCTTCGGGGCAATTTTTGTTATGATTGCATTTTACTCATTTTGGACTAAAAATCTTTTTTTTTTTTCAATTGGTCTTTATTAAAAAATTTCAGCCGTTTCTGAGTTTCAAGGGTTAAAAATCAGTCTGTTTTCAGGCAGTCACTTTCTGTTTTCTTTGAGTCCACTTATTATATCTCAATTCTTAGGCTTAAATAAGTGTTTATGAGGTGAGGAGATAAGATCAGAGCTACACATGAGCCGTCCGATGATGGGATTCAAAGAAAACAAAGTGACAGCTTGCAAACAGACTGATTTTTAAACCATGTAGCTTAGAAATGGCTGAACGTTTTTAATAGAGACCAACAAAAAAAATTATTTTAGCCCAAAATAAAGCCTCATTCACACGTCCGTGTCGGTGCTCAAATCCGTGAGCAGGTGGTCAGAGATGCATCCGTGTTGGATCCGTTTTTTGCTGTCCGTGTGCCATCCGTGTTTCACCGACACTGAACAGCTGAAAAATTATTTTCAAAGCCTCTCTTCTTAACCCCTTAGTGAACAGCCTGTTTTGGGCCTTCCGGACCCAGCGTTTTTCTTCCTTTTTTAATCGTCGCGTTCCAAGAGCTATAACTTTTTTATTTTTTCCGTCTATGTAGTTTTATGAGGGCTTGTTTTTTGCGGGACAAGTTGTAGTTTTTAATGGCGCCATTTTGGGGTCCACATAACTTTCTGATTAACTTTTATTAACTCTTTCTGGGAGAGAGATGTGAAAAACAGCAATACTGCCACTGCGTTTTCACGTTATAAATTTAGCGGCGTTCATTTTTGGGTATAAATAACATAATATCTTTATTCTCTGGGTCAGTACGATTAGAGTGATACAAAATACATATTTTTTGTTTTATTTTATTTCAATACTTTTTTGCAATAAAAACTCCTTTTTATAAAAAAAAAATATATGTGTTAAGGCCGATTTATTGGCCTGTATTTGTGGGAGGGGCGATGATGACTATATCTGGCCGGGCGTTTCCTCCCACAGTGAACGTCGTCTCCAGCGTATGGTGTGGGAGCTCTACATACCGTCTTCAGGCAGCAACAAGGGTGCAGCGCTACACGGCAGTTCCGGGCCCCGACTTTCCACGGTCCAGATAAGTAGCTGCCTCATTCAGCAGCATCGTTGCTTTAAGTCCGGCCGGCGGTGTGTCAGCTCCCTTGGTAAGGGGGAGCAGCACCGCACCGGAGCGGTCTGCCAGGGAGACACGCTCTTCTCCCCACGCGGCATGACACGTAGGGTGCAGGGCACAGCGTGTGCCCGCTCGATAAAGTATTGCACAGGCCGCTGTGCTGTTAGACAGGCAGGGGGAGAGGGGTGGACAAATTAGGCTTCACCATGTTGTTTCTATCCAGGGGGTGCACAGGTGAATTCACTCAGCAAGGGGAGTAGTAAGGTTCAGGGAGGGGGTGTGTTTAAAAAAAAAAAAGAGGGTGTGTGACTTTAATGAAATGTAAAAAAAAAAAAAAAAAAAAAAGAAACATTTATTATGGGGAAGGGACATTGAGTCTAGTGTTCTAGTCAGGGTATGTCAGGTTCTTAGAGTAATCTCACACTAAAGCTATACTATGTGGAAAGCACGTCACAGGAGTCGCTTACTGGGGTCACTCGACCATGTATTCAGCTCTGCTCTGCAGCCGGCTGTCATGTGTTTTCCTCACGCAGAGCTACTAGTGAGGTGGGGTGCATAGGATGCACGGTGTCTTAGTCAGTCTCTCCTCCCGCACTATTCGGGCGTGCACCCACCTCTTCCCCTCGCTCTGCTCTGCAGCCGGCTGTCATGTGTTTTCCTCATGCAGAGCTACTAGTTGAGGTGGGGTGCATAGCATGCACGGTGTCTGTTTTAGTCAGTCTCTCCTCCCGCACTATTCGGGCGTGCACTCACCTCTGCCCCTCGCTCTGATCTGCTGGCTGGGTTCCACAGACACGCATAGTTGTGGCTCTGGCGCCCTCTATGTGGCCACAGCTGGAAGTGTGGGGCTGAGTGTGAGTTCAGGCTCCAGTGTTAGTTTAAAAAACAAAAAAAAAACAAAAAAAAAAAACATATATATGTGTGTACAGTTTATATGTATATGTGTATATATACATATGTATAGGGGCACTGTTAGGATGTTGGTCCGCACTGCGGATTCGGCGCCAGATTCTGAATAGGGTTACGCTTGACGCACGTTTTTTACGCATACGTATTCGACTTGTCATTTCATCAGTTCGCCATGATACCACATTAGTGGCATTGGTAAAGATTAAAGGGTTTCTTGCGTTTATCTCTCCAGGATCAAGTGTTTATATATGCCTGGATGTTCAGGCGATTGCTGACTTTCCATGTGGGACCACTTTCTCAGGCATTGGTACGGTATTTCTCTTTTATTCCAGAGGTATACAGTAATTCTCCTAGTTTCCTGAGGCCACGTCGAGCTCAGGTTTTGCTGCCATTTTTTGGCCCCCACTGGCTAGCTGATGGGTGGACTGAGTGAGGTTGGTTGATCCCGGGTTCCACAGATTTCAGCGTTGTTTGAACTTTATCCTATAATGGCGGCTGTGCATGCAGGGGGTCGGGAATAGGCTGGTTACATGATGTATGTTTATGTCAATGTCGCGGTCATGGATATTTGATTAACGGCTTGGTCCTACTGATATCTTTTGTTAGGCATCAGGTGCTTCGCTCGTTACTACACCAAATTCATTACACACATTCATGTACCCGAATCCAAAATCTAGCAGGCGGTGCCCTGTCCCGAGCTAATTCTCTTTCACAAGTTTCCTGAAGCGGACGTCTACGGTGCCACAATGCCTCGGTACGCTTCACTACTTCCGATCCCATTACCCTGGCTGCAGCTCGCTCGTTGGCAGCGAAATCGCAATAGGAGGTTGTGATAAAGCTCTTTGATCGAGTTTGTGTCCTTTTTGGCCCCCTTCAGACGTCCCTTCAGCGTCGCGGTTCCGGCATAATTCTAACCGTTTTTAGGTATCCAGTAGGTAGGGGTCATTCCTTCATGTTTAGCCCCGACCACAAGTGTTAAGGCCGATTCATTGGCCTGTGTTTGTGGGAGGGGCGATGATGACTATATCTGGCCGGGCGTTTCCTCCCACAGTGAACGTCGTCTCCAGCGTACCCACCCTTACTTTCACTATCTCACACCAGGGGATGCCCCCCTTCAGGCGTCCCTTCAGCGTCGCGGTTCCGGCATAATTCTAACCGCTTTTAGGTATCCAGTAGGTAGGGGTCATTCCTTCATGTTTAAGCCCCGACCACAAATATATTTTTTGAATCGCCGCTTTCCAAGACCCATACCCTTTTTATCTTTCTTTCTATGGAGTTGTGTGAGGGCTTGATTTTTGCGGGACGACTTGTATTTTTCACTGGTATCATTTTGGAGTAAATGGCGCTTTTTGATCGCTTTAAAAAAAACTAATTCACGGCGTTCACCGTAGGGGATAATTTACATGATATCTATATAGTCCAGGTCATTACGGACGCGGCAATACAAAACATATGGGGAAGATTTATTTTTTGCAATTTTTTCATTGAAAAGCGTATTTTCAATGGGAAAAAAGCGTAATTTTTTTAATGGGATTTTTTATTGAATAAAATTTTTGCAACTTTTTTTTTTAACCACTTAACAGTCCCACAAGGGGACTATAACAGACAGCTTTTTGATTGCTTTTAAAATGCATTGCACTATCCCTATAGAGCAGGCATGTCCAAACTCTGGCCCTCCAGGTGTTACAAAACTACAACTCCCATCATGCTCTTCTGTAGGTTGATAGCTGTAGGTTGTCCAGGAATGATGGGAGTTGTAGTTTTGCAACATCTGGAGGGCCGGAGTTTGGACATGCCTGCTATAGAGCATTGCATTTTATTGGATATGCTATTCCTAACATTGACCTGCCTGCTGGAAATTACTGAAGGCTGGTCTGGGGCCTACATCAGACCCCAGGTAGCCTTCACACACATCCGCACCCCGCAATCGCATTTGCAGGGTGCCGATGGGAGATAGAGAAAGTCCACTCCCTCTGTCAGAACTTTACATGCGGCGGGCAACATTGCCCACAGCATGTAAAGCGTTAAACAGCCCGGATCGGCACTGCTGCCGGTCCAGGCTGTTAGTCGGGCCACGGCTCTCATGTGAGAGCCGGGTCCCCTCTACCCGCTGCACGGGGGACCCGTGCAGTGCTTAGACTGGGCTGCCCTAAAAAAGTGGAGGCCCAGCCTAAGACCCCTTAGTGACCACTGTAAAACACGAATGGGTGATCACTAAGGGGTTAATGATCCGTGAAACACGGATGGCATCGGTGGTTTTCACGGACCCATAGATTATAATGGACGTGATGGATCCGTGAACACGGACAAAATAGAGCGTCCATCCGTGCTATGAACACGGACCGCGCTAAAACACTGATAATACACATATTAAAATGAATGGGGACGGGTGCGGTCCACGGAGAACACGTACAGCGCATGTCCGTAAAACACGGACGTGTGAATGAGGCTTAAGTAAAATGTAATAATAAAAAAAATGCCCCAAAGGTGTCCATAGCCTTTAATGTGGAGCTCCCCTTTAATAAGAGTGCAGTGCAGATCATTAGGTTGAGCACTAGGGGGCAGCACCTCAACCACTACTCTTTCTGATATTTTAGGCCCATTTGCTCGCCCCTCATGCAGCCATCTCCCTCAGAAACCCCCTTACCTTCTGGGGGCTCCAGTCCTTTGGGTCCTGATGGTTGGAAGCCCCCCAACGCCCACTCTATCATCTGCTTGTTCTGCAGGTCTATAGATTTGGAGGTGTCGCTCTCGTCATTCTCAGGGCATGATGGGAAAACCTTCCTGGCTCGGGTGCTGGCCACCTACAGGACGGATAAACAGGGCGGGTGTGATCCCGGCGATCAGATGCAGGAAGAGTGCCCCCCACTACTGGCAATATACTGATTTCATACTCCAGTCACATCCAGAGCTGCAGGCACAGTTCTGCGTCAGCGCTGCTGGGGGTCAGTGATATATGTACGTCAGCGATCTGCAGCCCGGGCCTCTTCAGCTGCTGAGAAACTACAAGTCCCAGCATGACATGATAACTCACAGATTAGCAGGGGCTGCATGAGGCTGATCGCATACTCAGCCTGGCGGGAGGGTTGTCTCAATGTGATTGGTTGCCAGGAGGAGCTTACGGAGGATCAGGAGTGATGACATACAGACACAGAATTGTAGGCTCTGCGCGTGACCGGCTGATGGAAAGACCGTTGCCAGAAAACGGCAGTGCATCGAGACAGTCTCATTTTTTAGAGGGGAGGTGTCCTTTTTGGCAGGGGGGATGACTGGGATGGTCTCATTTTTTGGAGGCAGTGAGTATGAGGGGCACTTGCAGGCTCTCATTCTTTCCAGGAAGTATGAGGAAAACAGGCAGGGTCCCATTTTTTGCAGACAGGGGGTCTGATTCTTGGTGGGGGTGTCAGGAGTATAGGCGGGGGTCTGATTCTTGGTGGCAGTGTGTGGGGCACTGGCAGGGTCTCATTTTTTGGAGGCGGGGTTTGGGGGGGGGATCGGGGTCTCATTCTTGGCAAAGGGTATGAAGGGCACCGGCAGGATCTCATTTTTTGGAGGCATGTGGTCTGATTCTTGGCAGGGGGTGTGAGGGGCACAGGGGGGGGTCAGATTCTTGGCAGGGGGTGTGAGGAGCACAGGCAGGGGGTCTGATTCTTGGTGGGGGTGTGAGGAGCACAGGCAGGGGGTCTGATTCTTGGCGGGGGTGTGAGGGGCACAGGCAGGGGGTCAGATTCTTGGCGGGGGTGTGAGGAGCACAGGCAGGGGCTCTGATTCTTGGCGGGGTGTGAGGAGCACAGGCAGGGGTCTGATTCTTGGCGGGGGTGTGAGGAGCACAGGCAGGGGGTCTGATTCTTGGCGGGGGTGTGAGGAGCACAGGCAGGGGGTCTGATTCTTGGCGGGGGTGTGAGGGGCACAGGCAGGGGGTCAGATTCTTGGCGGGGGTGTGAGGGGCACAGGCAGGGGGTCAGATTCTTGGCGGGGGTGTGAGGGGCACAGGCAGGGGGTCAGATTCTTGGTAGGGGGTGTGAGGGGCACAGGCAGGGGTCAGATTCTTGGTAGGGGTGTGAGGGGCACAGGCAGGGGGTCAGATTCTTGGTAGGGGGTGTGAGGAGCACAGGCAGGGGGTCAGATTCTTGGTAGGGGGTGTAAGGAGCACAAGCAGGGGGTCATATTCTTGGTAGGGGGTGTGAGGAGCACAGGCAGGGGGTCTGATTCTCAGTGGGGGTATGAGGGGCACAAGCATGGGGTCTTATTCTTAGTAGGAGGTCTGAGTGGTACAGTCAGGGGGTCTTATTCTTGGTGGGGGTGTGAGGGGCACAGGCTAGGGGACTGATTCTTGGTAGGGGGTGTGAGGGGCACAGGCAGGGGACTGATTCTTGGTAGGGGTGTGAGTGGCACAGGCAGGGGGTCTTATTCTTAGTAGGAGGTCTGAGTGGTACAGTCAGGGGGTCTTATTCTTGGTGGGGGTGTGAGGGGCACAGGCTAGGGGACTGATTCTTGGTAGGGGGTGTGAGGGGCACAGGCAGGGGGACTGATTCTTGGTAGGGGTGTGAGTGGCACAGGCAGGGGGTCTTATTCTTGGTAGGGGGGTGAGTGGTACAGGCAGGGGGTCTGAGGGGCACAGGCAGGGGGACTGATTCTTGTTGGGAGTGTGAGGGGCACAGGAAGGGGGACTGATTCTTGGTAGGGGGTGTGAGTGGCACAGGCAGGGGGTCTTATTCTTGGTAGGGGGTTTGAGTGGTACAGGCAGGGGGTCTGATTTATGGTGGAGGTGGCACAGGCAGGGGGTGTGAGTGGCACAGGCCGGGGGACTGATTCTTGGCGGGAGTGTGAGGGGCACAGGCAGGGGGTCTTTTTCTTGGTAGGGGTGTGAGTGGTACAGGCAGGGGGTCAGATTCTTGGTGGGGGTGTGAGTAGCACAGGCAGGGGGACTAATTCTTGGTAAGGGGTGTGAGGGACACAGGCAAGGGGTCTTACTCTTGGTAGGGGGTGTGAGTTGTACAGGCAGGGGGTCTGATTCTTGGTGGGGGTGTGAGGGGCACAGGCAGGGGGACTGATTCTTGGTAGGGGGTGTGAGGGGCACAGGCAGGGGGTCTTATTCTTGGTAGGGGGTGTAAGTGGCACAGGCAGGGGTTCTGATTCTTGGAAGGGGGGTGAGTGGTACAGGCAGGGGGTCTTATTCTTAGTAGGGGGTGTAAGGGGCACAGGCAGGGGGTGTGAGGGGCGCAGGCAGGTGGTCTGATTCTTGTCAGGTGTGAGTGGTACAGGCAGGGGGTCTGATTTTTAGTAGGGGGTGTGAGGGGCACAGGCAGGGGGTCTGATTCTTGGCGGGGGTGTGAGGGGCGCAGGCAGGTGGTCCGATTCTTGTTAGGGGGTGTGAGTGGTACAGGCTGGTGGTCCGATTCTTGGCGGGGGTGTGAGGGGCACAGGCAGGGGGTCAGATTCTTGGCGGGGATGAAAGGGGCGCAGGCAGGTGGTCCGATTCTTGTTAGGGGGTGTGAGTGGTACAGGCAGGGGGACTGATTCTTGGCGGTGGTGTGAGGGGCACAGGCAGGGGGGTCTGATTCCTGGCGGGGGTGTGAGGGGCACTGACGGAGGGGTGATTCAGGCAGGCTGCGGTGGGGTCTGCTCACCTGTAGGACCTCATAGATGGCCTTCCTGTACATTGGCTGCTTGCTGTATGTTGCCTGGTGGAAGGCGTTTGCGAAGGAACTGAGCGGCATCAGCTTCTCCACACAGACCTGACCGGAGATTATAACGTTATTATCACCCACATCACGTCACATGGTCAGAGACGGCCTCATGAAGATACTCACCACTGAAAACTTGCCATCTCCGAACCACATGACCCAACGTGTCCCCTCAGCCGCCCGGCTCCGTCCAGTCATCCACCATGACACGATGCGTCCCGGCCACCAGGAGAAGCCTCGAAGCTTTCCCCAAACCAGCTCCCCGATGCCAAAGCCGCGCCCGTCCTATGCAGGATACAAGAGCGGGCTCTAATCTCTGGTGATACGTGCAGTCAGTAAGTACTACGGCTCTCATCATCCCCTCACCTCGTACTCCGCCTCGTCATCTGCTGACTTAGAGGTGTTCTTGTCTACGGCATCGGCCACCACGGGCTCAGGAGTGGTGGCCACGGTGGGGGAGGCAGGGTCAGTGGGCTGCTGGGAGGCCGGCGGCGTGCTCTCCTCCTCTTTCTGCGGATTTCCGGACACCGTCTCCTCCATGGCGTTTATCACAGCGACCAGCTGCTGCTTCTTTTCAGCCTGTGGGGAAAACCAGAAATGGGGGTTCAGTAAAGGGAAAGTAAAGGCCGGGATGGGGGCAGCACAGCTCAGGACACGGGCGGGCAGTCAGCGCTGGTGGACTACACGTCTCTGCCCGCCCTACAGCAGTGAGGAGCTGACCTACAAATCTACAGCGTCCGGAGACCCAAATAATCCCCCCGAAAATAACAACATGGGGGGAGTAACAGAAAGAGGGACACCAACATTATATCATAACCTGTACATTATACCGTATGATAACCTGTACATTATACCGTATGATAACCTGTACATGATACCGTATAATAACCGGTACATGATACCGTATAATAACCGGTACATTATACCGTATAATAACCGGTACATTATACCGTATAATAACCTGTATATTATACCATATAATAACCGGTACATTATACCATATAATAACCGGTACATTATACCGTATGATAGCCCGTATATTATACCATATATTAGACTGTTCATTATACCTTATGATAATCTGTATATTATACCATATAATAACGGTACATTATACCATATAATAACCGGTACATTATACTGTATTATGACCAACGTACTCTACTATATGTCCTGTAAATAATATATCACCAGTACAATATACTGTATAATAATCAGCACATCATATTATATAATGTTATATTATACTGTATATAATCCTGACTATATAATAACCATCAGTTGATATAATATTACATTATACTGTATATAATCCTAACTACAATAACATTATATATTACATTATACTGTATATAATCCTCACTATATAATAACCAGATTATATATTACATTATACAGTATATAATCCTCACTATATAATAACCAGATGATATAATATTACATCATACAGTATATAATCCTCACTATATAATAACCAGATGATATATTACATTATACAGTATATAATCCTCACTATATAATATTACATTATACTGTATATAATCCTCACTATATAATAACCAGATGATATATTACATTATACAGTATATAATCCTCACTATATAATAACCATCAGATGATATAATATTACATTATACAGTATATAATCCTCACTATATAATAACCAGATGAAATAATATTACATTATACAGTATATAATCCTCACTATATAATATTACATTATACTGTATATAATCCTCACTATATAATATTACATTATACAGTATATAATCCTCACTATATAATAACCAGATGATATAATATTACATTATACAGTATATATTCCTCACTATATAATAACCAGATGATATAATATTACATTATACTGTATATAATCCTCACTATATAATAACCAGATGATATAATATTACATTATACTGTATATAATCCTCACTATATAATAACCAGATGATATAATATTATACTGTATATAATCCTCACTATATAATAACCAGATGATATTACATTATACTGTATATATTCCTCACTATATAATAACCAGATGATATAATATTATACTGTATATATTCCTCACTATATAATAACCAGATGATATCATATTACACGGTCTCAGTAATCAGCCTCCCCTGCTCTGACCGCGTAGTGTACACCTGCTCCCTCTGGCGGCGACATTGAGGTAGTGCACGGAGAACACACATGTTGCTGCAGACTCAGAGGCGCAGTGTCTTAGAAGCCTGCAATCACTCCATGTAGGGGCCCTGTAATCTTGGTAAGGGGCCCCTGGACACCTGGTTGCAGACATCTAGGAGCCACACATGTACGTAAACAACCTGTGCACTCCTGTGCTGTGCCCCTCCCCTGAGTGTGGAGTGCCCAGGTGCTGCAGCAGAGCCCAGGAGATGAATACTGCACCTGAGCTGTGCCCACTGCCCTCCGGTGCCTGCCCATGCTGTCAGTGCCAGCCAGGCGCCTGCTGCTGCTAGAAGGAGCCTGCACTCACAGCTCCCCTCCTCCACCCTGCAGGAAACTTCCAGCCAATCACAGGCCAGGACCCTCCAGCTCATCCAGCCCCTGACATGAGGCCTGGGGAACCCCAATCATCTGATAACTGCCTGGGAACAGCACAGCAAGGGCTGCAGCAGGGCTGTGGATGCTGAGGGTGGTAGTTCCTTCAGGTGCTTTATGATAAAGAGGAGGGTTACTCTCTAAGAAGACAAGGAGGCAGTTTCTCAAACTCCCCCCCTTAGGTAAAAGTCCATTAATCTGGTAATGGCAGGACCTGAAGGGTGCCGGATTGTCAGGAGGGAAGACTGGTGACACCCAGGGATGAGATTTATGGGGGCCGTGTAATCTCCAGGATGCAGCTTCTGGCCTCCCCCTCGGTTCTCACCGCAGCCGACCACAACCCATAATTCACTGCTGCAACCAAACGTCTCTCAGGAAGCAGGGGCCGAGCAGGAAGCCCTGGACGGAAGACGCCGCGTCTATGGGGCCACTCACGGGGCCACTCTACCTATGGGGTCAATTCTGAAGAACACTTCAATCTGTGAGATCAAGAGTCAGGCGGTGTCACCGCTCCAGGACATGTCATCTATAGGGGTCACCGCTCCAGGACATGTCATCTATAGGGGTCACCGCTCCAGGACATGTCATCTATAGGGGTCACCGTTCCAGGACATGTCATCTATAGGGGTCATCGCTCCAGGACATGTCATCTATAGGGTTCACCGCTCCAGGACATGTCATCTATAGGGGTCACCGCTCCAGGACATGTCATCTATAGGGTCACCGCTCCAGGACATGTCATCTATAGGGTCACCGCTCCAGGACATGTCATCTATAGGGGTCATCGCTCCAGGACATGTCATCTATAGGGGTCACCGCTCCAGGACATGTCATCTATAGGGGTCACCGCTCCAGGACATGTCATCTATAGGGTCACCGCTCCAGGACATGTCATCTATAGGGGTCACCGCCCAGGACATGTCATCTATAGGGGTCACCGCTCCAGGACATGTCATCTATAGGGGTCACCGCTCCAGGACATGTCATCTATAGGGGTCACCGCTCCAGGACATGTCATCTATAGGAGTCACCACCGCTTCAGAACATGTCATCTATAGGGGTCACCACCGCTCCAGGACATGTCATCTATAGGGGTCACCGCTCCAGGACATGTCATCTATAGGGGGCACCGCTCCAGGACATGTCATCTATAGGGGTCACCGCTCCAGGACATGTCATCTATAGGGGTCACCGCTCCAGGACATGTCATCTATAGGGGTCACCGCTCCAGGACATGTCATCTATAGGGGTCACCGCTCCAGGACATGTCATCTATAGGGGTCACCGCTCCAGGACATGTCATCTATAGGGGTCACTGCTCCAGGACATGTCATCTATAGGGGGCACCGCTCCAGGACATGTAGTCTAGGGGTCACCACCACTCCAGAACACTAAGTCTAGGGGGCACCACCACTCTAAAACATGTAGTCTAGGGGGTCACCACCACTCCAGGACATGTAGTCTAGGGGTCACCACCACTCCAGGACATGTAGTCTAGGGGTCACCACCACTCCAGAACATGTAGTCTAGGGGTCACCACCACTCCAGAACATGTAGTCTAGGGGTCACCACCACTCCAGAACATGTAGTCTAGGGGGTCACCACCACTCCAGAACATGTAGTCTATGGGTTATCACTCCAGAACATGGAGTCTATGGGTCACCACCACTCCAGAACATGTAGTCTATGGGTCACCTCCACTCCAGAACATGTAGTCTAGGGGTCACCACCACTCCAGAACATGTAGTCTATGGGTCACCTCCACTCCAGAACATGTAGTCTATGGGTCACCACCACTCCAGAACATGTAGTCTATGGGTCACCTCCACTCCAGAACACGTAGTCTAAGGGTCACCACCACTCCAGAACATATAGTCTATGGGTCACCTCCACTCCAGAACATGTAGTCTATGGGTCACCACCACTCCAGAACATGTAGTCTAGGGGTCACCACCACTACAGAACACGTAGTCTAGGGGTCACCACCACTACAGAACACGTAGTCTAGGGGTCACCACCACTACAGAACACGTAGTCTAGGGGTCACCACCACTACAGAACACGTAGTCTAGGGGTCAACACCACTCCAGAACATGTAGTCTAGGGGTCACCACCACTACAGAACATGTAGTCAAGGGGTCACCACCACTACAGAACACGTAGTCTAGGGGTCACCACCACTACAGAACATGTAGTCTAGGGGTCACCACCACTCCAAAACACGTAGTCTAGGGGTCATCACCACTCCAGAACATGTAGTCTAGGGGTCATCACCACTCCAGAACATGTAGTCTAGGGGTCACCACCACTACAGAACACGTGGTCTAGGAGTCACCACCACTCCAGAACATGTAGTCTAGGGGGTCACCACCACTCCAGGACATGTAGTCTAGGGGTCACCACCACTCCAGAACATGTAGTCTAGGGGTCACCACCACTCCAGAACATGTAGTCTAGGGGTCACCACCACTCCAGAACATGTAGTCTAGGGGTCACCACCACTCCAGATCATGTAGTCTAGGGGTCACCACCACTCCAGAACATGTAGTCTATGGGTCATCATCACTCCAGAACATGGAGTCTATGGGTCACCACCACTCCAGAACATGTAGTCTATGGGTCACCTCCACTCCAGAACATGTAGTCTAGGGGTCACCACCACTCCAGAACATGTAGTCTATGGGTCACCACCACTCCAGAACATGTAGTCTATGGGTCACCACCACTCCAGAACATGTAGTCTATGGGTCACCTCCACTCCAGAACATGTAGTCTAAGGGTCACCACCACTCCAGAACATGTAGTCTATGGGTCACCTCCACTCCAGAACATGTAGTCTATGGGTCACCACCACTTACAGGCTGTATTGATCTGTGGTTGGGGTGTGATGCAGGTCGCCACCGCTACGAGGCATGTGTCATGGTCTCCGCTCACTACAGAACATGTAGTCTAGGGTCACCACCACTACAGAACATGTAGTCTATGGGTCACCACTCAGAACATGTAGTCTAGGGTCACCACTACAGAACATGTAGTCTAGGTCATCACCACTACAGAACATGTAGTCTAGGGTCACCACCACTCCAGAACATGTAGTCTATGGGTCACCACCACTCCAGAACATGTAGTCTAGGGGTCACCACCACTCCAGAACATGTAGTCTATGGGTCACCACCACTCCAGAACATGTAGTCTATGGGTCACCACCACTCCAGAACATGTAGTCTATGGGTCACCTCCACTCCAGAACACGTAGTCTAAGGGTCACCACCACTCCAGAACATGTAGTCTATGGGTCACCTCCACTCCAGAACATGTAGTCTAGGGGTCACCACCACTACAGAACACGTAGTCTAGGGGTCACCACCACTACAGAACACGTAGTCTAGGGGTCACCACCACTACAGAACACGTAGTCTAGGGGTCAACACCACTCCAGAACATGTAGTCTAGGGGTCACCACCACTACAGAACATGTAGTCAAGGGGTCACCACCACTACAGAACACGTAGTCTAGGGGTCACCACCACTACAGAACATGTAGTCTAGGGGTCACCACCACTCCAAAACACGTAGTCTAGGGGTCATCACCACTCCAGAACATGTAGTCTAGGGGTCATCACCACTCCAGAACATGTAGTCTAGGGGTCACCACCACTACAGAACATGTAGTCTAGGGGTCACCACCACTCCAGAACATGTAGTCTAGGGGTCACCACCACTCCAGGACATGTAGTCTAGGGGTCACCACCACTCCAGAACATGTAGTCTAGGGTCACCACCACTCCAGAACATGTAGTCTATGGGTTCACCACTCCAGAACATGGAGTCTAGGGGTCACCACCACTCCAGAACATGTAGTCTATGGGTCACCTCCACTCCAGAACATGTAGTCTAGGGGTCACCACCACTCCAGAACATGTAGTCTATGGGTCACCACCACTCCAGAACATGTAGTCTATGGGTCACCACCACTCCAGAACATGTAGTCTATGGGTCACCACCACTCCAGAACACGTAGTCTAAGGGTCACCACCACTCCAGAACATGTAGTCTATGGGTCACCTCCACTCCAGAACATGTAGTCTATGGGTCACCACCACTCCAGAACATGTAGTCTAGGGGTCACCACCACTACAGAACATGTAGTCTAGGGGTCACCACCACTACAGAACATGTAGTCTAGGGGTCACCACCACTACAGAACACGTAGTCTAGGGGTCACCACCACTACAGAACACGTAGTCTAGGGGTCAACACCACTCCAGAACATGTAGTCTAGGGGTCACCACCACTACAGAACATGTAGTCAAGGGGTCACCACCACTACAGAACACGTAGTCTAGGGGTCACCACCACTACAGAACATGTAGTCTAGGGGTCACCACCACTCCAAAACACGTAGTCTAGGGGTCATCACCACTCCAGAACATGTAGTCTAGGGGTCATCACCACTCCAGAACATGTAGTCTAGGGGTCACCACCACTACAGAACACGTGGTCTAGGAGTCACCACCACTCCAGAACATGTAGTCTAGGGGGTCACCACCACTCCAGGACATGTAGTCTAGGGGTCACCACCACTCCAGAACATGTAGTCTAGGGGGCACCACCACTCCAGAACATGTAGTCTAGGGGTCACCACCACTCCAGAACATGTAGTCTAGGGGGCACCACCACTCCATATCATGTAGTCTAGGGGGTCACCACCACTCCAGAACATGTAGTCTATGGGTTATCACTCCAGAACATGGAGTCTATGGGTCACCACCACTCCAGAACATGTAGTCTATGGGTCACCTCCACTCCAGAACATGTAGTCTATGGGTCACCACCACTCCAGAACATGTAGTCTATGGGTTATCACTCCAGAACATGGAGTCTATGGGTCACCACCACTCCAGAACATGTAGTCTATGGGTTATCACTCCAGAACATGGAGTCTATGGGTCACCACCACTCCAGAACATGTAGTCTAGGGGTCACCACCACTACAGAACACGTAGTCTAGGGGTCACCACCACTACAGAACACGTAGTCTAGGGGTCACCACCACTACAGAACACGTAGTCTAGGGGTCACCACCACTACAGAACACGTAGTCTAGGGGTCAACACCACTCCAGAACATGTAGTCTAGGGGTCACCACCACTACAGAACATGTAGTCAAGGGGTCACCACCACTACAGAACACGTAGTCTAGGGGTCACCACCACTACAGAACATGTAGTCTAGGGGTCACCACCACTACAGAACACGTAGTCTAGGGGTCACCACCACTACAGAACATGTAGTCTAGGGGTCACCACCACTCCAAAACACGTAGTCTAGGGGTCATCACCACTCCAGAACATGTAGTCTAGGGGTCATCACCACTACAGAACATGTAGTCTAGGAGTCACCACAACTCCAGAACATGTAGTCTAGGGGTCACCACCACTACAGAACACGTGGTCTAGGAGTCACCACCACTCCAGAACATGTAGTCTAGGGGTCACCACCACTCCAAAACATGTAGTCTAGGGGTCACCACCACTCCAAAACATGTAGTCTAGGGGTCACCACTACTACAGAACATGTAGACAAGGGGTCACCACCACTCCAGAACATGTATTCAAGGGGTCACCACCACTACAGAACACGTAGTCTATGGGTCACCACCACTCCAGAACACATAGTATAGCGGTCACCACCACTACAGAACATGTAGTCAAGGGGTCACCACCACTACAGAACACGTAGTCTATGGGTCACCACCACTACAGAACATGTAGTCTATGGGTCACCACCACTCCAGAACATGTAGTCTAGGGGTCACCACCACTCCAGAACATGTAGTCTAGGGGTCACCAACACTGCAGAACATGTAGTCTAGGGGTCACCACCACTCCAGAACATGTAGTCTAGGGGTCATCACCACTACAGAACACGTAGTCTAGGGGTCATCACCACTCCAGAACATGTAGTCTAGGGGTTACCACCACTACAGAACACATAGTCTAGGGGTCACCACCACTACAGAACATGTAGTCTATGGGTCACCAACACTGCAGAACATGTAGTCTAGGGGTCACCACCACTCCAGAACATGTAGTCTATGGGTCACCACCACTACAGAACATGTAGTCTAGGGGTCACCACCACTACAGAACACGTAGTCTAGGGGTCATCACCACTCCAGAACATGTAGTCTAGGGGTCACCACCACTACAGAACATGTAGTCTATGGGTCATCACCACTCCAGAACATGTAGTCTAGGGGTCACCACCACTACAGAACATGTAGTCTATGGGTCACCTCCACTCCAGAACATGGAGTCTATGGGTCACCAACACTGCAGAACATGTAGTCTAGGGGTCACCACCACTCCAGAACATGTAGTCTATGGGTCACCACCACTACAGAACATGTAGTCTAGGGGTCACCACCACTACAGAACATGTAGTCTATGGGTCACCACTACAGAACATGTAGTCTAGGGGTCATAACCACTACAGATCATGTAGTCTAGGGGTCATAACCACTCCAGAACATGTATTCAAGGGGTCACCACCACTACAGAACACGTAGTCTATGGGTCACCACCACTCCAGAACACATAGTATAGCGGTCACCACCACTACAGAACATGTAGTCAAGGGGTCACCACCACTACAGAACACGTAGTCTATGGGTCACCACCACTACAGAACATGTAGTCTATGGGTCACCACCACTCCAGAACATGTAGTCTAGGGGTCACCACCACTCCAGAACATGTAGTCTAGGGGTCACCAACACTGCAGAACATGTAGTCTAGGGGTCACCACCACTCCAGAACATGTAGTCTAGGGGTCATCACCACTACAGAACACGTAGTCTAGGGGTCATCACCACTCCAGAACATGTAGTCTAGGGGTTACCACCACTACAGAACACATAGTCTAGGGGTCACCACCACTACAGAACATGTAGTCTATGGGTCACCAACACTGCAGAACATGTAGTCTAGGGGTCACCACCACTCCAGAACATGTAGTCTATGGGTCACCACCACTACAGAACATGTAGTCTAGGGGTCACCACCACTACAGAACACGTAGTCTAGGGGTCATCACCACTCCAGAACATGTAGTCTAGGGGTCACCACCACTACAGAACATGTAGTCTATGGGTCATCACCACTCCAGAACATGTAGTCTAGGGGTCACCACCACTACAGAACATGTAGTCTATGGGTCACCAACACTGCAGAACATGTAGTCTAGGGGTCACCACCACTCCAGAACATGTAGTCTAGGGGTCACCACCACTCCAGAACATGTAGTCTATGGGTCACCACCACTACAGAACATGTAGTCTAGGGGTCACCACCACTACAGAACATGTAGTCTATGGGTCACCACTACAGAACATGTAGTCTAGGGGTCATAACCACTACAGATCATGTAGTCTATGGGTCATCACCACAACAGAACATGTAGTCTAGGGGTTACCACTCCAGAACATGTAGTCTAGGGGTCACCACCACTACAGAACATGTAGTCTAGGGGTCACCACTCCAGAAAATGTAGTCTAGGGGTCACCACCACTCCAGAACATGTAGTCTAGGGGTCACCACCACTCCAGAACATGTAGTCTAGGGGTCATCACCACTACAGAACACGTAGTCTAGGGGGTCACCACCACTACAGAACATGTAGTCAAGGGGTCACCACCACTACAGAACATGTAGTCTAGGGGTCACCACCACTCCAGAACATGTAGTCTAGGGGTCACCACCACTACAGAACATGTAGTCTAGGGGTTACCACTCCAGAACATGTAGTCTAGGGGTCACCACCACTCCAGAACATGTAGTCTAGGGGTCACCACCACTCCAGAACATGTAGTCTAGGGGTCACCACCACTCCAGAACATGTAGTCTAGGGGTCACCACCACTCCAGAACATGTAGTCTAGGGGTCACCACCACTCCAGAACATGTAGTCTAGGGGTCACCACCACTACAGAACATGTAGTCTAGGGGTCACCACTCCAGAACATGTAGTCTAAGGGTCACCACCACTCCAGAACATGTAGTCTAAGGGTCACCACCACTACAGAACATGTAGTCTAGGGGTCACCACCACTACAGAACATGTAGTCTATGGGTCACCACTACAGAACATGTAGTCTAGGGGTCATAACCACTACAGATCATGTAGTCTATGGGTCATCACCACAACAGAACATGTAGTCTAGGGGTTACCACTCCAGAACATGTAGTCTAGGGGTCACCACCACTACAGAACATGTAGTCTAGGGGTCACCACCACTCCAGAAAATGTAGTCTAGGGGTCACCACCACTCCAGAACATGTAGTCTAGGGGTCACCACCACTCCAGAACATGTAGTCTAGGGGTCATCACCACTACAGAACACGTAGTCTAGGGGTTACCACTCCAGAACATGTAGTCTAGGGGTCACCACCACTCCAGAACATGTAGTCTAGGGGTCACCACCACTCCAGAACATGTAGTCTAGTGGTTACTGCTCGAGAACATTGTAACTTTTTTTCTTTTGTTTTTCTCAGATTTGGCTTTATGGTCATGGGTCAAGGGCTTTAATCAAAAGATGTGGTCTCCAACATGTGGCTCTCCTAATGTTGAGCAAGTACAACTCCCAACATAACTTGAAAGTCTACAGCTGCTAGTACATGTTGGGTGTGGTAATTCTGCAACAGCTGGAAAGAGAAAGTTTGGACAAAACGAATCCACAGTCTCGGCATTTTTGGACACAGAGACCACATATGGGGACCCCTTTACCCGGGTGTGATGCCCCTTAAATTTCACTGACTTAAACACTGATTGCCCATCATGAAGGAGCCAACAGGAATTAACCTCATCACTGCTGGAAATCAGGGATTTCCCCAAGACTTATTGGTGCCTGCCGGAGGCGACGGGCGAAAAGGGTAATCTGTGTTGTGAGGCGGAAGGACGATGTCTGGAAGGTTCTTTGATGTGAAGGTGACAATGTTGTGGCGAGACATGGAAGACGCTGAGCGATACTGACATGTACCAGGGGGCTGCCCTCAGCAGTCATGGCACGGATGCAATTACTAGGTGTCCCTTCACTTTCCATCCCATCAGAAAGGGCAATGACTGGTCAGGAGCTCCTTGTCCTCATACCTGCCCCTCTATGATGTCCCTCTACTACAAGCCCACATCATATGTGCCCACAGACACAGGGAGCGGGCAGAACCGCCCTTCTGCTGACCCATCATCAGCACAGATCTCGTCTGAAGGACACAGCCAAAAATACGACCCAGAGTCCAGGACAATGCCAGGAAGCTGCTGCTAAAGCCAATGCTGAAACAGGCAGAACGAAAAACAACAGAAGTACTCAAGAAGGGCAGGGGGCACCGATAATGGTGGAAACCCATTACACTGCAATCTACTGGGGTACTGTGTCCTTATATACAGGGCAGGAGAAGTGGTACTGTGCAGAGTATGTATATACAGAATAAGAGCAGATACTGAGGATTACACCCAGTATACAGGACAGGAGAAGTGGTACTGTGCAGTGTATATATATATATACAGAATAAGAGCAGATACTGAGGATTACACCCAGTATACAGGAGTAGTGGTACTGTGCAGTGTATATATATATATACAGAATAAGAGCAGATACTGAGGATTACACCCAGTATACAGGACAGGAGAAGTGGTACTGTGCAGTGTATATATATACAGAATAAGAGCAGATACTGAGGATTACACCCAGTATACAGGAGAGGAGAAGTGGTACTGTGCAGTGTCATATATATACAGAATAAGAGCAGATACTGAGGATTACACCCAGTATACAGGACAGGAGAAGTGGTACTGTGCAGTGTATATATATATACAGAATAAGAGCAGATACTGAGGATTACACCCAGTATACAGGACAGGAGAAGTGGTACTGTGCAGTGTATATATATACAGAATAAGGGCAGATACTGAGGATTACACCCAGTATACAGGACAGGAGAAGTGGTACTGTGCAGTGTATATATATACAGAATAAGAGCAGATACTGAGGATTACACCCAGTATACAGGACAGGAGAAGTGGTACTGTGCAGTGTATATATATACAGAATAAGAGCAGATACTGAGGATTACACCCAGTATACAGGACAGGAGAAGTGGTACTGTGCAGTGTATATATATACAGAATAAGAGCAGATACTGAGGATTACACCCAGTATACAGGTCAGGAGAAGTGGTACTGTGCAGTGTATATATACAGAATAAGAGCAGATACTGAGGATTACACCCAGTATACAGGACAGGAGAAGTGGTACTGTGCAGTGTATGTATATACAGAATAAGAGCAGATACTGAGGATTACACCCAGTATACAGGAGAAGTGGTACTGTGCAGTGTATATATATATATATACAGAATAAGAGCAGATACTGAGGATTACACCCAGTATACAGGACAGGAGAAGTGGTACTGTGCAGTGTATGTATATACAGAATAAGAGCAGATACTGAGGATTACACCCAGTATACAGGAGAAGTGGTACTGTGCAGTGTATATATATATACTGAATAAGAGCAGATACTGAGGATTACACCCAGTATACATGACAGGAGAAGTGGTACTGTGCAGTGTATATATACAGAATAAGAGCAGATACTGAGGATTACACCCAGTATACAGGACAGGAGAAGTGGTACTGTGCAGTGTATATATATATACAGAATAAGAGCAGATACTGAGGATTACACCCAGTATACAGGGAGAAGTGGTACTGTGCAGTGTATATATATACAGAATAAGAGCAGATACTGAGGATTACACCCAGTATACAGGACAGGAGAAGTGGTACTGTGCAGTGTATATATATACAGAATAAGAGCAGATACTGAGGATTACACCCAGTATACAGGACAGGAGAAGTGGTACTGTGCAGTGTATATATATACAGAATAAGAGCAGATACTGAGGATTACACCCAGTATACAGGACAGGAGAAGTGGTACTGTGCAGTGTATATATATACAGAATAAGAGCAGATACTGAGGATTACACCCAGTATACAGGACAGGAGAAGTGGTACTGTGCAGTGTATATATATACAGAATAAGAGCAGATACTGAGGATTACACCCAGTATACAGGACAGGAGAAGTGGTACTGTGCAGTGTATATATATACAGAATAAGAGCAGATACTGAGGATTACACCCAGTATACAGGACAGGAGAAGTGGTACTGTGCAGTGTATATATATACAGAATAAGAGCAGATACTGAGGATTACACCCAGTATACAGGACAGGAGAAGTGGTACTGTGCAGTGTATATATACAGAATAAGAGCAGATACTGAGGATTACACCCAGTATACAGGACAGGAGAAGTGGTACTGTGCAGTGTATATATATACAGAATAAGAGCAGATACTGAGGATTACACCCGGTATACAGGACAGGAGAAGTGGTACTGTGCAGTGTATATATATACAGAATAAGAGCAGATACTGAGGATTACACCCAGTATACAGGACAGGAGAAGTGGTACTGTGCAGTGTATATATATACAGAATAAGAGCAGATACTGAGGATTACACCCAGTATACAGGACAGGAGAAGTGGTACTGTGCAGTGTATATATATACAGAATAAGAGCAGATACTGAGGATTACACCCAGTATACAGGACAGGAGAAGTGGTACTGTGCAGTGTATATATATACAGAATAAGAGCAGATACTGAGGATTACACCCAGTATACAGGACAGGAGAAGTGGTACTGTGCAGTGTATATATATACAGAATAAGAGCAGATACTGAGGATTACACCCAGTATACAGGACAGGAGAAGTGGTACTGTGCAGTGTGTATATATACAGAATAAGAGCAGATACTGAGGATTACACCCAGTATACAGGACAGGAGAAGTGGTACTGTGCAGTGTATATATATACAGAATAAGAGCAGATACTGAGGATTACACCCAGTATACAGGACAGGAAGTGGTACTGTGCAGTGTATATATATACAGAATAAGAGCAGATACTGAGGATTACACCCAGTATACAGGACAGGAGAAGTGGTACTGTGCAGTGTATATATATACAGAATAAGAGCAGATACTGAGGATTACACCCAGTATACAGGACAGGAGAAGTGGTACTGTGCAGTGTATATATATACAGAATAAGAGCAGATACTGAGGATTACACCCAGTATACAGGACAGGAGAAGTGGTACTGTGCAGTGTATATATATACAGAATAAGAGCAGATACTGAGGATTACACCCAGTATACAGGACAGGAGAAGTGGTACTGTGCAGTGTATATATATACAGAATAAGAGCAGATACTGAGGATTACACCCAGTATACAGGACAGGAGAAGTGGTACTGTGCAGTGTATATATATACAGAATAAGAGCAGATACTGAGGATTACACCCAGTATACAGGACAGGAGAAGTGGTACTGTGCAGTGTATATATATACAGAATAAGAGCAGATACTGAGGATTACACCCAGTATACAGGACAGGAGAAGTGGTACTGTGCAGTGTATATATATACAGAATAAGAGCAGATACTGAGGATTACACCCAGTATACAGGACAGGAGAAGTGGTACTGTGCAGTGTCCATATATACAGAATAAGAGCAGATACTGAGGATTACACCCAGTATACAGGACAGGAGAAGTGGTACTGTGCAGTGTATATATATACAGAATAAGAGCAGATACTGAGGAACTCTTTATTAATTTTATACAAAAATACAAAAACTTTGCCATAAAAATTTCCAAACAAGATATAAAACAAGGAATAACGTATATACACTCACCCTACTGGCCCAGCTACACGCAGACTCTCATTCATACCTACTACAAAAGAGAAAATGAAACCTAGCCGAACCTAGACATCCGATCCGGCTGAACCCCGACTATATACAAATTTATACAAATTGTTTCTAACAGAAAATAAATGACAACTTGTCACAATAAATAATAATAAACAAAAATTAAACAATCATAATATAACAATACATTTTTTTTTCCAATTTAATTTTATTTATTTTTAAATTTTTTTTTTTTTTTTTTTTTTTAAACACACACATATTATAAGAAATTACAAACCTATACTACCCCTACCAATCTATCTATCCCATCACCTTCACCCAGGGCCAACCTCCGCCTCTTGTCCCTCCATGAGGCCAGCCCTTCCTCCACCACTCCACACCCAGCCCCTCGCCTCATGTCCTCCTATGTCCGCATAGTCCAGGGCTGGATGCAGGCCTCCCCACACAAAAATATGACCCCCCCACCCCATCCCACCCAACCTAACTACACCCACTTACCCTATCATACAATATATACAACTTATACAAACAAACATAAATCTATACAAACCAATATCAAAATACACCCGAAGGCCCAAGTTCAGTCATTTGCAAACCTTTCTTCAAAAACTCATCTTAAATACAAAACAAAAACCTAGTGTGAAAGCCTCAGCCCAACACCAGGAAAAGTGCTACTGAGGCTAAGGCACATCGAAGGTGAAGCCTCTCCAGAGGTAAGAGACCCCATCCGTACTCCACCCTTTCGACACTCGAGAGAGCGAACCTTCACCAGGTCACCGAGAATGTTCCTACACACCTCTTCCACAGGGAGGACTTTCTGCTGGGTTGAAACTAAACACCGTGCGCTCCATGTGAAGTACCTGACCACTATGCTAACTATAAAAGCTGTGCATGGGTCCCTTCTTCCCAAACCTTTGAATGCTCCATAAGCCCACTCCGCATAGGAGAGGTTGGCTAGCCTAGGCCAGCCAATGGATGCACCCACCCGTTTGTATACCTCTGTATTAAAGGGACACTGAAGCAGGAAGTGCTCCATACTTTCCAGTATGTCGCCACACTCCTCCCGGGACAACCCCTTTCATCAGAGTTCCTATACCTCAAGTTGCCCCTTACATACAGCTTCCCGTGAAAGCAGCGCCAAGCCAAGTCCCAAAACTTCAAGGGGATCCTTGCCGAATTTAACAACTGTAACCCCTTGTCTAGATCCCGGCTTGGGCAATCCTTAAGGGCCAGGGGCTTTTGGAAGTGGGTCAACAAGACCCTCTCGTCAAGGGATCTCCTTGACTGGGTCCTGATCTCCCTCACTCCCAAACCCCACCGGCGGATCACCTTCAGAATCGGGGTGACATAAGCCGGAAGATATCCATGAGGTGTACGCAAATCCTTCACTTGCCCTCCTGTCTCCCACTCCTGGAAGAAAGGCCGAAACCAACCCCTGCAAGAGACTACCCACGGAGGAGCCCTCTCTTTCCAGAGGTTTGCCAGGTTGATCTTAACAAAGGTGTTCACAAGGAACACCACGGGGTTGACCATACCCAACCCCCTAGTCTCCTCGTGACGGTATGTCACCTCTCTCTTGACTAGGTTCAGCCTATTCCCCCATAACAGTTGGAAGAACAGACTGTAAACCCGAGTCCAGAGAGGTTCTGGCAAGACACATACACTGGCCAAATAGATAAGCAAAGGGAGAAGGTAAGTCTTGGTCAGGCTCACCCTTTCCCTGAGGGTCAAAGACCAACCCTTCCACTGGTCAACCTTCTGAGCAGCGATCTTAAGCCTGCTATCCCAATTTTGGGTGGGATAATCCCCATGGCCGAATTGAACGCCTAGGACTTTGGCTGACGACTGGGGCTCTGGGAGGGTGTCCGGGAGACCGAAAGATGGATCACCCTCCCAGCCAGAGACTCTCACACTTATCCCGGTTAATCACGGACCCGGAGACTTCCGAGTAGCTGTTCTACCTCCGACATCACGTATTCCGCCTCCCTCCCGAGGACACGAAAACAGTGACGCCATCGGCATAAGCCACCACCTCAGAGTGGCTTCTGGCTCCTCCAGACTCATCCTGACTCCCGCTAACGGCCCACGATCAATCCTCCTAATAAAAGGATCAATCGCAAACACGTATAAGAGCGGGCTCAATGGACAACCCTGGCGGACTCCAGACCCGACCTCAAAAGGGCTGCCAGACCAACCGCTCACCAGCGGGAAACTCTCTGCCCCTGCATACAAGATCTTTAACCAATCGACAAACCCCCGGCAGGCCATATTTCAGAAGGACTGACCAGAGGTACTCGTGGTTAACCCGATCAAAAGCCTTTGCCTGATCTAAGGCCAGCATGTACCCCTTCCAGTTACCCGCCCTACCCTGCTCCACTGCCTCTCGGACACCGAGTACAGCACTAAACGTGCTTCGGCCTGGAACTGAGCAATGTTGGGTCTCCGAAGGAGCCGGGTGCAAACTGCACCAACCGATTAAACAGTATCTTGGCCAGGATCTTTCTGTCCGTACTGAGAAGCGCTATGGGACGCCAATTCTCAATACGGCTCGGATCTTTACCCTTTGATATAAGGATCAGAGCTGACCTCCTCATTGACCTCGGCAGAGCACCCGAGGATAGGCACTCATTTAATACCTTAGTCAAGAGGGGAACCAAGAAGTCCTTAAAGGTCTTATAAAACTCGGATGTTAAGTTATCCGGCCTGGCGACTTCTTTAGGGCAAGCCCTTCGATCGCCAGGCTGACTTCCTCTTCTCTGATTTCTTCTATCAAAACGCCAAGAGAAAGGTCTACTCTTGACTCAGGGATGGTTTCAGCCAGGAAAGCCGAAATTCTGTCCCGATTCAGATCCTTCTTCCTCAAGAGGCACGAGTAGAAGGACTTGACGATTTCCAAGATCCCTGATCTGGACCTATCCAGAGATCCCGTACCATCGACTCAGTCCCGTCACCAACTTACTTTTCACTGACATCTTACAGTTTCTGTAAGGGTCGGGCGAGCGGTACTTCCCGAAATCCCTCTCAAAAACCAAAGATGTGTGCCTATCGTACTGGCACCTCTTAAGCAAAGATTTCACCCTGGAGATATCCTCTCGGCTACCTCCAGTCGAGACCAGTTGTTCGAGTTTCCTCCTCAGACCCTGATACAAGCGATACTTGTCCAGGGACCTGAGGCTCGAGAGCTGGCGGAAGAATTTTGCCACCCGATCTTTGAATATCTCCCACCACTCCGACTTAGTGTCACAAAGATCCAGCAACTCTACCTGAGTCTGAAGGAAGTCCTCAAAGGATTGTCTCACCTCTGCTTCCTCCAGGAGGGCCGAATTTAGCTTCCAATAGCCTCTTCCCATTTGGGGGGATTCTGCAACATTCAAAGAGAACATAATCATACAGTGATCGGAGAATTCCACCTCTACCACCTTTAAAGGTGAAAAAGTAGTCTCCTCCTTTAAATAAAACCTGTCTATTCTAGACCTAATCTGACTACCTCTATAATAAGTGAAACCCCCGTGGCCTGGGGTGTGCCTAATGTGGACATCCACCAGGCGAGCCTCGCTAGCTATGCTATTCAGGGATACACTATCATAAGCCAGCCGGTCTCTGGCGCCTCCCGGTCTTGGGACCTTGTGACTGTATTAAAGTCCCCGCCAAAGACCACCTGCCGACTCGTAAAAAGGAAAGGTTTGATCCTCAAAAGAGATGCTTCCGATCCCGCTTGGTTTGGGGACCATAGATGTTTATCAGGCGAAGCTCTTGACCCTTCATGAGGACATCTAAAATCAAACACCTCCCCATTTCTAACTCAATCACTCGTCGGCTTTCTACTGGTGCGGTAAAAGGACCGCCACTCCGCTATACGGCTCAGCCGCAAGAGACCAATATGATGGACCACACCTCCACTCCTTTTTGCTTTATATACAGCCGCTAAATCTGGCAGCCTGGTCTCTTGCAAAAATAAAATATCAGCTTCAACCCGGCTGAGAAAATCAAAGGCTGCAAACCTAGCCGCATCCGATTTAATACTGGCGACATTAATGGTCGCCAGGGTCAACGGAGTGAGTGCCGCCATACAGAGTGATTAAGTTAGACGGCCTTCTTCCTTCCCTTCCCATTCTTCTTCTTACCCTCCCGGGCTACCCCCTAAGGTGGCACGATTTCTTTTGAGAGAGACAGTGGTGTCCATCTCATTAGTCACCACCGCCTCCCCCTTCGCACCACCCTTGTCATTCCCATTCGCAGTGTCTGGACCCGCCCCACCTCCCGAGGACCTTGCATCCTCACTGGAGGGGGCGCGGGCCCTTCCAGAGGCTCCTTCTCTTGCCCCTCCGGCTCCCTCACCTTCGACCTCCTCCCCAGAAGAAGAGGAGGCGGAGATCTCATCCAAGATGAGGTACCGGTTGGAAAGATCCAGGGAAGAGAGTCAGGATTAGAGAGGTCCAGGGGGAGCTGGCTTCGCCTTCCGCAGCCACTCTGGTCGGGCTTGATTTTTTTGGTCAGACGTTTCCTTCTTGTTCTTTTAGACTCTGTCACACTCCCTCTGTTGCACTCTCGTAGCAAGAGGACAGAGTCACCTCGGGACGGTCTAGTCTCCTGAGTTCCTCATTCACCTCGTTATCCCCCAGGGTCTCAGCTCTAGGAGAGGCATTCTCTTGGGAGGGCGCAGGCATCACCCCAGGACGGGGTTCCACCTGTCCCCTCTCCATTTGACGCCTCCCTCCGTCTCTGCTGGGACGGGCCGTCTTTCTCTTCATCGACCCCACTGCCCTGTCACCTTCGCCAGCACTCGCCTCGGGCGGTGGGGGCCTCCCGGCTCACCTCCGCGTGCACGAGCCACGTTGGCGACAGAGCGTGGGCAACGACTGAACGGGTGCCCTAGCTCACCACACAGGTTGCATCTAATCTGCCCACAAGATGCAGCTAGATGACCTTCACCCCTGCACAACGCGCACCTCTGCACTTGGCAGCTGGCGCTGAAGTGCGAAGGGCTGCCGCACTTGTAACACAGCTTAGGCTGCCCCCTGTAGAACACCATGATCCTATCCCGACCAAGGAAAGCAGATGATGGTATGTGGGAAACCGACCCCCTGAATGTTTCAACTTAATCTGAAACGTCCAGGCACCCGACCAGATGCCAAACTCATCCAGGTTCTTGCTAGGAAGACCCTGGACGTCCCCGTACCTGCTTAACCAGGTCAAGATGTCAACACAAGAAAGTGATTCGTTACGGGTCAGAACGGTCACTTTCTTGACCTCATTCTGGCGGGTTATCGCTTGCACGAAAAACCCCTGCCAGTCCGGCTGGTCTTTTGCCAGTTCATACCCAGACCAGAAAAGTTCAAGACCCTCTGGCCGGGCAAAACTGACATCAAACTCCCGGGTGCCATACGGATGTATCAGGGCAAAGATGTCACATGCCCTGATGCCCATCTGAAAGAGAAGCTCTGCCACCCTCTTCCTGGTAGGGCACGCTTCATTGCCTCTCCATTTCAGACAGACAACATTCCGTCTGGTTGACCCGGGCCGGTTGTGGGTGAGGACCAGGTGGTCTCGCCCCGCCTTGCTCTCGGAAGGCACGCACGCCATGCCTGTCTATCCAGAAGGATAGATCCACCTGCTGCCCCCTACTGTAATGGAATTCTCCCTCTCCTAAGAGCCTCAAGAAGTTGCCGCTGCAAGTTACCGTCACCAGACATTGGTAATGGGGAGGACAATGGGGACCGCCTCCCCCCTGCGCCGGCGACCACACCAGCATAACCTCTGCCAGGCGTAACCGACGCAGGAGGGGCAGCCGAACCGGGCCCACCCCTCCCCCAGACCTATCTACAGCAGGTGCCACTCCAGACCCCTCTAAAGGGGCTACATGAGGCGCACCAGCCACTTGTACAGTGGCCGGCCGACCTCCAACATTCACCCCTCCATCAGGGCCCGGAGCAACACCACTAACAGAAACAGCATTTACACTACTAGAAGTGACCACTTCTTCAGTGGCCACTGTCACACTCTCCCTCCCCCACACACACTACTGGGCCAGAGGGGACAGAGGTAACACTATTCGTTTTGTCCAGCATCTTCATGCTGGACACATTTATAGCAGTCTTTGCAGCCTCCACCTGGCACTTGTCCAGTGCACTAGCAGAGGTGGTCGGAGCCACCTGACCACCAGCCATGTCTCCTTCGCCGCCCGTCCTGAGAGCCTTCCTGTCTGACCCTCCTGCGCCTCCTCACCGCCCCTGTTACCGCAAACAGGGACGGCGCCCTGCGCCATCTTTGTCTCGTCTTTCTCCCCACTCCTACGCACCGGTCCCACAGCAGAGACCGGGCCAGGAGGATGGTGGGGTTCGTGCCCTGAGCTGGCTTTTCAGTTTGCCCAGGGCACGAGGGTGGGTCACATAAACATACCTCACCTCTGGCTTTACTGGCTTTTTCTTCCTCCTCTTTCCCATCGGCTCATCTTCAGGTAATTCATTACCGAAGCAGATGTCATCACGTATTTTGGGGGACTCCAGGTGGCGATTTCGGCCATAAGTTGCCCCCCAACTCCGCTGCTCTCACCGAACTCCCCTTCCTCATCAGAACTAGTGGGGGGCAGGCATACCTGCTCTGCGGGGATACCTGTGGTGATAAATGTTTCCGCAGGCTGCCCCCCCATGTCCGACTCTTCCTCCTCACTTGTGGAGTCATCTTCTTGCTGTTTTTGGCTTACAGACATTTCATTGAACCTTTTGTCATTATTGAGCTTTTCCTTGAAGGGACCGCTGTTTTCCAGAACGGCCGCCATTCTTTCTTTTAGCTCCTTAATGATGTCTTTTAGGCCTTTTATTTTATTTGTTATTTCTGGCCTGTTTTTCCTCGCCGCTTTGTCCACCTTCGCCCTCTCAAGCTTCAGGTTCTCCCTAATTTTCTTGAGGGTCCTGTTCGCTTCCTCATACTCCCGGAGGTAGGCCGTGATCCGGGAGCTGTAAACGGTGATTAGTTCCTGGGACTTCATGGTGCCCCAGTCAGCCTCAACCGAGCCCGGCCCACCCCCAGGAGCACTCTGCGTACCTCTTGGAGGGCTACCGTCCGCCCTCCTGGAACTGCCGGCGATGGACACGGCTTCACCTCCGGGGCTGCAGGGGCCGCTACACCACGACTCCTGGAAGATCTTCTGACCCCCGGGGCGGAAGATGGAACTGAGGCCGGTAGCTCACCTCCCCTACCTCCCGCCGGCCTACCCCGGGAAGTAGGATCCTGGGTCTTCAGTCGCTTCATTGCCCAGGACCCCACCACCTCCCTGGGGAGAGGCAGGGCCTGGGCTGGGAAAGGTGGAAAAATCCCTGGTAGCTTGTCAGCAATCAGCAGCTCCTCCAAACACAACCACACCCGTCGACTGGCTCCAGCACACTGAGGATTACACCCAGTATACAGGACAGGAGAAGTGGTACTGTGCAGTGTATATATATACAGAATAAGAGCAGATACTGAGGATTACACCCAGTATACAGGAGAAGTGGTACTGTGCAGTGTATATATACAGAATAAGAGCAGATACTGAGGATTACACCCAGTATACAGGAGAAGTGGTACTGTGCAGTGTATATATATATATACAGAATAAGAGCAGACACTGAGGATTACACCCAGTATACAGGACAGGAGAAGTGGTACTGTGCAGTGTATATATATATACAGAATAAGAGCAGATACTGAGGATTACACCCAGTATACAGGACAGGAGAAGTGGTACTGTGCAGTGTATATATATACAGAATAAGAGCAGATACTGAGGATTACACCCAGTATACAGGACAGGAGTAGTGGTACTGTGCAGTGTATATATACAGAATAAGAGCAGATACTGAGGATTACACCCAGTATACAGGACAGGAGAAGTGGTACTGTGCAGTGTGTATATATACAGAATAAGAGCAGATACTGAGGATTACACCCAGTATACAGGACAGGAGAAGTGGTACTGTGCAGTGTATATATATACAGAATAAGAGCAGATACTGAGGATTACACCCAGTACACAGGACAGGAGAAGTGGTACTGTGCAGTGTATATATATACAGAATAAGAGCAGATACTGAGGATTACACCCAGTATACAGGACAGGAGAAGTGGTACTGTGCAGTGTATATATATACAGAATAAGAGCAGATACTGAGGATTACACCCTGTATACAGGCAGGAGAAGTGGTACTGTGCAGTGTATATATTACAGAATAAGAGCAGATACTGAGGATTACACCCAGTATACAGGACAGGAGAAGTGGTACTGTGCAGTGTATATATATACAGAATAAGAGCAGATACTGAGGATTACACCCAGTATACAGGAGAAGTGGTACTGTGCAGTGTATATATATATATACAGAATAAGAGCAGATACAGAGGATTACACCCAGTATACAGGACAGGAGAAGTGGTACTGTGCAATGTCCATATATACAGAATAAGAGCAGATACTGAGGATTACACCCAGTATACAGGACAGGAGAAGGGGTACTGTGCAGTGTATATATATATATACAGAATAAGAGCAGATACTGAGGATTACACCCAGTATACAGGACAGGAGAGGTGGTACTGTGCAGTGTATATATATACAGAATAAGAGCAGATACTGAGGATTACACCCAGTATACAGGACAGGAGAAGTGGTACTGTGCAGTATATATATACAGAATAAGAGCAGATACTGAGGATTACACCCAGTATACAGGACAGGAGAAGTGGTACTGTGCAGTGTATATATATACAGAATAAGAGCAGATACTGAGGATTACACCCTGTATACAGGAGAAGTGGTACTGTGCAGTGTATATATACAGAATAAGAGCAGATACTGAGGATTACACCCAGTATACAGGACAGGAGAAGTGGTACTGTGCAGTGTATATATATACAGAATAAGAGCAGATACTGAGGATTACACCCAGTATACAGGACAGGAGAAGTGGTACTGTGCAGTGTATATATATATACAGAATAAGAGCAGATACTGAGGATTACACCCAGTATACAGGACAGGAGAAGTGGTACTGTGCAGTGTATATATACAGAATAAGAGCAGATACTGAGGATTACACCCGGTATACAGGAGAAGTGGTACTGTGCAGTGTATATATACAGAGTAAGAGCAGATACTGAGGATTACACCCAGTATACAGGACAGGAGAAGTGGTACTGTGCAGTGTATATATATATATATACAGAATAAGAGCAGATACTGAGGATTACACCCAGTATACAGGAGAAGTGGTACTGTGCAGTGGATATATATACAGAATAGGAGCAGATACTGAGGATTACACCCAGTATACAGGACAGGAGAAGTGGTACTGTGCAATGTCCATATATACAGAATAAGAGCAGATACTGAGGATTACACCCAGTATACAGGACAGGAGAAGTGGTACTGTGCAGTGTATATATATACAGAATAAGAGCAGATACTGAGGATTACACCCAGTATACAGGACAGGAGAAGTGGTACTGTGCAATGTCCATATATACAGAATAAGAGCAGATACTGAGGATTACACCCAGTATACAGGACAGGAGTAGTGGAACTGTGCAGTGTATATATACAGGATAAAAGCAGATACTGAGGATTACACCCAGTATACGGGACAGGAGAAGTGGTACTGTGCAATGTATATATATACAGAATAAGAGCAGATACTGAGGATTACACCCAGTATACAGGACAGGAGAAGTGGTACTGTGCAGTGTGTATATATATACAGAATAAGAGCAGATACTGAGGATTACACCCAGTATACAGGACAGGAGAAGTGGTACTGTGCAGTGTGTATATATATATATACAGAATAAGAGCAGATACTGAGGATTACACCCAGTATACAGGACAGGAGAAGTGGTACTGTGCAGTGTATATATACAGAATAAGAGCAGATACTGAGGATTACACCCAGTATACAGGACAGGAGAAGTGGTACTGTGCAGTGTATATATATACAGAATAAGAGCAGATACTGAGGATTACACCCGGTATACAGGAGGAGAAGTGGTACTGTGCAGTGTATATATATACAGAATAAGAGCAGATACTGAGGATTACACCCAGTATACAGGACAGGAGAAGTGGTACTGTGCAGTGTATATATACAGAATAAGGGCAGATACTGAGGATTACACCCAGTATACAGGAGAAGTGGTACTGTGCAGTGTATATATACAGAATAAGAGCAGATACTGAGGATTACACCCAGTATACAGGACAGGAGAAGTAGTACTGTGCAGTGTATATATATATACAGAATAAGAGCAGATACTGAGGATTACACCCAGTATACAGGACAGGAGAAGTGGTACTGTGCAGTGTATATATACAGAATAAGAGCAGATACTGAGGATTACACCCAGTATACAGGACAGGAGAAGTGGTACTGTGCAGTGTATATATATACAGAATAAGAGCAGATACCGAGGATTACACCCAGTATACAGGACAGGAGAAGTGGTACTGTGCAGTGTATATATATACAGAATAAGAGCAGATACTGAGGATTACAGCCAGTATACAGGACAGGAGTAGTGGTACTGTGCAGTGTATATATATACAGAATAAGAGCAGATACTGAGGATTACACCCAGTATAGAGGACAGGAGAAGTGGTACTGTGCAGTGTATATATACAGAATAAGAGCAGATACTGAGGATTACACCCAGTATACAGGAGAAGTGGTACTGTGCAGTGTATGTATATACAGAATAAGAGCAGATACTGAGGATTACACCCAGTATACAGGACAGGAGAAGTGGTACTGTGCAGTGTGTATATATATACAGAATAAGAGCAGATACTGAGGATTACACCCAGTATACAGGACAGGAGAAGTGGTACTGTGCAGTGTCCATATATACAGAATAAGAGCAGATACTGAGGATTACACCCAGTATACAGGACAGGAGAAGTGGTACTGTGCAGTGTGTATATATATACAGAATAAGAGCAGATACTGAGGATTACACCCAGTATACAGGACAGGAGAAGTGGTACTGTGCAGTGTATATATATATATACAGAATAAGAGCAGATACTGAGGATTACACCCAGTATACAGGACAGGAGAAGTGGTACTGTGCAGTGTATATATACAGAATAAGAGCAGATACTGAGGATTACACCCAGTATACAGGAGAAGTGGTACTGTGCAGTGTATATATATACAGAATAGGAGCAGATACTGAGGATTACACCCAGTATACAGGAGAAGTGGTACTGTGCAGTGTATATATATATATATATACAGAATAAGAGCAGATACTGAGGATTACACCCAGTATACAGGACAGGAGAAGTGGTACTGTGCAGTGTATATATATACAGAATAAGAGCAGATACTGAGGATTACACCCAGTATACAGGACAGGAGAAGTGGTACTGTGCAGTGTGTATATATACAGAATAAGAGCAGATACTGAGGATTACACCCAGTATACAGGAGAAGTGGTACTGTGCAGTGTCCATATATACAGAATAAGAGCAGATACTGAGGATTACACCCAGTATACAGGACAGGAGAAGTGGTACTGTGCAGTGTATATACATACAGAATAAGAGCAGATACTGAGGATTACACCCAGTATACAGGACAGGAGAAGTGGTACTGTGCAGTGTATGTATATACAGAATAAGAGCAGATACTGAGAATTACACCCAGTATACAGGACAGTAGAAGTGGTACTGTGCAGTGTATATATATATACAGAATAAGAGCAGATACTGAGGATTACACCCAGTATACAGGACAGGAGAAGTGGTACTGTGCAGTGTATATATATACAGAATAAGAGCAGATACTGAGAATTACACCCAGTATACAGGACAGTAGAAGTGGTACTGTGCAGTGTATATATATACAGAATAAGAGCAGATACAGAGGATTACACCCAGTATACAGGACAGGAGAAGTGGTACTGTGCAGTGTCCATATATACAGGACAGGAGAAGTGGTACTGTGCAGTGTATATATATACAGAATAAGAGCAGATACTGAGGATTACACCCAGTATACAGGACAGTAGAAGTGGTACTGTGCAGTGTATATATACAGAATAAGAGCAGATACACCCAGTATACAGGACAGTAGAAGTGGTACTGTGCAGTGTATATATACAGAATAAGAGCAGATACAGAGGATTACACCCATATCACTCTGTCTTGCTGACTGAGACGCGCAGACTGGTTGCTGTAAACGGGGTGGTCTTTGTTTCCCTCCTGCGCTGCCTGTGAAAGATCATCATGTATGAAGAGGCTCAGGTCGGCTCGTCATAAACTAGGCCAGCCGCCAGCAGTCTCTGTGCCTGGTATAAAAACGAGACTCTGGCCGAAGTATATTTCACTCTGCTTTCAGCCTGTTTCCAGGTGTAAAGGTTAGTAAATTTGTTGTGTCTGATGCCCCACCGACCACCATATTCTTAAATAAGCCCTGTTGTCTTCTTCTGTTAACCATGGTTACCTCCACCCAATTAAACACGTGCCGTCATCATTGTTTTACATCAGAAGGGTGTTATAGGCAAAGACATTGCTGCTTGTAAGATCAGACCTAAATCAACCATTTATCAGATCATCAAAAACTTCAAGGAGAAGTGGAGCAGGCTTCAGGGTTCCCAAAAAGTCTCGCAGTTGCCATAGGAGTCTCCTAAAGAGGATTCAGCTGCGGGGATCGGGTCACCACCTGTGCAGAGCCTGCCCAGGAGTGACGGTCTGCAAGAACAGTGAGGCAAAGGCTTTTGTCGGAGGCCTGGCTTTCTGGGTTCTGATTATGATGACCTATCCCTCAGGATGGCTCGTCATTATCGGAATATGGTCAATCCTTGTAAGAAGGGCAGCAAAGAAGCCACTTCAAGAAAACATCAAGGACAAGGACTGAGAGGAAGTAGGAAGTACAAGGAGCCAACTTCAGAGGAACGGGGTAAAGTTATCTTCTTTGATGAAGAACCCTTCAGAGTTTTTGAGACATCTGGAAAAATGATTGTCTGGAGAAGAAAAAGGGAGCGCTACCATGAGTCCTTTATCACGCCAACAGGAAAGCATCTTGAGACCACTCATGTGTGGTGGTCCTTTTCATCCGGGGTCGTGGGCTAACTCACAACTTACCTGAGAACACTGCCATGAATGAAGAATGGAATTACGACAACCTCCAAGAGCAACGTCTCCCGACCACCCAGGGACAATTTGGTGGCAACATGATGGACACCAAGTCACGGCAAAACTGACCACCAAGTTCCTCAGTGAACTAAACATTGAAATTTTGGGTCCGTGGCCAAAAAAATCCCTAAATCTCATTCCCATTGAGAACCTGTCGTCAATCCTCGAAAAGCAGAAGGACAAACAAATGCAGAAGAAATTGTGAGGAACCCCAAGCAAAGAATGGGTTGTCCTCAGTCAGGGATTGTCCCAGAAGATAATAACCAGCATGCCGGGGGGGACTGCACAAGCATGGAAAAAGAAGGGTCAACCCCGGAAATATTACGTCTTTCCATAAATTTCATGGGTTTGTCAAGAAAACTTTAAAAACTTATGAAACCCTAGAGACATCTGACTGTAAGATCCAGGAACACGGAGGCAGTGTCAGTCAGGATTGTAGACCTCCTCATGTGGCCCCAGATGGATGTCGTTCCCGGTTCAGGTGATTCTTAAACACAGCAGTTACTCCTATTCTCCAGGAATGGGGCGACACTTCCCGTGCCCAGGACTACTTCTGGCAGTGTAGAAAGCAGGCATCCTACACACTTCATTCAGGCACACTCAGGACTCTACAGCACAGTACTACGGCCTACCGCCATACAGCGCTACATAAACGCTTTCCATACCAGCAACATAGGCACCCAGGTTCCCACTGATCAGCGAAACAGCGAACAATAACCCCCATTATCTCCATGTCATCTGTTTCCTGACGTAAGCCACAAGCGGACAATAATTTACAATATACCAACCTCAACGAAGAACCAGAGACGAGTATCAGAAAATCTACACAGTGATGACCACAACCTCTACTAAACCATACTGAGCAGTAGTATAGTAGTTATATTCCTGAACATACTGTAGGAGCAGTATTATAGTAGTTATATTCTTGTACATAGGAGCAGTATTATAGTAGTTATATTTCTGTACATAGGAGCAGTATTATAGTAGTTATATTCTTGTACATAGGAGGCAGTATTATAGTAGTTATATTCTTGTACATAGGAGCAGTCTTATAGAAGTTATATTCTTGTACATAGGAGCAGTAGTATAGTAGTTATCTTCTTGTATATAGGGGCAGTATTATAGTAGTTATATTCCTGTACATAGGAGGCAGTATTATAGTAGTTATCTTCTTGTATATAGGGGCAGTATTATAGTAGTTATATTCTTGTACATAGGAGCAGTATTATAGTAGTTATATTCTTGTACATAGGAGCAGTCTTATAGTAGTTATATTCTTGTACATAGGAGGCAGTATTATAGTAGTTATATTCCTGTACATAGGAACAGTATTATAGAAGTTATATTCTTGTACATAGGAGCAGTAGTATAGTAGTTATATTCCTGTACATAGGAGGCAGTATTATAGTAGTTATCTTCTTGTATATAGGGGCAGTATTATAGTAGTTATATTCCTGTACATAGGAGGCAGTATTATAGTAGTTATCTTCTTGTATATAGGGGCAGTATTATAGTAGTTATATTCTTGTACATAGGAGCAGTATTATAGTAGTTATATTCTTGTACATAGGAGCAGTCTTATAGTAGTTATATTCTTGTACATAGGAGGCAGAATTATAGTAGTTATATTCTTGTACATAGGAGAAGTATTATAGTAGTTATATTCTTGTACATAGGAGCAGTATTATAGTAGTTATATTCTTGTACACAGAAGCAGTATTATAGTAGTTATATTCTTGTACATAGGAGCAGTATTATAGTAGTTATATTCTTGTACATAGGAGGCAGTATTATAGTAGTTATATTCTTGTACATAGGCGCAGTATTATAGTACTTATATTCTTGTTCATAGGAGGCAGTATTATAGTAGTTATATTCTTGTACATAGAAGGCAGTAGTATAGTAGTTATATTCCTGTACATAGGAGCAGTATTATAGTAGTTATACTCCTGTACATAGGAGCAGTATTATAGTAGTTATATTCTTGTACATAGGAGCAGTATTATAGTAGTTATATTCTTGTACATAGGAGCAGTATTATAGTAGTTATATTCTTGTACATAGGAGGCAGTATTATAGTAGTTATATTCTTGTAGATAGGCGCAGTATTATAGTAGTTATATTCTTGTACATAGGAGGCAGTATTATAGTAGTTATATTCTTGTAGATAGGAGCAGTATTATAGTAGTTATATTCTTGTACATAGGAGGCAGTATTATAGTAGTTATATTCTTGTAGATAGGAGCAGTATTATAGTAGTTATATTCTTGTACATAGGAGCAGTATTATAGTAGTTATATTCTTCTACATTTAGGGCAGTATTATAGTAGTTATATTCTTGTACATAGGAGCAGTATTATAGTAGTTATGTTCTTGTACATAGGGGGCAGTATTATAGTAGTTATATTCTTGTACATAGGGGGCAGTATTATAGTAGTTATATTCTTCTACATTTAGGGCAGTATTATAGTAGTTATATTCTTGTACATAGGAGCAGTATTATAGTAGTTATGTTCTTGTACATCGGGGGCAGTATTATAGTAGTTATATTCTTGTACATAGGGGGCAGTATTATAGTAGTTATATTCTTGTACATAGGAGGCAGTATTATAGTAGTTATATTCTTGTACATAGGAGCAGTATTATAGTAGTTATATTCTTGTACATAGGAGCAGTATTATAGTAGTTATATTCTTGTACATAGGAGCAGTATTATAGTAGTTATATTCTTGTACATAGGAGGCAGTATTATAGTAGTTATATTCTTGTAGATAGGCGCAGTATTATAGTAGTTATGTTCTTGTACATGGGAGGCAGTATTATAGTAGTTATGTTCTTGTACATGGGAGGCAGTATTATAGTAGTTATGTTCTTGTACAAAGTGGGCAGATTTTTGATGGTAGGCTCTCTTTAATAGTTATGCCACCCATGTTCAGTAGTAGAATTCCATAGTAACAGCCACATTTAATAAACCTGAAACTCTGGGGTAAACTGATTTCTATAGAAATTAGCTATATGGAAGACAAATACACATGTAAGACACAGCACTAAAAAATTCAACACAGACCAGGCACCACCATGAACCTCCTTCGCCTTTTTTTAGCCATTTTACTTCGAAAATAGTCTCTTTGGTTAAGTGTGTGTGTGTGGGGGGGGGGGGGGTTGTCACATTAAATATATATATTTAAATTCAGGGCTTGGACAAGTAATCTAAGGCAACTCTGGCCTGAACCCGAACATATAACCCCAAGCAAAAAGCAACATAAATCCAGAAGAAACCAACTGTATAGTAACCAAAAGCCTCAAAGTGAATACAAAGACCAGAAAACTTTATTTAATCAATGATTTGTTACAATACTGTCCGCTCCTTGGACAACCTTTGATAATCCGCTGGCAGTGAATGGTCGGATCATCTGGACTCAGCAGCAGACGAGGTGGAGACAGATGAGAAGACCACTCAGAAATAAAGTAATGGCAGGATTGACAATGTGGTGGGAAGTGGGGAATTTTTTTTTAAATGGGGTGAAATTGGGAAAAAAAAGCAATTCCACAACAATTTGGGGGTTTGTTCTTACGGCATCCCCTATACCATAAAACTGACCAGTTACTTTCATTCTTCAGGTCAGTACGAATTCAGCCATACCACATATGTATATTTTTTATTGCGTTTTTCTAATGAAAAAAACTTGAAAAATTTTTTTTTTCTTTTAGTCTCCATATTCTGACCCCTATAACTTTTTACATTTATGTGCACGGAGCTGTGTGAAGACTCATTTTTTGCGGGGCGATTCTTACTTTTCAGTAACACTAATGTGTGGTGTGTAAAACTTTTTGATCACTTTTTATAAAAAATTTTTGTGGGAGGAGAAGCAACCAAAAAACTACATCCTACATCTTATTCTTTTTGCAAGCTGGGATGCGTATAATATTTTTTTATGTTTTAAAACTTTTAACTTTTTTCATTTTTTATTTTATTTATAAAAACATTTTTTTTTTACACTTTTTCCTCCCTAGGGAACTATAACAAGCAATCATTGGATTGCTTTTCTCGTAGACTCCAAAGCACTAGCATTGGAGTCTATGAGCATTTCACAATTTCTTTGGAGCCCTGCCACAAGCAGGGGCTCCATGGAAATGAGTAAGCAGCAGCCTCGTGTCAAACAGGAGGACAGGGGCTGCTGCTAACAAGCTCCGGCTCCCTCGATGGCCGCCAGGGGGAGTCGGAGCACACCCGGAAGCACGTGCTTCAAGGTTTTCAGCATTTAGATGCCGTGGTCAGGATTGACTATGACATCTGATGTGTTAAATGTCTGCGATCGGCATTACCATAGTTGTGTACATTAGCCGCAGGTGCCTGCTGTATGAAACAACAGTCACACCGTGGCTATGGCGTCCCCGCTCTGCTTAGGGGCGGGCGCCATCTTTAAACTCCTGACCGCCATACGGTTATTTACATCAGCGTTAAAAATGTTGCAGTTTCCGAACTACGTGTTAAAAAATCAGTATGTTTGCAAGCTGTCACTTTCTGTTTTCTTTGAGTCCCATCATCTGACAGCTCATGTGTAACCCTTATATCTGATCTCCCGACCTCTTGAACACTCATTATAGCTCAATTTTTATCAAACTGATAAAAATAAGTGTTTATGAGGTGAGGGGATCAGAGATAAGAGCTACACCAGCCATCAAGAAAGGGACAGCATGCAAACGGATTGATTTTTAACCCCTGTATCTCAGAAACGGCTGAACATATTTTTTAATAAAAAACAATTGAAAAAATGAGTTGTAGCCCAAAATAGGTAAAACTCTATCATAAAAAAAATTGCCCGAAGGCGTCCACGGTGCTTAATAAAAAGCAGGGAAGAATTTCCAGTCTGTAGTAGTAGAGGCTGCCTTCTCCTGTACGTTCTAATGATGGGGCCTATCCGAAGGTGGGGGCTTAGCCTTTCTGGTCTTCCCTGCAAAGCCCATAACTTTTCCCAAATATTTCAAGTCCAATGCAATAAAAGAAGGAGGCAATGAAGGGCTTCAGAAAAGACGTACCTCACGGCCAGTTGACAGTATTCCTTTAAGGACTGCTATAGGGGCACATTGAATTTGGGTGAAAGAGGCCTAAAAGGGAGAATATGCAAAACTATGGAGGGTACGGTCACAGGCATCAGCAAATCACTAAGGAAGAATCTGAGCCACAATCCCCATAGAGCAGCCCCCGCCAACCCTGCTTCTGGAAAAGGGGGGGAGGGGTTCACAAACTTGTTCAAGGTCAATAGAGGCAGCCACTGAGATGCTAAGCTGCTGACAATCGGCCCCCTTAACCTCCGCACCAGCCCCTCCATTCCCAAAGATGAACCCATTGTTCTGCTGAGTTCTCAGGGGCCCCCGGTGACAGGAAGTTTACTGCCCTCGGGGGTCAGTGGGGTCGCGTAGTTATGCAGACAATAAGGGCATAAAGCAGAGCTGGCATGTGTATTATACCCGCTGCACCGCGCCGACACAAAAAGAGAGAACAACTCTCGGCAGAATCTACGTTTCCACTCGATATAATAGCGAGGCGTAATGGGGGGCGTCACCTCTGCGATTGACAGGACCTCCAGCCACAGTCATCACTGCTAATCATCACTTTTGGCGGCAAAATAAAAATGTATTCTACAAGTTATTTCTATGGGGGTCTCACACAGCTTTCCTATTGCCCTGAATGGTGAAAACAGTGTTTTTCAGGATTGCAGGAAAGGTGAGTAACACGGCTGTAAAACTGATGAAGACCTGGTAAGGGGAGTGGGAAAGGACAAGTCACAGACTGCTATTTACTTGGGACTGTAACAGTGAGAATTGTCACCAGGACTGGACGTCTCCGCGACATCACACACGGTAAAGTGCAACGGACATCTCCATGACATCACACACGGTAAAGTACAATGGACGTCTCCATGACATCACACACAGTAAAGTACAACGGACGTCTCAGCGACATCACACACGGTAAAGTACAAAGGATGTCTCCATGACATCACACACGGTAAAGTACAACGGACATCTCCATGACATCACACACGGTAAGGTACAACGGATGTCTCCATGACATCACACACGGTAAAGTACAAAGGATGTCTCCATGACATCACACACGGTAAAGTACAACGGACGTCTCCATGACATCACACACAGTAAAGTACAACGGACGTCTCCATGACATCACACACAGTAAAGTATAACGGACGTCTCCGTGACATCACACACGGTAAAGTATAACGGACATCTCCGTGACATCACACTCTGTAAAGTACAAAGGATGTCTCCGTGACATCACACACGGCAAAGTGCAATGGACGTCTCCATGACATCACACTTGGTAAAGTACAAAGGATGTCTCCATGACATCACACACGGTAAAGTACAACGGACATCTCCATGACATCACACACGGTAAAGTACAACAGACATCTCCATGACATCACACACGGTAAAGTACAAAGGATGTCTCCATGACATCACACACTGTAAAGTACAACGAGCATCTCCGTGACATCACACACGGTAAAGTACAACGAACATCTCCGTGACATCACACACGGCAAAGTGCAACGGACGTCTCCATGACATCACACACGGTAAAGTGCAACGGATGTCTCCATGACATCACACACAGTAAAGTACAACGGACGTCTCCATGACATCACACACGGTAAAGTACAACGGACGTGTCCATGACATCACACACGGTAAAGTACAACGGACGTCTCCATGACATCACACACGGTAAAGTACAACGGACGTCTCCATGACATCACACACGGTAAAGTACAAAGGATGTCTCCATGACATCACACACGGTAAAGTACAACAGATGTCTCCATGACATCACACACGGTAAAGTACAAAGGATGTCTCCGTGACATCACACACGGTAAAGTACAACAGATGTCTCCGTGACATCACACACGGTAAAGTACAAAGGATGTCTCCATGACATCACACGCGGTAAAGTGCAACGTACGTCTCCATGACATCACACACGGTAAAGTGCAACGGACATCTCCGTGACATCACACACGGTAAAGTGCAACGGACGTCTCCATGACATCACACACGGTAAAGTACAACAGATGTCTCCGTGATATCACACGCGGTAAAGTACAACGGACGTCTCCATGACATCACACACGGTAAAGTATAACGGACATCTCCGTGACATCACACACGGCAAAGTGCAACGGACGTCTCCATGACATCACACACGGTAAAGTACAACGGACGTCTCCATGACATCACACACAGTAAAGTACAACGGACGTCTCCGTGACATCACACACGGCAAAGTACAACGGACATCTCCATGAAATCACACACGGTAAAGTACAAAGGATGTCTCCATGACATCACACACTGTAAAGTACAAAGGATGTCTCCATGACATCACACATAGTAAAGTACAATGGAAGTCTCCATGACATCACACGCGGTAAAGTACAACGGATGTCTCCATGATATCACACACGGTAAAGTACAACAGACGTCTCCATGATATCACACACGGTAAAGTACGATAGACGTCTCCACGACATCACACGCGGTAAACTTCTGTAATGATGTTGTCAGGGTGAAGGAGCCAACATCACAACAGTCCTGACAGTCAAACTCACAGCTGGTTCCAACAACAGCCGGGACGGACATCAGCTCTCTAGACAGAGGGAGTCACAGAACCGTCACTCATAGTCCCGTGTGGCATTACACTCACAACTGGACTGTTACACAGTCACATTCACACCTTCACTTCTTACAGTCATGTTCACACCTGTAGCTTTTACAGTACAGTACCCTTCTACACAAACCCAGGCTGTCACATCCATACATCTGAACTTCTACAGTCACATTCACACCTGTAGTTGTAAAGGTCAGACAGTTGACACTCACAGATGGATGGTTAGATACATTCATACCTGTAGTTTTTACAGTACCATACAGTTCTAGACTGCTACACGCTCACACCTGAACTGAGAGAGTCACGTATAGACTTAGTTTGCCACACTCTCACATCTGAACCTCTCCAGTCGCATTCACACCTGTAGCTTTTATAGTATCACACAGTTCTAGACTGGTACACTCTCACATCTGGACTCTTACAGTCCTATTCACACCCGTAGCTTTTACAGTATCACACAGTTCTGGACTGCTACACGCTTACACCTGGACTGTTACAGTCACATTCACACCTGTAGCTTTTATAGTATCACACAGTTCTAGACTGGTGCAGTCTTACACCTGGACTGTTGCAGTCCTATTCACACCCGTAGCTTTTACAGTATCACACAGTTCTAGGCTGGTACACTCTCACATCTAGACTCTTACTGTAAAAGCTACAGGTGTAAATAGGACTGCAACAATCCAGGTGTAAGACTGTAGCAGTCCAAAACTGTGTGATACTATACTGTAAGACTGTCTAGATGTGAGAGTGTACCAGCCTAGAACTGTGTAATACTGTAAAAGCTACGGGTGTGAATGTGCCTGTAACAGTCCAGGTGCAAGAGTGTAGCAGTCTAGAACTGTATGATACTGTAAAAGCTACGGGTGTGAATAGGAATGCAACAGTCCAGGTGTAAGACTCTACCAGTCTAGAACTGTGTAATACTATAAAAGCTACAGGTATGAATGCGACTAACAGTCCAGATGTGAGAGTTCACCAGCTTAGAACTGTGTGATACTGTAAAAGCTACAGGTGTGAATAGGACTGTATCACACAGTTCTAGACTGGTACACTCTCACAGTATCACACAGTTTTAGACTGGTACACTCTCACAGTATCACACAGTTTTAGACTGGTACACTCTCACAGTATCACACAGTTATAGACTGGTACACTCTTACAGTATCACACAGTTTTAGACTGGTACACTCTCATATCTGAACTCTTACAGTCCTATTCACACTTGTAGCTTTTACAGTATCACACAGTTTTAGACTGGTACACTCTTACAGTATTACACAGTTTTAGACTGGTACACTCTTACAGTATCACACAGTTATAGACTGGTACACTCTCACAGTATCACACAGTTATAGACTGGTACACTCTTACAGTATCACACAGTTATAGACTGGTACACTCTTACAGTATCACACAGTTATAGACTGGTACACTCTTACAGTATCACACAGCTCTAGACTGGTACACTCTTACAGTATCACACAGCTCTAGACTGGTACACTCTTACAGTATCACACAGCTCTAGACTGGTACACTCTTACAGTATCACACAGCTCTAGACTGGTACACTCTTACAGTATCACACAGTTTTAGACTGGTACACTCTCACATCTGGACTCTTAGTCACATTCACACTTGTAGCTGTTCTAATCAGATTTACAACTGGACTTCCACGTGGTCACAGTCACACCTGGACCGTCTGCATGGTTACAGTCACATCCTCACGTACGGTGCAAGTCTATCCGGCTGAATCTTGGTGAAATGCTACTTATTACATCAACAGTCAGATTTTTCGGGGTGCAGGTTTGGGTAAAGTCAGTCCCCTCCCCTTCATATCAAGCCCACACGTCTGCTCCAGCGGAGTCTGGAGACTACCCGGCGACTCCTCCGTTCCTGCACAACATTTGCTGCTGTTTACAAACAAACAATGTGACGCTGCGGAGGGGGATCCCGGCGCTGTCTATACGTGCAGCCATATACAGGGGATCCCGGCGCTGTCTATACGTGCAGCCTTATACAGGGGATCCCGGCGCTGTCTATACGTGCAGCCTTATACAGGGGATCCCGGCGCTGTCTATACGTGCAGCCATATACAGGGGATCCCGGCGCTGTCTATACGTGCAGCCATATACAGGGGATCCCGGCGCTGTCTATACATGCAGCCATATACAGGGGATCCCGGCGCTGTCTATACGTGCAGCCATATACAGGGGATCCCGGCGCTGTCTATACGTACAGCCATATACAGGGGATCCTGGCGCTGTCTATACGTGCAGCCTTATACAGGGGATCCCGGCGCTGTCTATACGTGCAGCCTTATACAGGGATCCCGGCGCTGTCTATACGTGCAGCCATATACAGGGGATCCCGGCGCTGTCTATACGTGCAGCCATATACAGGGATCCCGGCGCTGTCTATACATGCAGCCATATACAGGGGATCCCGGCGCTGTCTATACGTGCAGCCATATATAGGGGATCCCGGCGCTGTCTATACGTGCAGCCATATACAGGGGATCCCGGCGCTGTCTATACGTGCAGCCATATACAGGGGATCCCGGCGCTGTCTATACATGCAGCCATATACAGGGGATCCCGGCGCTGTCTATACGTGCAGCCATATACAGGGATCCCGGGCGCTGTCTATACGTGCAGCCATATACAGGATCCCGGCGCTGTCTATACGTGCAGCCATATACAGGGGATCCCGGCGCTGTCTATACGTGCAGCCATATACAGGGGATCCCGGCGCTGTCTATACGTGCAGCCATATACAGGGGATCCCGGCGCTGTCTATACGTGCAGCCATATACAGGGGATCCCGGCGCTGTCTATGCGTGCAGCCATATACAGGGATCCCGGCGCTGTCTATACGCTACAGCCATATACAGGGGATCCCGGCGCTGTCTATACGTGCAGCCATATACAGGGGATCCCGGCGCTGTCTATACGTGCAGCCATATACAGGGGATCCCGGCGCTGTCTATACGTACAGCTATATACAGGGGATCCCGGCGCTGTCTATACGTGCAGCCATATACAGGGGATCCCGGCGCTGTCTATACGTGCAGCCATATACAGGGGATCCCGGCGCTGTCTATACGTGCAGCCATATACAGGGGATCCCGGCGCTGTCTATACGTACAGCTATATACAGGGGATCCCGGCGCGCTGTAATCACACACGGCTGACAACACCGGAGCACCATCCACAACACGCGGCCATAAATAAACAAGAGAAGCCGGTAGAAAGCCTGCCAGCGCCGCGGGGCCCGATAAAGCACCACTGTCACACGGAATCCCCTTTCCTGGCACAGACCCGAGAGACGGAGCCCACAGCAGCTCATCCTGGAGGAGGGCGCAAGCTCCATCCGTCTGCCTGAATCCCAGGGAAAAGATCTTACTCAGCAATGTGTGTCCTCATTCGCTCCGGTGTCCCTGCCGCTGTCTCACACTCTCCTCACTTCCCCTCTACATCCCAGCCAAAATCCCAGGAAAAAGGTTAAGGGACATACCCATAAACCCCGGTGAGCACGGCACTGAGGATGCAGTCAGGTGTTCTTTCCTCACGCCCCCCAACGGCCCCCCACTCCTCCCTCTACCCCCCACCCTCTTTCTGATATTGCAGTTTGATTGGAAGGAGGGGGGCTGGTTAGGTTGGGGGCCAAAGGGGGGAAAGAAATGAGAATTTTCTTTGTCTAAAACAGAACCTCACGTGTTCCTGGTGGCGTTTTGTGGTTGGCTGAGGAGAGAAAGCGATAGAGGAGGGGGAGCACACGCTGGAACTGAGCCAGCACCGAGCGAGAGGAGAAGGGGGAGGGCAGCACCGAGAGAGGGGGGGTTCCAGCACCGAGAGAGGAGGAGGAGGGGGGCAGCACCAAGCGAGAGGGGGGGGGGGGGAGCCAACACCGAGCAGGAGGGGGGGGAGCTGGAATGGAGCCAGCACCGAGAGAGGAGGTGGGAGGTACAGCCAGTACAGAGTGAGCGAGAGGGGGGGATCCAGCACCGAGAGAGGAGGGGGAGCCAGCACTGAGAGAGGAGGGGGAGCCAGCACCGAGAGAGGAGGGAGAGCCAGCACCGAGAGAGGAGGGGGCGGGGGAGCCAGCACTGAGAGAGGAGGGGGGAGCCAGCACCGAGAGAGGAGGGGGAGCCAGCACCGAGAGAGGAGGGGGAGCCAGCACCGAGAGAGGAGGGGGGAGCCAGCACCGAGAGAGGAGGGGGGTTTGCCAGCACTGAGAGAGGAGGGGGCAGCACCGAGAGAGGAGGGGGGAGCCAGCACCGAGAGAGGAGGGGGAGCCAGCACCGAGAGAGGAGGGGGAGCCAGCACCGAGAGAGGAGGGGGGAGCCAGCACCGAGAGAGGAGGGGGGGGAGCCAGCACCGAGAGAGGAGGGGGGTGACAGCACCGAGAGAGGAGGGGAGGAGCCAGCACCGAGCCAGAGAGGAGGGGGGAGCTGGAACTGAGCCAGCACCGAGCTAGCGAAAGAGGGGGGAAAAGAGCAAACCCACAATCTGCCGGGAGAGAGACACAGACATACAAGCTGAGGTATCCCCTCACCTACACAGGAGAACCCCAAATTACACAAGTGCACTCCTCACCTACACAGGGCACCCCTAATTACACAAGGGCACTCCTCACCTACACAGGGCACCCCTAATTACACAAGGGCACTCCTCACCTACACAGGGCACCCCTTATTATACAGGGGCACTCCTCACCTACACAGGGCACCCCTTATTATACAGGGGCACTCCTCACCTACACAGGGCACCCCTTATTATACAGAGGCACTCCTCACCTACACAGGGCACCCCTTATTATACAGAGGCACTCCTCACCTACACGGGGGCACTCCTCACCTACACAGGGGCACTCCTCACCTACACCGGGGCACCCCTAATTATACAGGGGCACCTCACCTGCACAGGGCACTCCTCACCTGCACAGGGCACTCCTCACCTGCACAGGGCACTCCTCACCTGCACAGGGCACTCCTCACCTGCACAGGGGCACTCCTCACCTGCACAGGGGCACTCCTCACCTGCACAGGGGCACTCCTCACCTGCACAGGGGCACTCCTCACCAGCACAGGGGCACTCCTCACCCGCACAGGGGCACTCCTCACCCGCACAGGGGCACTCCTCACCCGCACAGGGGCACTCCTCACCCGCACAGGGGCACTCCTCACCCGCACAGGGGCACTCCTCACCCGCACAGGGCACTCCTCACCCGCACAGGGGCACTCTCACCCGCACAGGGGCACTCCTCACCCGCACAGGGGCACTCTCACCCGCACAGGGGCACTCTCACCCGCACAGGGCACTCCTCACCCGCACAGGGGCACTCCTCACCCGCACAGGGGCACTCCTCACCCGCACAGGGGCACTCTCACCCGCACAGGGGCACTCCTCACCCGCACAGGGGCACTCCTCACCCGCACAGGGGCACTCTCACCCGCACAGGGGCACTCCTCACCCGCACAGGGGCACTCCTCACCCGCACAGGGGCACTCCTCACCCGCACAGGGGCACTCCTCACCCGCACAGGGGCACTCCTCACCCGCACAGGGGCACTCCTCACCCGCACAGGGGCACTCCTCACCACGCACAGGGGCACTCCTCACCCGGGGCACTCCTCACCCGCACAGGGGCACTCCTCACCCGCACAGGGGCACTCCTCACCCACACAGGGGCACTCCTCACCCACACAGGGGCACTCCTCACCTACACAGGGGCACCCCAACTATACAAGTGCACTACTAATCTACACAGGGGAACCCCATTACATAAGGGCACTCCTCACCCGCACAGGGGCACTCCTCACCCGCACAGGGGCACTCCTCACCCGCACAGGGGCACTCCTCACCCGCACAGGGGCACTCCTCACCCGCACAGGGGCACTCCTCACCCGCACAGGGGCACTCCTCACCCGCACAGGGGCACTCCTCACCCGCACAGGGGCACTCCTCACCCGCACAGGGGCACTCCTCACCCACACAGGGGCACTCCTCACCCGCACAGGGGCACTCCTCACCTACACAGGGGCACCCCAACTATACAAGTGCACTACTAATCTACACAGGGGAACCCCATTACATAAGGGCACTCCTCACCTACACAGGGGAACTCATCACCTACACAGGGGCACCCCAATTATACAAGGGCACTCCTCACCTACACGGGGCACCCCTAATTATACAGGGGCGCTCCTCATCTACACGAGGCACCCCTAATTATACAGGGGCACTCCTCACCTACACAGGGGCACTCCTCACCTACACAGGGGCACCCCAACTATACAAGCGCACTACTAATCTACACAGGGGCACCCCAATTACACAAAGACACTCTTCACCTACACAGAGGCACCCCTAATTATACAGGGGCACTCCTCACCTACACAGGGGCACCCCAACTATACAAGGGCACTACTAATCTACACAGGGGCACCCCATTACATAAGGGCACTCCTCACCTACACAGGGGCACCCCTAATTATACAGGGGCACTCCTCACCTACACAAGGGCACTCCTCACCTACACAGGGGCACCCCAATTATACAAGGGCATTTTCAATTATTGACAGCAAGTGGAGATCTTGAAAACTGGAAGGGATGGAAACAAAGTCTATTATAAAGTTCTAAAACCTCTACTTTATACTGAGATTTGAAACAAAAAGGAGAAAACCTCCTTAAAGGGGAAGTGCACCAAAAATTCTTCTGACATGCTAAGTGGGCAAGTCCTCAGCTGGGACCTTCAACCATTCTCAAATAAGAAGGAGCTCTACAGAAGGGGGGTCGGCCAAGCATCTCAGGGGTCAGCCCAAACCCTCACTGAAACCCAACCAGTTATGATCATCCCCCGCAAGGTCTTTAGGTCGACTTCCCCTTTAAGCTGCACAAATAAGTGTCCAATCAGAATAAGGTTAATGGACAGCGAAACCATTAAGTGTCCGGGATTACGGCTGATAACGGAACCATGGTCTGCCTTCAGCCTGCACAGATTGTATAGGTACTGTCCCACTCCCTTTAAGTTTTTCTTTTAGGGCACGTTCACACTGGTGGTAAAAATCTGACATGCATTTTTGCTGTGGAACTCGTGGCCGAAATCTCGACCCTTTTGATTTCTGCCGCAGAATCAGCCCCTGATCAAATGCGGCAAATCTGCACGGAAGCCGCGGTAAGCATTGACACCTCGATTCTCGCGCACAGATTAACACCGTTGGCGCGGTTTACCATGCAAAAAACGGAAAGCAGTTTTTGATGTGGATTAAAGCGCAGAAAACGTGTCCAAATCTGCACCACGTGAGCATGCCAATGTGTACATCGCTGCAGAACAGGCTGGCGCTACGTAAATGGTGGGTGAGAAGTTAAGAGAAGGTCACTCAAAGCTGCAGGAGGGAGCAGCGACCCCCGATCCTGTGGAACCACAAGTCCCAAGCATATCAAGGTGAACGGGAACACAGACAAAAGTGGGTGCATCCGCCATTTCATCCCCCTCCCAGGAGAACACATCTCCTCTACTCCGGGGGGAGCTGTATGTCCACACAGTCAGCGCAGGGTTAATGCCGGCACTGAGAGAGGAGGGGAAAAACGTGTTTCATTTGCGCTCCTTGTCTCTGCATGTTTTCCCTCCACGTTCTCCTTCCTTCACCAATCACAGGCTGTTGCCAGGCAGAACGTGACGTGCGGGGAGGAAGCCGGCAAGGGGACACTGCGCAGGATTATCACATCATATTCCTATAGTAGTCAATATAAAGGACTCCATTCCATAATAATGTCCTGTATATCACCGGCGCACACACTCTGCATGCTACATAACCTGCAGGAGGTGCTGTCAGTGCCCCCGCCATCACGAGCCTTAATGTCTTATACAGCACCGCCACACACTCTGCATGCTACATAACCTGCAGGAGGTGCTGTCAGTGCCCCCCGCCATCACGAGCCTTAATGTCTTATACAGCACCGGCACACACACTCTGCATGCTACATAACCTGCAGGAGGTGCTGTCAGTGCCCCCGCCATCACGAGCCTTAATGTCTTATATAGCACCGGCACACACACTCTGCATGCTACATAACGTGCAGGAGGTGCTGTCAGTGCCCCCCGCCATCACGAGCCTTAATGCCTTACACAGCACCGGCACACATACTCTGCATGCTACATAACGTGCAGGAGGTGCTGTCAGTGCCCCCCGCCATCACGAGCCTTAATGCCTTATACAGCACCGCCACACACTCTGCATGCTACATAACCTGCAGGAGGTGCTGTCAGTGCCCCCGCCATCACGAGCCTTAATGTCTTATATAGCACCGGCACACACACTCTGCATGCTACATAACGTGCAGGAGGTGCTGTCAGTGCCCCCGCCATCACGAGCCTTAATGCCTTACACAGCACCGGCACACATACTCTGCATGCTACATAACGTGCAGGAGGTGCTGTCAGTGCCCCCCGCCATCACGAGCCTTAATGCCTTACACAGCACCGGCACACATACTCTGCATGCTACATAACGTGCAGGAGGTGCTGTCAGTGCCCCCCGCCATCACGAGCCCTTAATGTCTTATATAGCAGCGGCACACATACTCTGCATGCTACATAACGTGCAGGAGGTGCTGTCAGTGCCCCCCGCCATCACGAGCCTTAATGCCTTATACAGCACCGCCACACACTCTGCATGCTACATAACCTGCAGGAGGTGCTGTCAGTGCCCCCGCCATCACGAGCCTTAATGTCTTATATAGCACCGGCACACACACTCTGCATGCTACATAACGTGCAGGAGGTGCTGTCAGTGCCCCCCGCCATCACGAGCCTTAATGTCTTATACAGCACCGGCACACACACTCTGCATGCTACATAACATGCAGGAGGTGCTGTCAGTGCCCCCTGCCATCACGAGCCTTAATGCCTTACACAGCACCTGCACACACACTCTGCATGCTACATAACATGCAGGAGGTGCTGTCAGTGTCCCCCGCTATCACGAGCCCTTAATGTCTTATATAGCACTGACACACATACTCTGCATGCTACATAACGTGCAGGAGGTGCTGTCAGTGCCCCCGCCATCACGAGCCCTTAATGTCTTATATAGCACCGGCACACACACTCTGCATGCTACATAACCTGCAGGAGGTGCTGTCAGTGTCCCCCGCCATCACGAGCCTTAATGTCTTATACAGCACCGGCACACACACTCTGCATGCTACATAACCTGCAGGAGGTGCTGTCAGTGTCCCCCGCCATCACGAGTCCTTAATGTCTTATATAGCACCGGCACACACACTCTGCATGCTACATAACCTGCAGGAGGTGCTGTCAGTGCCCCCGCCATCACGAGCCTTAATGTCTTATATAGCACCGGCACACACTCTGCATGCTACATAACCTGCAGGAGGTGCTGTCAGTGCCCCCGCCATCACGAGCCTTAATGTCTTATACAGCACCGGCACACACACTCTGCATGCTACATAACATGCAGGAGGTGCTGTCAGTGCCCCCAGCCATCACGAGCCTTAATGCCTTACACAGCACCTGCACACACACTCTGCATGCTACATAACATGCAGGAGGTGCTGTCAGTGTCCCCCGCCATCACGAGCCCTTAATGTCTTATATAGCACTGACACACATACTCTGCATGCTACATAACGTGCAGGAGGTGCTGTCAGTGCCCCCCGCCATCACGAGCCCTTAATGTCTTATATAGCACCGGCACACATACTCTGCATGCTACATAACCTGCAGGAGGTGCTGTCAGTGTCCCCCGCCATCACGAGCCTTAATGTCTTATACAGCACCGGCACACACACTCTGCATGCTACATAACCTGCAGGAGGTGCTGTCAGTGTCCCCCGCCATCACGAGTCCTTAATGTCTTATATAGCACCGGCACACACACTCTGCATGCTACATAACATGCCGGAGGTGCCGTCAGTGCCCCCCGCCATCACGAGCCCTTAATATCTTATATAGCACCAGCATACACACATAACCTGCAGGAGGTGCTGTCCGTGTCCCCCGCCATCACGAGTCCTTAATGTCTTATATAGCACCGGCACACACACTCTGCATGCTACATAACCTGCAGGAGGTGCTGTCAGTGCCCCCCGCCATCACGAGTCCTTAATGTCTTATATAGCATCGGCACACACACTCTGCATGCTACATAACATGCAGGAGGTGCTGTCAGTGCCCCCCGCCATCATGAGCCCTTAATGTCTTATATAGCACTGGCACATACACTCTGCATGCTACATAACCTGCAGGAGGTGCTGTCAGTGCCCCCCGCCATCACGAGCCCTTAATGTCTTATATAGCAGCGGCACACACACTCTGCATGCTACATAACCTGCAGGAGGTGCTGTCAGTGCCCCCCGCCATCACGAGCCCTTAATGTCTTATATAGCACCGGCACATACACTCTGCATGCTACATAACCTGCAGGAGGTGCTGTCAGTGCCCCCGCCATCACGAGCCCTAATGTCTTATATAGCACCGGTACATACACTCTGCATGCTACATAACCTGCAGGAGGTGCCGTCAGTGCCCCCCGCCATCACGAGCCCTTAATGTCTTATACAGCACCGGCACACACACTCTGCATGCTACATGACGTGCAGGAGGTGCTGTCAGTGCCCCCCGCCATCATGAGTCCTTACTGACTTCTCTAAGGTGACCCCATCTTTCCATCTTGACGATGCTTACAGAACAAGTGGTGAGGCCAAGGCGGTGTACTGCACTGCCCAGAGAACATCCTATCGGTAGGTACATGCACTGTGATGGTGGTCATTGCCCAAATCACATGAGAGGGTCACTTGCATCATGCCAGGTTTGCACTCGGGGTGACAGATTATTATCTAATTGAACTCATCTAAATCCATTAAAAATATAGCAACTATAACCCCCATTAGATTGAGGGAGGCCAGTGAGAGTGGTCATGAGGTCGGCTGTCTGGGGCCTCTCACGTGAATGGCGGAGCAGCTGAGCCTCGTCCCTTTCCCATGCCGGATCCCGAGGGCGCCCTGCAGCGATTCCCCTGCTGCAATGTGAGAGGAGCTCTTTAATTAGAGTGGGGGTCACCCCCAAACTTACTATTGACAAGCCCCAGGGGAAGGGATGCAGTTAAATGGTGGAAATACAATTAATAAGCGTTCCAAGCTGGAGAACCATATTGACTCCCACTGTCCAGAGGGCTCGGAGCACTCAGCCGGCGGACGAGCCCCCAGTCACTGGGAGGCTGAGCTTTTGCTGGACTGTGGATTTTGCCACGACCTGAGCAATTTATTCAAAGGGAGGCAAGTCTGTGTGACACCGAGAGGCAGTCTGCTGCAGAGCTGGAGGAAGCTTCAGCACATGCATTCAGATGGGCGTCACCATGCAGGACACACCCAGTTTTGCAGGTCTTAGTGGGAGTGACCTACACCAGGCCTGTGTAGCAATGAGAGGCAGTCTCTTACACATCTGGTCCATGAACAGGAGCTACATGTACAGACAAGGTGGTCACTGGGAGAGGAAGACAAACAGGGGCAGATCCAAAAACCAGATCTCTAATGGTGGTCGCATGGTTAACTGAGAACCCAGGGTATCAGTAGGGAACAGATTCTGCTGATGAAGGGTTAAGTGAATTGGCACCGGGCACCTACCTCATAGATGCTGCCGATACGGCAGGACCACTAAGCCATTCTAGTGCGGATTTTACCTCTAATGATCAGGCACAGGGATCCTGAATCGCTTTGCCCGATCACAGAAAGGACCGTGCAGCCATAGAGTTACAGCTGTGCCGTCCTCTCTGCCCCCTCATCTCTATGATCAGAGCACAAAGCTACAGCCAGAACAACGCTGCAGCCCGGAGAGGCGAGTAACTACAGGAGCAGCGTCAACCCCTTCACTGCCCTAGACTACTATTTGCCCTTTCACTGTCTTAGACAGACCACAAGGTCTGCTGACGACTACAAGACAGCTCAAGACTACCAGGAATACTGACACTAACCCTTTACTGTCCTAGACCACTAGGGATCCTGACATTTTCCCTCTCACTGTCCTAGACAGAACACAAAGTTTGCTGACTCCTAGACTACCAGGAATACTGACAGTAACCCTTTACTGCCCTAGACCACTAGGGATCCTGACATTTTCCCTCTCAATGTCCTAGACAGAAGACAGTCTGCTGACTCCTAGACTTGCTTTAGACTACCAGGAATACTGACAGTAACCAATCACTGTCCTAGACCACTAGGGATTCTGCTATTTTTCCTCTCACTGTCCTAGACAGACCACAAAGTCTACTGAGCTATAGACTGCCCCAGACTACCAGGAATACTGATAGTAACCATTCACTGCCCTAGACCACTAGACTACCACATACTGACATTTTCCCTCTCAATGTCCTAGACAGAACACAAAGTCTGCTGACTCCCAGATAGCTCTAGACTATCAGGAATATTGACAGTAACCCTTTACTGTCCTAGACCACTAGGGATCCTGACATTTGTCCTCTCACTGTCCTAGACAGAACACAGTCTACTAAGCCATAGTCTACCCTAGAATACCAGGAATACTGACAGTAACCCTTCACTGCCCTAGACCACTAGGGATACTGACATTTTCCCTCTCACTGTCCTAGACAGAACACGGTCTGCTGACTCCCAGACTGCATTAGACCACCAGAAATACTGACAGTAACTATTCACTGCCCTAGACCACTAGGGATACTGACATTTCCCTTCTCAATGTCCTAGACAGAACACAAAGTCTGATGTCTCCTAGACTGCTCTAGACTACCAGGTTTACTGACAATAACCCTTTACTGTCCTAGACCACTAGGGATCCTGCCATTTTCCCTCTCACAGTCCTAGACAGAACACTAAGTTTGCTGAGCCATAGACTGCCCTAGACTACAAAGAATACTGACAGTAACCCCTCACTGCCCTAGACCACTAGGGATACTGACATTTTCCCTCTCAATGTCCTAGACAGAACACAGTCTGCTGACTCCCAGACAGCTCAAGACTACCAGAAATATTGACAGTAACCCTTTACTGTCCTAGACCACTAGGGATACTGACATTTTTCCTCTCACTGTCCTAGACAGAACACAAAGTCTACTGAGCTACAGACTGCCCTAGACTACCAGGAATACTGACAGTAACCATTCACTGCCCTAGACCACTAGGGATACTGACATTTTCCTTCTCAATATCCTAGACAGAACACAAAGTCTGCTGACTCCCAGACAGCTCTAGACTACCAGGAATACTGACAGTAACCCTCTTACTGCCCTAGACCACTAGGGATCCTGACATTTTCCCTCTCACTGTCCTAGACAGACCACAAGGTGCACTGACTCCCAGACTGCCCTAGACTACCAGGAATACTGACAGTAACCCTCTCACTGCCCTAGACCACTAGGGATCCTGACATTTTCCCTCTCACTGTCCTAGACAGACCACAAGGTGCACTGACTCCCAGGAATACTGACAGTAACCCTCTCACTGCCCTAGACCACTAGGGATCCTGACATTTTCCCTCTCACTGTCCTAGACAGACCACAAGGTGCACTGACTCCCAGACTGCCCTAGACTACCAGGAATACTGACAGTAACCCTCTCACTGCCCTAGGTCCCCAGAAAGCACATGGAACAGAGGGGGATCAGGTCTGGTGTAGACAAAGCCCCCTTACCAGAGCAAGAGATGATACCTCTAGGTCACTTCTAGGTCCGAATCACGCAGCAATTGCTTAATCTCACACATTGATGGACTATCACTAGGTCAGGCCATCAATGTCAGATAGGTGCAGGTGCCACCAATGGGACCCACAACAATCTCTAGAATGAGAATACTGCAAGCGCGGCATGCTGTCCACTCACCTCTACAGAAAATACTATTTTCAGCACTCCCACGGAGGTAGATGGAGGGGGAGGAGCGCTTGCGCAGTATACTCTCATTCAGTTTGGGGGTCCATTCTAGAGATAGGTGCAGATTTCAGAGGTCGGACCATCCTAGCGATATGCCACCAATGGGAGAGATGAACTTGTACCCAACTCCCCCCCACCCGTACCAAGCTCAAGGGCCATGATAGGAGGGCGCCCGTCACCCATGATACCAGTCTGCCACCGTCTGACCCCAACACTAGAGCTGCTGTACTTGAATCGCGAATTATGAAGATATAATAGGACCTATAGACGTAATCAGCCTATGGGGAGATACGCTCTTCGGCCCCCGCCCCCCCACAAAGCCAAGAATCTGTGGTGACACTCTGATCATACAGGTGGGCCCTCGACTGCTATCACAAAGAGGAAGGGGGGCAGCCCTGAAGAGTTTTCCCTTGGGGACAGACCTCCGGTAGCTCTAATCCAAGCCCCCAGTTATACATATAGTAGATGGAAGCAGGACACAAAACTAGGGCCGAATCCCATCCTGTCCATGAGGAGCTACAGAGACCGATGAGGAGCTACAGAGAGCGGTGAGGAGCTACAGAGAGCGGTGAGGAGCTACAGAGAGCGGTGAGGAGCTACAGAGAGCGGTGAGGGGCTACAGAGAGCGGTGAGGGGCTACAGAGAGCGGTGAGGGGCTACAGAGAGCGGTGAGGGGCTACAGAGAGCGGTGAGGGGCTACAGAGAGCGGTGAGGAGCTACAGAGAGCGGTGAGGAGCTACAGAGAGCAGTGAGGAGCTACAGAGAGCGGTGAGGAGCTACAGAGAGCGGTGAGGAGCTACAGAGAGCAGTGAGGAGCTACAGAGACCGATGAGGAGCTACAGAGAGCGATGAGGAGCTACAGAGAGCGATGAGGAGCTACAGAGAGCGGTGAGGGGCTACAGAGAGCGGTGGGGGGCTACAAAGAGCGATGAGGAGCTACAGAGAGCGGTGAGGAGCTACAGAGAGCGATGAGGAGCTACAGAGAGCGGTGAGGGGCTACAGAGAGCGGTGAGAGCTACAGAGAGCAGTGAGGAGCTACAGAGAGCGGTGAGGAGCTACAGAGAGCGGTGAGGAGCTACAGAGAGCGGTGAGGGAGCTACAGAGAGCGGTGAGGAGCTACAGAGAGCGGTGAGGAGCTACAGAGAGCGGTGAGGAGCTACAGAGAGCGGTGAGGAGCTACAGAGAGCGGTGAGGAGCTACAGAGAGCGGTGAGGAGCTACAGAGAGCGGTGAGGAGCTACAGAGAGCGGTGAGGAGCTACAGAGAGACGGTGAGGGCTACAGAGAGCGGTGAGGGGCTACAGAGAGCGGTGAGGGGCTACAGAGAGCGGTGAGGAGCTACAGAGAGCGGTGAGGAGCTACAGAGAGCGGTGAGGAGCTACAGAGAGCGGTGAGGAGCTACAGAGAGCGGTGAGGGGCTACAGAGAGCGGTGAGGGGCTACAGAGAGCGGTGAGGGGCTACAGAGAGCGATGAGGAGCTACAGAGAGCGGTGAGGAGCTACAGAGAGCGGTGAGGAGCTACAGAGAGCGGTGAGGAGCTACAGAGAGCGGTGAGAGGCTACAGAGAGCGATGAGGGGCTACAGAGAGCGATGAGGGGCTACAGAGAGCGATGAGGGGCTACAGAGAGCGATGAGGAGCTACAGAGAGCGATGAGGAACTACAGAGACCGGTGAGGAGCTACAGAGAGCTGTGAGGAGCTACAGAGAGCTGTGAGGAGCTACAGAGAGCGGTGAGGAGCTACAGAGAGCTGTGAGGAGCTACAGAGAGCTGTGAGGAGCTACAGAGAGCTGTGAGGAGCTACAGAGAGCTGTGAGGAGCTGCAGAGAGCGTTGAGGAGCTGCAGAGAGCGATGAGGAGCTGCAGAGAGCGATGAGGAGCTACAGAGAGCGATGAGGGGCTACAGAGAGCGATGAGGGGCTACAGAGAGCGATGAGGGGCTACAGAGAGCGGTGAGGAGCTACAGAGAGCGATGAGGAGCTACAGAGACCGATGAGGAGCTACAGAGACCGGTGAGGAGCTACAGAGACCGGTGAGGAGCTACAGAGACCGGTGAGGAGCTACAGAGAGCGGTGAGGAGCTACAGAGAGCGGTGAGGAGCTGCAAAGAGCGGTGAGGAGCTACAGAGAGCGGTGAGGAGCTACCGGGAGCGGTGAGGAGCTACAGAGAGCGATGAGGAGCTACAGAGAGCGATGAGGGGCTACAGAGAGCGATGAGGGGCTACAGAGAGCGATGAGGGGCTACAGAGAGCGATGAGGGGCTACAGAGAGCGACGAGGAGCTACAGAGAGCGACGAGGAGCTACAGGAGAGCTGGCGAGGAGCTACAGAGAGAGGCGGTGAGGAGCTGCAGAGAGCGGTGAGGAGCTGCAGAGAGCGGTGAGGAGCTACAGAGAGCGGTGAGGGCTGCAGAGAGCGATGAGGAGCTACAGAGAGCGGTGAGGGGCTAGCAGAGAGCTGTGAGGAGCTACAGAGAGCTGGTGAGGGCTACAGAGAGCGGTGAGGAGCTACAGAGAGCGAGTGAGGGCTGCAGAGAGCGATGAGGAGCTACAGAGAGCGATGAGGGCTACAGAGAGCGATGGAGGGGCTCAGAGAGCGATGAGGGGCTACAGAGAGCGGTGAGGAGCTACAGAGAGCGATGAGGAGCTACAGAGAGCCGATGAGGAGCTACAGAGAGCGGTGAGGAGCTACAGAGACCGGTGAGGAGCTACAGAGACCGGTGAGGAGCTACAGAGACCGGTGAGGAGCTACAGAGACCGGTGAGGAGCTACAGAGAGCGGTGAGGAGCTGCAAAGAGCGGTGAGGAGCTACAGAGAGCGGTGAGGAGCTACCGGGAGCGGTGAGGAGCTACAGAGAGCGATGAGGAGCTACAGAGAGCGATGAGGGGCTACAGAGAGCGATGAGGGGCTACAGAGAGCGATGAGGGGCTACAGAGAGCGATGAGGAGCTACAGAGAGCGACGAGGAGCTACAGAGAGCGACGAGGAGCTACAGAGAGCGACGAGGAGCTACAAAGAGCGACAAGGAGCTACAGAGAGCGACGAGGAGCTGCAGAGAGCAATGAGGAGCTGCAGAGAGCGACGAGGAGCTGCAGAGAGCGGTGAGGAGCTACAGAGAGCGATGAGGAGCTGCAGAGAGCGATGAGGAGCTACAGAGAGCAATGAGGAGCTACAGAGAGCGATGAGGAGCTACAGAGAGCGATGAGGAGCTACAGAGAGCGGTGAGGAGCTACAGAGAGCAGTGAAGAGGTACAGAGGCCGATGAGGAGCTACAGAGAGCGATGAGGAGCTACAGAGAGCAGTGAGGAGGTACAGATGCCGGTATTGAGGTACAGTGGCCGATGAGAAGCTACAGTGACCGATGAGGAGCTACAGAGAGCAATAAGGAGATACAGAGAGCAGTGAGGAGGTACAGAGGCCGGTATTGAGGTACAGAGGCCGATGAGAAGGTACAGATGCCAGTGTGGAGGTACAGAGACTGACGAGGAGGTACAGAGATTGGTGAGGAGCTACAGAGAGAGATGAGGAGGTACAGAGAGCGGTGAGGAGGTACAGAGAGCAGTGAGGGGCTACAGAGAGCGGTGGGGGGCTACAGAGAGCGATGAGGAGCTACAGAGAGCGATGAGGAGCTACAGAGAGCGATGAGGAGCTACAGAGAGCAGTGAGGAGGTACAGAGACCGATGAGAAGGTACAGAGGCCGTGAGTAGGTACAGAGGCCGGTAAGGAGGTACAGAGGCCGGTGAGGAGGTACAGAGACTGACGAGGAGGTACAGAGAGCGGTGAGGAGCTACAGAGAGCGATGAGGAGCTACAGAGAGCGAAGAGGAGCTACAGAGAGCGACGAGGAGCTACAAAGAGCGACAAGGAGCTACAGAGAGCGACAGGAGCTACAGAGAGCGACGAGGAGCTGCAGAGAGCAATGAGGAGCTACAGAGAGCGGTGAGGAGCTACAGAGAGCGGTGAGGAGCTACAGAGAGCGATGAGGGGCTACAGAGAGCGGTGAGGGGCTACAGAGAGCGGTGAGGAGCTACAGAGAGCAGTGAAGAGGTACAGAGGCCGATGAGGAGCTACAGAGAGCGATGAGGAGCTACAGAGAGCAGTGAGGAGGTACAGATGCCGGTATTGAGGTACAGTGGCCGATGAGAAGCTACAGTGACCGATGAGGAGCTACAGAGAGCAATAAGGAGATACAGAGAGCAGTGAGGAGGTACAGAGGCCGGTATTGAGGTACAGAGGCTGATGAGAAGGTACAGATGCCAGTGTGGAGGTACAGAGGCCGGTAAGGAGGTAAAGAGACTGACGAGGAGGTACAGAGATTGGTGAGGAGCTACAGAGAGAGATGAGGAGGTACAGAGGGCGGTGAGGAGGTACAGAGAGCAGTGAGGGGCTACAGAGAGCGGTGGGGGGCTACAGAGAGCGATGAGGAGCTACAGAGAGCGACGAGGAGCTACAGAGAGCGATGAGGAGCTACAGAGAGCAATGAGGAGCTACAGAGAGCAGTGAGGAGGTACAGAGACCGATGAGAAGGTACAGAGGCCGTGAGTGGGTACAGAGGCCGGTAAGGAGGTACAGAGGCCGGTAAGGAGGTACAGAGACTGACGAGGAGGTACAGAGAGCGGTGAGGAGGTACAGAGAGCGGTGAGAAGGTACAGAGAGCGGTGAGGAGGTAGAGAGACCGGTGAGGAGGTAGAGAGACCGGTAAGAAGGTACAGAGACCGTGAGAAGGTCCAGATGCCGGTGAGGAGGTACAGAGGCCGGTAAGGAGGTAAAGAGACTGATGAGGAGGTACAGAGACTGACAAGGAGGTACAGAGATTAGTGATGAGGTACAGAGATTGGTGATGAGGTACAGAGAGCGGTGAGGAGGTACAGAGACCGGTAAGAAGGTACAGAGACCGGTAAGAAGGTACAGAGACCGGTAAGAAGGTACAGAGACCGGTAAGAAGGTACAGAGACCGGTAAGAAGGTACAGAGACCGGTAAGAAGGTACAGAGACCGGTAAGAAGGTACAGAGACCGGTAAGAAGGTACAGAGACCGGTAAGAAGGTACAGAGACCGGTAAGTAGGTACAGAGACCGGTAAGTAGGTACAGAGACCGGTAAGTAGGTACAGAGACCGGTAAGGAGGTACAGAAACCGGTAAGGAGGTACAGAAACCGGTAAGGAGGTACAGAAACCGGTGAGGAGGTACAGAGACCGGTGAGGAGGTACAGAGAGCGGTGAGGAGGTACAGAGAGCGGTGAGGAGGTACAGAGAGCGGTGAGGAGGTACAGAGAGCGGTGAGGAGGTACAGAGACTGGTGAGGAGGTACAGAGACTGGTGAGGAGGTACAGAGACTGGTGAGGAGGTACACATAGCTCCCATTCATTTCTACTGGGCAATTAGCACATGGGTTTTCCACGGTAGACAGTCCTGTAGACCAGTTGCAGTAATGGTCCCAGCAGTCGTCCGGTCCGTGTCCCGCACATACGGTCCCCATGAAGGTGTGAACACGCCCTAACAATACCGGCAGGCGAGGGTTAAGCGTACCCTCCGCGGCTGCACAGAGCGGGGCCCCTGAGCGCAGGAAATGATTGGAGCAAAATGTTCTATAAAAAGACACCTTGATTCCGGCGGTGTCTCTGCGCAGCGCTGGTTACCACGGAGACGCCAGTGATGTGTCTGCAGCACAAGTCATTGTGCACTGGAGATTCCCGACTGGGCCCCGGCCTCTGAAAGAGACAGCCACAGAGAGCGCCCTGACAGTCACAAAGAGACAGCTACACAGAGCGCCCCTGACAGTCACACAGAGACAGCCACAAAAAGAGCCCCGACAGTCACACAGAGACAGCTACAGAGAGCGCCCCTGACAGTCACACAGAGACAGCCACAAAAAGAGCCCCGACAGTCACACAGAGAAAGCCCAAAGACCGCCCCAACAGTCACACAGAGACAGCTACAGAGAGCGCCCCTGACAGTCACACAGAGACAGCTACAGAGAGTGCCCCCCCACAGTCGCACAGAGACAGACACAAAAAGTGCCCCGACAGTCACACAGAGACAGCCACAGAGACAGCCACAGAGTGCGCCCCCGACAGTCACACAGAGACAGCCACAGAGTATGACCCCTGACAGTCACACAGAGACAGCCACAGAGTATGACCCCTGACAGTCACACAGAGACAGTCAGGTCTGCAAAAGAGATAGAACTGCTTATAAAAGTGAGAAAAGGCTGCAAAAGTCATGGCTGCTTAAAAGACATCACACACTGACTACTAAAGAGACAGCACCAACTGCTTGAGACAACAACCTGCAAAAGAGACTGTGTCAACAGCTAAAGAGACTGCACTGATTTCTACAGAGAGAACAAACTGCAAAAGAGACAGAACAAACTGCTAAAGAGACTCCATTGACTGATAAAAAGACAGCCTCAACTGCTAAAAAGAAAACAGACTGCACAAGAGACAGCACTGACAGCTAATGTGAGATCAGGCTACTAAAGAAACAGCACTGCGCTAAACAGAGAAGAGACTGCTACAGAGAGAACAGGCTACAAAAGAGACTGCAATGATTGCTAAAGAGAGCATAGACTACTGAAGAGACAGCACTGACTGCTAAAGAGAGCACAGACTAATGAAGAGACAGAACTGACTGCTAAAGAGAGCACAGACTACTGAAGAGACAGCACTGACTGCTAAAGAGAGCACAGACTAATGAAGAGACAGAACTGACTGCTAAAGAGAGCACAGACTACTGAAGAGACAGCACTGACTGCTAAAGAGAGCACAGACTACTGAAGAGACAGCACTGACTGCTAAAGAGAGCACAGACTACTGAAGAGACAGCACTGACTGCTAAAGAGAGCACAGACTACTGAAGAGACAGAACTGACTGCAAAAGAGAGCACAGACTACTGAAGAGACAGCACTGACTGCTAAAGAGAGCACAGACTACTGAAGAGACTGCACTGACTGCTAAAGAGAGCACAGACTACTGAAGAGACACCACTGACTGCTAAAGAGAGCACAGACTACTGAAGAGACAGCACTGACTGCTAAAGAGAGCACAGACTATTGAAGAGACAGCACTGACTGCTAAAGAGAGCACAGACTACTGAAGAGACAGCACTGACTGCTTAAGAGAGCACAGACTACTGAAGAGACACCAATGACTGCAAAAGAGAGCACAGACTACTGAAGAGACAGCACTGACTGCTAAAGAGAGCACAGACTACGGAAGAGACAGCACTGACTGCTAAAGAGAGCACAGACTACTGAAGAGACAGCACTGACTGCTAAAGAGAGCACAGACTACTGAAGAGACAGAACTGACTGCTAAAGAGAGCACAGACTACTGAAGAGACAGAACTGACTGCAAAAGAGAGCACAGGCTACTGAAGAGACTGCACTGACTGCTAAAGAGAGCACAGACTAATGAAGAGACAGAACTGACTGCTAAAGAGAGCACAGACTACTGAAGAGACACCACTGACTGCTAAAGAGAGCACAGACTACTGAAGAGACAGCACTGACTGCTAAAGAGAGCACAGACTACTGAAGAGACACCACTGACTGCTAAAGAGAGCACAGACTACTGAAGAGACAGCACTGACTGCTAAAGAGAGCACAGACTACTGAAGAGACAGAACTGACTGCAAAAGAGAGCACAGGCTACTGAAGAGACTGCACTGACTGCTAAAGAGAGCACAGACTACTGAAGAGACAGCACTGACTGCTAAAGAGAGCACAGACTACTGAAGAGACACCACTGACTGCTAAAGAGAGCACAGACTACTGAAGAGACACCACTGACTGCTAAAGAGAGCACAGACTACTGAAGAGACAGCACTGACTACTAAAGAGAGCACAAACTACGGAAGAGACAGAACTGACTGCTAAAGAGAGCACAGACTACTGAAGAGACACCACTGACTGCTAAAGAGAGCACAGACTACTGAAGAGACACCACTGACTGCTAAAGAGAGCTCAGACTACTAAAGAGACAGCATTGACTGCTAAAGAGAGCTCAGACTACTGAAGAGACAGAACTGACTGCTAAAGAGAGCACAGACTACTGAAGAGACAGCACTGACTGCTAAAGAGAGCACAGACTACTGAAGAGACAGCACTGACTGCTAAAGAGAGCACAACTACTGAAGAGACAGCACTGACTGCTAAAGAGAGCACAGACTACTGAAGAGAGAGCACTGACTGCTAAAGAGAGCACATACTACTGAAGAGACAGCACTGACTGCTAAAGAGAGGACAGACTACTGAATAGACAGCACTGACTGCTAAAGAGAGCACAGACTACTGAAGAGACACCACTGACTGCTAAAGAGAGCACAGACTACTGAAGAGACACCACTGACTGCTAAAGAGAGCACAGACTACTGAAGAGACAGTACTGACTGCTAAAGAGAGCACAGACTACTGAAGAGACACCACTGACTGCTAAAGAGAGCACAGACTACTAAAGTGACAGCACTGACTGCTAAAGAGAGCACAGACTACTGAAGAGACAGCACTGACTGCTAAAGAGAGCACAGATTACTAAAGTGACAGCACTGACTGCTAAAGAGAGCACAGACTACTGAAGAGACAGCACTGACTGCTAAAGAGAGAACAGACTACTAAAGTGACAGCACTGACTGCTAAAGAGAGCACAGACTACTGAAGAGACAGCACTGACTGCTAAAGAGAGCACAGATTACTAAAGTGACAGCACTGACTGCTAAAGAGAGCACAGACTACTGAAGAGACAGCACTGACTGCTAAAGAGAGCACAGACTACTGAAGAGACAGCACTGACTGCTAAAGAGAGCACAGATTACTAAAGTGACAGCACTGACTGCTAAAGAGAGCACAGACTACTGAAGAGACAGCACTGACTGCTAAAGAGAGCACAGACTACTGAAGAGACAGCACTGACTGCTAAAGAGAGCACAGACTACTGAAGAGACAGCACTGACTGCTAAAGAGAGCACAGACTACTGAAGAGACAGCACTGACTGCTAAAGAGAGCACAGACTACTGAAGAGACAGCACTGACTGCTAAAGAGAGCACAGACTACTGAAGAGACACCACTGACTGCTAAAGAGAGCACAGACTACTGAAGAGACAGCACTGACTGCTAAAGAGAGCACAGACTACTGAAGAGACAGCACTGACTGCTAAAGAGAGCACAGACTACTGAAGAGACAGCACTGACTGCTAAAGAGAGCACAGACTACTAAAGTGACAGCACTGACTGCTAAAGAGAGCACAGACTACTGAAGAGACAGCACTGACTGCTAAAGAGAGAACAGACTACTGAAGAGACACCACTGACTGCAAAAGAGAGCACAGACTACTGAAGAGACAGCACTGACTGCTAAAGAGAGCACAGACTACTGAAGAGACAGCACTGACTGCTAAAGAGAGCACAGACTACTGAAGAGACAGCACTGACTGCTAAAGAGAGCACAGACTACTGAAGAGACTGCACTGACTGCTAAAGAGAGCACAGACTACTGAAGAGACAGCACTGACTGCTAAAGAGAGCACAGACTACTGAAGAGACAGCACTGACTGCTAAAGAGAGCACAGACTACTGAAGAGACAGCACTGACTGCTAAAGAGAGCACAGACTACTGAAGAGACAGCACTGACTGCTAAAGAGAGCACAGACTACTGAAGAGACAGCACTGACTGCTAAAGAGAGCACAGACTACTGAAGAGACTGCACTGACTGCTAAAGAGAGCACAGACTACTGAAGAGACAGCACTGACTGCTAAAGAGAGCACAGACTACTGAAGAGACAGCACTGACTGCTAAAGAGAGCACAGACTACTGAAGAGACAGCACTGACTGCTAAAGAGAGCACAGACTACTGAAGAGACAGCACTGACTGCTAAAGAGAGCACAGACTACTGAAGAGACACCACTGACTGCTAAAGAGAGCACAGACTACTGAAGAGACAGCACTGACTGCTAAAGAGAGCACAGACTACTGAAGAGACAGCACTGACTGCTAAAGAGAGCACAGACTACTGAAGAGACAGCACTGACTGCTAAAGAGAGCACAGACTACTGAAGAGACAGCACTGACTGCTAAAGAGAGCACAGACTACTGAAGAGACAGCACTGACTGCTAAAGAGAGCACAGACTACTGAAGAGACAGCACTGACTGCTAAAGAGAGCACAGACTACTGAAGAGACAGCACTGACTGCTAAAGAGAGCACAGACTACTGAAGAGACAGCACTGACTGCTAAAGAGAGCACAGACTACTGAAGAGACAGCACTGACTGCTAAAGAGAGCACAGACTACTGAAGAGACAGCACTGACTGCTAAAGAGAGCACAGACTACTGAAGAGACAGCACTGACTGCTAAAGAGAGCACAGACTACTGAAGAGACAGCACTGACTGCTAAAGAGAGCACAGACTACTGAAGAGACAGCACTGACTGCTAAAGAGAGCACAGACTACTGAAGAGACAGCACTGACTGCTAAAGAGAGCACAGACTACTGAAGAGACAGCACTGACTGCTAAAGAGAGCACAGACTACTGAAGAGACAGCACTGACTGCTAAAGAGAGCACAGACTACTGAAGAGACAGCACTGACTGCTAAAGAGAGCACAGACTACTGAAGAGACAGCACTGACTGCTAAAGAGAGCACAGACTACTGAAGAGACAGCACTGACTGCTAAAGAGAGCACAGACTACTGAAGAGACAGCACTGACTGCTAAAGAGAGCACAGACTACTGAAGAGACAGCACTGACTGCTAAAGAGAGCACAGACTACTGAAGAGACAGCACTGACTGCTAAAGAGAGCACAGACTACTGAAGAGACAGCACTGACTGCTAAAGAGAGCACAGACTACTGAAGAGACAGCACTGACTGCTAAAGAGAGCACAGACTACTGAAGAGACAGCACTGACTGCTAAAGAGAGCACAGACTACTGAAGAGACACCACTGACTGCTAAAGAGAGCACAGACTACTGAAGAGACAGCACTGACTGCTAAAGAGAGCACAGACTACTGAAGAGACAGCACTGACTGCTAAAGAGAGCACAGACTACTGAAGAGACAGCACTGACTGCTAAAGAGAGCACAGACTACTGAAGAGACAGCACTGACTGCTAAAGAGAGCACAGACTACTGAAGAGACAGCACTGACTGCTAAAGAGAGCACAGACTACTGAAGAGACAGCACTGACTGCTAAAGAGAGCACAGACTACTGAAGAGACACCACTGACTGCTAAAGAGAGCACAGACTACTGAAGAGACAGCACTGACTGCTAAAGAGAGCACAGACTACTGAAGAGACAGCACTGACTGCTAAAGAGAGCACAGCCTACTGAAGAGACTGCACTGACTGCTAAAGAGAGCACAGACTACTGAAGAGACTGCACTGACTGCTAAAGAGAGCACAGATTACTAAAGTGACAGCACTGACTGCTAAAGAGAGCACAGATTACTAAAGTGACAGCACTGACTGCTAAAGAGAGCACAGACTACTAAAGTGACAGCACTGACTGCTAAAGAGAGCACAGACTACTGAAGAGACAGCACTGACTGCTAAAGAGAGCACAGACTACTGAAGAGACAGCACTGACTGCTAAAGAGAGCACAGCCTACTGAAGAGACAGCACTGACTGCTAAAGAGAGCACAGACTACTGAAGAGACAGCACTGACTGCTAAAGAGAGCACAGACTACTGAAGAGACAGCACTGACTGCTAAAGAGAGCACAGACTACTGAAGAGACAGCACTGACTGCTAAAGAGAGCACAGACTACTGAAGAGACAGAACTGACTGCAAAAGAGAGCACAGACTACTGAAGAGACTGCACTGACTGCTAAAGAGAGCACAGACTACTGAAGAGACAGCACTGACTGCTAAAGAGAGCACAGACTACTGAAGAGACAGCACTGACTGCTAAAGAGAGCACAGACTACTGAAGAGACAGCACTGACTGCTAAAGAGAGCACAGACTACTGAAGAGACAGCACTGACTGCTAAAGAGAGCACAGACTACTGAAGAGACAGCACTGACTGCTAAAGAGAGCACAGACTACTGAAGAGACAGCACTGACTGCTAAAGAGAGCACAGACTACTGAAGAGACTGCACTGACTGCTAAAGAGAGCACAGACTACTGAAGAGACTGCACTGACTGCTAAAGAGAGCACAGACTACTGAAGAGACAGCACTGACTGCTAAAGAGAGCACAGACTACTGAAGAGACAGAACTGACTGCTAAAGAGAGCACAGACTACTGAAGAGACAGCACTGACTGCTAAAGAGAGCACAGACTACTGAAGAGACAGCACTGACTGCTAAAGAGAGCACAGACTACTGAAGAGACAGCACTGACTGCTAAAGAGAGCACAGACTACTGAAGAGACAGCACTGACTGCTAAAGAGAGCACAGACTACTGAAGAGACAGCACTGACTGCTAAAGAGAGCACAGACTACTGAAGAGACAGCGCTGACTGCTACAGAGAGCACAGACTACTGAAGAGACACCGCTGACTGCTACAAAGAGCACAGACTACTGAAGAGACACCACTGACTGCTAAAGAGAGCACAGACTACTGAAGAGACAGAACTGACTGCAAAAGAGAGCACAGACTACTGAAGAGACTGCACTGACTGCTAAAGAGAGCACAGACTACTGAAGAGACACCACTGACTGCTAAAGAGAGCTCAGACTACTGAAGAGACAGCACTGACTGCTAAAGAGAGCACAGACTACTGAAGAGACACCACTGACTGCTAAAGAGAGCACAGACTACTGAAGAGACAGCACTGACTGCTAAAGAGAGCACAGACTACTGAAGAGACAGCACTGACTGCTAAAGAGAGCACAGCCTACTGAAGAGACTGCACTGACTGCTAAAGAGAGCACAGACTACTGAAGAGACTGCACTGACTGCTAAAGAGAGCACAGATTACTAAAGTGACAGCACTGACTGCTAAAGAGAGCACAGACTACTGAAGAGACAGCACTGACTGCTAAAGAGAGCACAGACAACTGAAGAGACAGCACTGACTGCTAAAGAGAGCACAGACTAATGAAGAGACAGCACTGACTGCTAAAGAGAGCACAGCCTACTGAAGAGACTGCACTGACTGCTAAAGAGAGCACAGACTACTGAAGAGACTGCACTGACTGCTAAAGAGAGCACAGACAACTGAAGAGACACCACTGACTGCAAAAGAGAGCACAGACTACTGAAGAGACAGAAATGACTGCTAAAGAGAGCACAGACTACTGAAGAGACAGCACTGACTGCTAAAGAGAGCACAGACTACTGAAGAGACTGCACTGACTGCTAAAGAGAGCACAGACTACTGAAGAGACAGCACTGACTGCTAAAGAGAGCACAGACTACTGAAGAGACAGCACTGACTGCTAAAGAGAGCACAGACTACTGAAGAGACAGCACTGACTGCTAAAGAGAGCACAGACTACTGAAGAGACAGCACTGACTGCTAAAGAGAGCACAGACTACTGAAGAGACAGCACTGACTGCTAAAGAGAGCACAGACTACTGAAGAGACAGCACTGACTGCTAAAGAGAGCACAGACTACTGAAGAGACTGCACTGACTGCTAAAGAGAGCACAGACTACTGAAGAGACAGCACTGACTGCTAAAGAGAGCACAGACTACTGAAGAGACAGCACTGACTGCTAAAGAGAGCACAGACTACTGAAGAGACAGCACTGACTGCTAAAGAGAGCACAGACTACTGAAGAGACAGCACTGACTGCTAAAGAGAGCACAGACTACTGAAGAGACAGCACTGACTGCTAAAGAGAGCACAGACTACTGAAGAGACTGCACTGACTGCTAAAGAGAGCACAGACTACTGAAGAGACTGCACTGACTGCTAAAGAGAGCACAGACTACTGAAGAGACAGCACTGACTGCTAAAGAGAGCACAGACTACTGAAGAGACAGCACTGACTGCTAAAGAGAGCACAGACTACTGAAGAGACAGCACTGACTGCTAAAGAGAGCACAGACTACTGAAGAGACAGCACTGACTGCTAAAGAGAGCACAGACTACTGAAGAGACAGCACTGACTGCTAAAGAGAGCACAGACTACTGAAGAGACAGCACTGACTGCTAAAGAGAGCACAGACTACTGAAGAGACAGCACTGACTGCTAAAGAGAGCACAGACTACTGAAGAGACAGCACTGACTGCTAAAGAGAGCACAGACTACTGAAGAGACAGCACTGACTGCTAAAGAGGCACAGACTACTGAAGAGACACCACTGACTGCTAAAGAGAGCACAGACTACTGAAGAGACAGCACTGACTGCTAAAGAGAGCACAGACTACTGAAGAGACAGCACTGACTGCTAAAGAGAGCACAGACTACTGAAGAGACAGCACTGACTGCTAAAGAGAGCACAGACTACTGAAGAGACAGCACTGACTGCTAAAGAGAGCACAGACTACTGAAGAGACAGCACTGACTGCTAAAGAGAGCACAGACTACTGAAGAGACAGCACTGACTGCTAAAGAGAGCACAGACTACTGAAGAGACAGCACTGACTGCTAAAGAGAGCACAGACTACTGAAGAGACAGCACTGACTGCTAAAGAGAGCACAGACTACTGAAGAGACAGCACTGACTGCTAAAGAGAGCACAGACTACTGAAGAGACTGCACTGACTGCTAAAGAGAGCACAGACAACTGAAGAGACACCACTGACTGCAAAAGAGAGCACAGACTACTGAAGAGACAGCACTGACTGCTAAAGAGAGCACAGACTACTGAAGAGACAGCACTGACTGCTAAATAGAGCACAGACTAATGAAGAGACAGCACTGACTGCTAAAGAGAGCACAGACTACTGAAGAGACAGCACTGACTGCTAAAGAGAGCACAGACTACTGAAGAGACAGCAACTGACTGCTAAAGAGAGCACAGACTACTGAAGAGACAGCACTGACTGCTAAAGAGAGCACAGACTACTGAAGAGACAGAACTGACTGCTAAAGAGAGCACAGACTACTGAAGAGACAGCACTGACTGCTAAAGAGAGCACAGACTACTGAAGAGACAGCACTGACTGCTAAAGAGAGCACAGACTACTGAAGAGACAGCACTGACTGCTAAAGAGAGCACAGACTACTGAAGAGACTGCACTGACTGCTAAAGAGAGCACAGACTACTGAAGAGACAGCACTGACTGCTAAAGAGAGCACAGACTACTGAAGAGACAGCACTGACTGCTAAAGAGAGCACAGACTACTGAAGAGACAGCACTGACTGCTAAAGAGAGCACAGACTACTGAAGAGACAGCACTGACTGCTAAAGAGAGCACAGACTACTGAAGAGACAGCACTGACTGCTAAAGAGAGCACAGACTACTGAAGAGACAGCACTGACTGCTAAAGAGAGCACAGACTACTGAAGAGACAGCACTGACTGCTAAAGAGAGCACAGACTACTGAAGAGACTGCACTGACTGCTAAAGAGAGCACAGACTACTGAAGAGACAGCACTGACTGCTAAAGAGAGCACAGACTACTGAAGAGACAGCACTGACTGCTAAAGAAGAGCACAGACTACTGAAGAGGACACGCAGAGCTGACTGCTAAAGAGCACAGACTACTGAAGAGACAGCACTGACTGCTCAAAGAGGCACAGACTACTGAAGAGACAGCACTGACTGCTAAAGAGAAGCACAGACTACTGAAGAGACAGCGCTGACTGCTACAGAGAGCACAGACTACTGAAGAGACAGCGCTGACTGCTAAAGAGAGCACAGACTACTGAAGAGACACCACTGACTGCTAAAGAGAGCACAGACTACGGAAGAGACAGCAGTGACTGCTAAAGAGAGCACAGACTACTGAAGAGACAGAACTGACTGCTAAAGAGAGCACAGACTACTGAAGAGACATCACTGACTGCTAAAGGGATGGCAAACAAACAGAAAGGAGACAGTAGCAGCAAGTGCTAAGGAGAGAACAGAGACAACACTGACTGCAAAAGAGAGAACATCAACTGCCAAAGAGACAGCACTGATGGATAAAAAGAAACCACTGACGGCTAAAGAGACACCACTGATGGCTAAAGTGACACCACTGACGGCTAAAGAGACACCACTGACGGCTAAAGAGACACCACTGACGGCTAAAGTGACACCACTGACGGCTAATGTGACACCACTGACGGCTAAAGTGACACCACTGACGGCTAAAAAGAGAGGACCGATCCAAAAGAGCTGGAAGTGACTGCAAAGGAGAGAACATCAACTGCAAAATGGACCTGGATGATGAGATTAGAAGTCTCGGTCAGCAGGGGGCGCTGTGGGGCCCTGCTGCCCATTATATAACATTACAGCCCCCGCAGTAATCATCTCCACTGCAGGGAAGATGGGTGACCCCAGCCTTACAGGGGATGCCACCTAGCTTTCCCGGAGCACTGAGGGACACACCCCAGTCCTGCCCTCCATCTACAGCAGCCACATGGACCAAGGACTGGAGGAGACTCCTTGACTTCTATGGGAGAGTGTTGTGGGCGTGCTCTGTGACCTCTGCATTGTGCAGGGAGGGGAGGAGGTGAGCTGTGACACCAACTATTGTCAATGGTGAATCCTGTGTTTATCTTCCACAGTAATCCTGCCTGTGATAAAGAGGAGAGGACTGCTGAGCAGAGCAGGAAGAGCCAGTGATCGGGGCGAATACCTGTCCCAGCATCACGTGACCTAAACCTCCCGGAGCCACACGTTTCAGGCTTTACCCACTAAGCCGGAGCTCCCCACACGGGCCATGAAATGGGCGTGGCTACTGCAAGCCCCGCACCAAAGTTAGAGCTCTGTGGGAGTTACGGGGTGTTCCCTGGTGGCCCCACTCATTTTTACTTGTCGACTGTAGGTAGGTATGTGAACCCTGTCGTGAATCAAATACAGGGATAGTGACAATTGTGCCTGGTGTAATACAGCCTGAGCAGAGCCACCCCGCAGGAATGAAGGGGTGTCTGCAATGTGTCCCTACCTCTTTCTTCCATCGGGCCAGCCACTCATCTCTCTTCCTCTTGCTGACGTAATATGGGTCCCCGCCTGGAATGGCAGCCTTGGCATAGGCCTCTGACGCAGACCAGACTCCCAGCCCAGCCCTCCACGCAGCCGGCGGCGGTGACCCTGCGCAAAAAAAAAAAAAAGACCACCTGAATTATAGGGACCACCGACTGTGCAGCCACCACCCCACCCACCTGCCTGAGTCCCCCCTATTAAAGGAAAATTCGGGTGAAATCAGCTGTCTGTCTGCGCTCCATCCCACACAGCGCCCCCTGCTGTCACAGTCTGATACCCACACAGTAGCAAATAGTTGTCACCATGACAACAGGATGTATCACGCCCCCTTATGTTAGTTCCCTTTCCGTACACAGGCAACAGCTGTCAGACATCAGCTAAGCTCCGCCCAGAGACAGGATGCATCATGGGTGTAATGAATGGACAGTTCCTTTAAATCACCTCTGATTGGCTGACATTAAGGCCGCCTTTTACTTTGTTACATACTGTCAGTGCTTATAGAGTCGTCTTCAATAAACTTTATTTACAGCGTCTCCGAGAGCGGTGGACACTACAGAACTCATCCGGGCCTCACCTCGGATGTGGGGAGTCCGAGTCCTCATCTTCTTTTTCTTCTTTATCTGAAAGGAAAAGAATAGAGTACAGATCAGCGGATGACACACTGTGACGACACCCACGCTCTCTGCTGCTTGACAACACTATACAAGCCCAATATAGAAGGTGATGGATAAGTCAGTGGCCCCGGGGACCCCACCATTCCTGTCTCAATCACTGACTGTTTTTGCTTTTACGTCGGCTGCCATGTCTGTTGGCGTCTGACTCATCATCAGTCTCATCAGAGGCCCCTCCACCATGCTTTAAACAGCAGCACTGCTCCAGCTATGATCAGTGACTCCAGCTCAGCTGCACTGTCTATTGGACTCTGAGGTAGTCTGATACCCCTCATGTCTCGTCAGAGGTTCAGAGAGGCCACTTTATCCCTCCACCATGCTTTACACAGCAGCACTGCTCCAGCTATGATCAGTGACTCCAGCTCAGCTGCACTGTCTATTGGACTCTGAGGTAGTCTGATACCCCTCATGTCTCGTCACAGGTTCAGAGAGCCACATTTGTCCCTCCACCATGCTTTACACAGCTGCTCTGCTCCATTTTACCATATCTATGATCGGTATCTCCAGCTTAGATACACTGCCTGTTGGACTCTGAGGTAGTCTGATACCCCTCATGTCTCGTCAGAGGTTCAGAGGACCACTATGTCCCTCCACCATGCTTTACACAGCTGCTCCGCTCCATTTTACCATATCTATGATCAGTATCTCCAGCTTAGATACACTGCCTGTTGGAGTCTGAGGTAGGTGATTTAGACCCCCACCTCGCCCCTCCATGCTGCTTACCATTGACATGAATGGGTGGCTGCTTGGAGTTGTTTTGGATCTGATTCTGACATAGAAAACGCGTCCAAATCAGATCAAAAAAACTCCATGTGACTGGGCCCCTAGACTGCTGCTTGATCCTCTCCCCCATGCTTTACACTGCACTACAAGCAACTGGGCCTGCAGATGACTGGCGCAAATAAATGAAGGGGAGGGGCAACTCCAAGGGGAGGAGCCTGGAGAGGAACTTAGTCGTTGTATAATGAAAAACTGCCTTGTAACGATCTCTGCTTGCTGTCAGTGACTGGAAACATCCTAGAGCTGGGGGTTGGTTACTCACTCTTCTCGTCGCTGTCCTCTCGGCTCCTCCGCGCTCTCCTCTTATTGGTCGAGCACTGCTCCATGTCCTGGGAGTCGTCACTCAGGGTGCAGCGCCCGTTCTCCAGCATGGACTCCGCGTCCGTCCCCTCCTCCTCGTGGTTCATGGTCTTGTCTCTAGGGGTGGGCTCTGGGCTGCCTCGCTCTGGTGGGGGCGTCCCGGGCTTCGGCTGGACACGGGGAGCCTCCATCTCTCCATTGGGTACTGGGTCGCTGGTTTTTGGGGACATGTGGCACTTAGGGACTGAGGCAATGTCTTTGGATGCACCGACGCTCTCCACCTGCAGAAAGAGAGAGAGCGGGTGAGCAATGGAGGCGACTAACTGGAACGCCCCTAAAACCAGGACTCCCCAGGAGCCAAGACACTCCCTTGGGGCGATTATCCAGCTTTCCTAGAGTACAGAACGGCACTATGGTGCGACTGATGGAAATTACCCGGCTGTACCGCGGCGTGTCCGAGCAGCCACCTGCAAAGTGTGGCTCCACTAACATCCGGAGCTGCACTCCGTATTCTGCTGTTACATTATCACTTATACTCTGGTCACATCCAGAGCTGCACTCAGTATTCTGCTGTTACATCATCACTTATACTCTGGTCACATCCGGAGCTGCACTCAGTATTCTGCCGTTACATCATCACTTATACTCTGGTCACATCCGGAGCTGCACTCAGTATTCTGCCGTTACATCATCACTTATACTCTGGTCACATCCAGAGCTGCACTCAGTATTCTGCCGTTACATCATCACTTATGCTCTGGTCACATCCAGAGCTGCACTCAGTATTCTGCCGTTACATCATCACTTATGCTCTGGTCACATCCAGAGCTGCACTCCGTATTCTGCTGTTACATCATCACTTATAGTCTGGTCACATCCAGAGCTGCACTCCGTATTCTGCCGTTACATCATCATTTATACTCTGGTCACATCCAGAGCTGCACTCCGTATTCTGCTGGTACATCATCACTTATACTCTGGCCACATACAGAGCTGCACTCAGTATTCTGCCGTTACATCATCACTTATACTCTGGTCACATCCAGAGCTGCACTCAGTATTCTGCCGTTACATCATCACTTATACTCTGGTCACATCCAGAGCTGCACTCAGTATTCTGCTGTTACATCGTCTCTTATACTCCAGTCCCATCCAGAGCTGCACTCAGTGTACTGCTGTAACATCGTCTCCTATACTCCAGTCCCATCCAGAGCTGCACTCAGTGTACTGCTGTAACATCGTCTCTCATACTTCAGTCCCATCCAGAGCTGTACTCAGTGTACAGCTGTTACATCGTCTCCTATACTCCAGTCACATCCAGAGCTGCACTCAGTGTACTGCTGTTACATCGTCTTCTATACTCCAGTCACATCCAGAGCTGCACTCAGTGTACTGCTGTTACATCGTCTTCTATACTCCAGTCACATCCAGAGCTCCATTACCGGTCTGCTATTACATTGTCCCTAATACTCAGGTCACATCAAGAGCTGCACTCAGTATTCTGCTTAAATCATATCTTATACTCCGGTCACATCCAGAGCTGCACTTACTAATCTGTTGTTACATCATACCTGATGCTTCAGTCCCCTCCAGAGCAGCACTCAGAATTCTATTGATAAAACATATCTTATACCCAATTAAAATCCAGAGCTGCATTCGTCATTGTGTTACCAAATAGCCTATGATACTCCAGTCTCATTCAGAGCTGTACTCACTATTCTGCTCTTCAGTTTCATCCTAAACTCCAGTCACATCCAGAGCTGCATCTTGGCCTCCTGCTCTCTTCTCTCAGGCTGTAGGACATCACATCTCACGGCTGCCCTCCGCAGGTGACATGTCTGCTGAGTGCCCGGTGGGGGTTGTAGTGCACACGCGGCAGTAATGTAGTCTGACACTAAGAAAACATACCTCTACCAGAGAGCAGAATTATGAGCGCAGCTGTGGAGGTAACTGGGGTATTACATATATGATACCTTGTAGTTTTACACAGCAGATGCAGACGTTAATGAATCCAGCTCTAGATGTGATTGCAGTATACAATCTAATGACTTGTAAGGATGTACAGAGACAAGCCGCGCAGAGAGTATAAAGACCACTCTAGTCACGTCCATCTAGTCTGCCCAATATACTGAATACTATGGATAGCCCCAGGCCCTATCTTATATGCAGGATGGCCTTATGCCTATCCCATGCATGCTTAAACTCCTTCACTGTATTTGCAGCTACCACTTCTGCAGGAAGGCTATTCCATGCGTCCACTACTCTCTCAGTAAAGTAATTCTTCCTGATGTTACTTTTAAACCTTTGCCCCTCTAATTTAAAACTATGTCCTCTTGTAGCAGTTTCTCTTCTTTTAAATATTCTCTCCTCTTTTACCGTGATGATTCCCTTTATGTATTTAAAAGTTTCTATCATATCCCCGCTGTCTCTTCTTACTTCCAAGCTGTACATGTTAAGGTCCTTTAACCTTTCCTGGTAAGTTTTGTCCTGCAATCCATGTACTAGTTTAGTAGCTTTTCTCTGAATATCCTTCTGCAGATCTGGTCTCCAGTACTGCACACAATACTCCCAATGAGGTCTCCCTAGTGCTCTGTAGAGCGGCATTATAGTAGAGCAGTAGTATAGTAGAGTAGTATAGTAGAGCAGTATTATAGTAGTTATATTATATAGTAGTTATATTCTTGTATATAGGAGGCAGTATTATAGTAGTTATATTCTTGTACATAGGAGCAGTATTATAGTAGTTATATTCTTGTACATAGGAGGCAGTATTATAGAAGTTATATTCTTGTACATAGGAGCAGTATTATAGTAGTTATATTCTTGTACATAGGAGCAGTATTATAGTAGTTATATTCTTGTACATAGGAGCAGTATTATAGTAGTTATATTCCTGTACATAGGAGGCAGTATTATAGTAGTTATATTCCTGTACATAGGAGGCAGTATTATAGTAGTTATATTCTTGTACATAGGAGGCAGTATTATAGTAGTTATATTCTTGTACATAGGAGGCAGTATTATAGTAGTTATATTCTTGTACATAGGAGGCAGTATTATAGTAGTTATATTCTTGTACATAGGAGCAGTATTATAGAAGTTATATTCTTGTACATAGGAGGCAGTATTATAGTAGTTATATTCTTGTACATAGGAGGCAGTATTATAGTAGTTATATTCTTGTACATAGGGAGCAGTATTATAGTAGTTATATTCTTATACATAAGAGCAGTATTATAGTAGTTATATTCTTGTACATAGGAGCAGTATTATAGTAGTTATATTCTTGTACATAGGAGCAATATTATAGTAGATATATTCTTGTACATAGGGGGCAGTATTATAGTAGTTATATTCTTGTACATAGGAGCAGTATTATAGTAGTTATATTCTTGTACATAGGAGCAGTATTATAGTAGTTATATTCTTCTACATAGGGGCAGTATTGTAGTAGTTATATTCTTGTACATAGGAGCAGTATTATAGGAGTTATATTCTTGTACATAGGAGCAGTATTATAGTAGTTATATTCTTGTACATAGGAGGCAGTATTATAGTAGTTATATTCCTGTACATAGGAGCAGTATTATAGTAGTTATATTCCTGTACATAGTAGTAGTATTATAGTAGTTATATTCTTGTACATAGGAGGCAGTATTATAGTAGTTATATTCTTGTACATAGGAGCAGTATTATAGTAGTTATATTCTTGTACATAGGAGGCAGTATTATAGTAGTTATATTCTTGTACATAGGAGCAGTATTATAGTAGTTATATTCTTGTATATAGGAGCAGTATTATAGTAGTTATATTCTTGTACATAGGAGCAGTATTATAGTAGTTATATTCTTGTACATAGGGGCAGTATTATAGTAGTTATATTCCTGTACATAGGAGGCAGTATTATAGTAGTTATATTCTTGTACATAGGGCAGTATTATAGTAGTTATATTCTTGTACATAGGAGCTGTATTATAGTAGTTATATTCTTGTACATAGGGGCAGTATTATAGTAGTTATATTCCTGTACATAGGGGCAGTATTGTAGTAGTTATAGTCTTGTACATAGGAGCAGTATTATAGTAGTTATATTCTTGTACATAGGAGCAGTATTATAGTAGTTATATTCTTGTACATAGGAGCAGTATTATAGTAGTTATATTCTTGTACATAGGAGCAGTATTATAATAGTTATATTCTTGTACATAGGAGCAGTATTATAGTAGTTATATTCCTGTACATAGGAGCAGTATTATAGTAGTTATATTCTTGTACATAGGAGGCAGTACTATAGTAGTTATATTCTTGTACATAGGAGGCAGTATTATAGTAGTTATATTCTTGTACATGGGAGGCAGTATTATAGTAGTTATATTCTTGTACATAGGAGCAGTATTATAGTAGTTATATTCCTGTACATAGGAGCAGTATTATAGTAGTTATATTCCTGTACATAGGAGGCAGTATTATAGTAGTTATATTCTTGTACATAGGAGGCAGTATTATAGTAGTTATATTCTTGTACATAGGAGCAGTATTATAGTAGTTATATTCTTGTACATAGGAGGCAGTATTATAGTAGTTATATTCTTGTACATAGGAGGCAGTATTATAGTAGTTATATTCTTGTACATAGGAGGCAGTATTATAGTAGTTATATTCTTGTACATAGGAGCAGTATTATAGTAGTTATATTCTTGTACATAGGAGGCAGTATTATAGTAGTTATATTCTTGTACATAGGAGCAGTATTATAGTAGTTATATTCTTGTACATAGGAGGCAGTATTATAGTAGTTATATTCTTGTACATAGGAGGCAGTATTATAGTAGTTATATTCTTGTACATAGGAGCAGTATTATAGTAGTTATATTCTTGTACATAGGAGGCAGTATTATAGTAGTTATATTCTTGTACATAGGAGCAGTATTATAGTAGTTATATTCTTGTACATAGGGGGCAATAGGTATTTCTTGTACATAGGAGGCAGTATTATAGTAGTTATATTCTTGTACATAGGAGCAGTATTATAGTAGTTATATTCTTGTACATAGGAGCAGTATTATAGTAGTTATATTCTTGTACATAGGAGCAGTATTATAGTAGTTATATTCTTGTACATAGGAGCAGTATTATAGTAGTTATATTCCTGTACATAGGAGGCAGTATTATAGTAGTTATATTCTTGTACATAGGAGCAGTATTATAGTAGTTATATTCTTGTACATAGGAGCAGTATTATAGTAGTTATATTCCTGTACATAGGAGCAGTATTATAGTAGTTATATTCTTGTACATAGGAGCAGTATTATAGTAGTTATATTCTTGTACATAGGAGGCAGTATTATAGTAGTTATATTCTTGTACATAGGAGCAGTATTATAGTAGTTATATTCTTGTACATAGGAGGCAGTATTATAGTAGTTATATTCTTGTACATAGGAGCAGTATTATAGTAGTTATATTCTTGTACATAGGAGCAGTATTATAGTAGTTATATTCTTGTACATAGGAGCAGTATTATAGTAGTTATATTCTTGTACATAGGAGCAGTATTATAGTAGTTATATTCTTGTACATTAGGAGCAGTATTATAGTAGTTATATTCTTGTACATAGGAGCAGTATTATAGTAGTTATATTCTTGTACATAGGAGACAGTATTATAGTAGTTATATTCCTGTACATAGGAGACAGTATTATAGTAGTTATATTCTTGTACATAGGAGCAGTATTATAGTAGTTATATTCTTGTACATAGGAGCAGTATTATAATAGTTATATTCTTCTACATTTAGGGTAGTATTATAGTAGTTATATTCTTGTAGATTTAGGGCAGTATTATAGTAGTTATATTCTTGTACATAGGAGGCAGTATTATAATAGTTATATTCTTGTACATAGGAGCAGTATTATAGTAGTTATATTCTTGTACATAGGAGCAGTATTATAGTAGTTATATTCTTGTACATAGGAGGCAGTATTATAATAGTTATATTCTTGTACATAGGAGCAGTATTATAGTAGTTATATTCTTGTACATAGGAGCAGTATTATAGTAGTTATATTCTTGTACATAGGGGGCAGTATTATAGTAGTTATATTCTTCTACATTTAGGGCAGTATTATAGTAGTTATATTCTTGTACATAGGAGACAGTATTATAGTAGTTATATTCCTGTACATAGGAGACAGTATTATAGTAGTTATATTCTTGTACATAGGAGCAGTATTATAGCAGTTATATTCTTGTACATAGGAGCAGTATTATAGTAGTTATATTCTTCTACATTTAGGGCAGTATTATAGTAGATACTGCTGGTGTAGTACATGTCTAGTAAATTCCCACTTCTCTTAATTACAAGGTAGTTTCATATGGCGGTTCCGGATCGTCCCCTCCCATATATTTATATAGTGTCCTGAACACGGAGGTCACTTATTATCCTGACACTTTACAATGATGAGGGGATGATACTCCATCACCTGCGCACAGCACAGCGCCGGCGGCTGGTGGGGGAGGTTAATAGATGGAAGGCAATCATTAGGAATGACACCTGTAATAATAAACTGGAGGAAAGATTTATAGGGTGCACTATTGAGGATTAGTCTGGAGTGACATTCTTCCCCTTCCAGAAAACATCTCGTCTTGCGCTGAACTCAAGCTCCCAGTTTTAACCCCATTGGGTTTATGGATTCCTGTGCCACGGTAAACTTGTCCGCCAAAATGGAAAGTCGGAGTAAGGAGCGGGCAGAAGACGCGACGGAGCAGACGTCCTGATGGTCAGGTCTGACACCTCTGCCTCTGACAACCACTCAGGTCTACTCCAAAAAGACAATCTGACATTAAAAGAATATTGCTTCCTTGCATTCAGTTTTCCATCACATTATACGCTGCTTGTTTCTATGGTTACGACCACCCTGCAATCCATCAGTGGTGGTCGTGCTTGCACACTATGGCAAAAAACATGTTTATGTGCGCTTTTTATTAGAGTGTACAAGCACGACCACCGCTGCTGGATTGCAGGGTGGTCGTAACCGTGAATACGAGATGGAGAACTGAATCCAGCCAGAAAAGGAGACAATATGGAGAATCACAATACATTAGTAAGAGCCTTGTAGTAAGTTTCTCGATGTGAAGTGAGGGGACCCCTTTAAGGCTCATCTCCCTCCCTTTGCGGTCAGGCTCATCCTTCGCTCTCGGGCTATGCACATGTCTCTCACATACCTGATCCGTCCTCCCCTCGCTGCAGGCGACGCTTTGATGTGAAATGTGGAAGGCAGGATTCTTACATTAGGCCTGTCAGCACGACGATCTCCGCAGGAGAATCCAGGGGGTAACGTCAGGACAAGTGTTACAGATCCCAGGGTGGGAGACAGAACCCCCCAGGACTGGGAGGAGACGCTGGAGGTATTATACTCCAGAGCTGCACTCACTATTCTGCTGGTGTTGTCACTGTGTACATATATTACATTACTTATCCTGTACTGATCCTGAGTTACATCCTGTATTATACTCCAGAGCTGCACTCACTATTCTGCTGGTGCAGTCACTGTGTACATATATTACATTACTTATCCTGTACTGATCCTGAGTTACATCCTGTATTATACTCCAGAGCTGCACTCACTATTCTGCTGGTGGAGTCACTGTGTACATACATTACTTATCCTGTACTGATCCTGAGTTATATCCTGTATTATACTCCAGAGCTGCACTCACTATTCTGCTGGTGCAGTCACTGTGTACATATATTACTAATCCTGTACTGATCCTGAGTCACATCCTGTATTATACTCCAGAGCTGCACTCACTATTCTGCTGGTGGAGTCACTGTGTACATACATTACTTATCCTGTACTGATCCCGAGTTACATCCTGTATTATACTCCAGAGCTGCACTCACTATTCTGCTGGTGCAGTCACTGTGTACATACATTACTTATCCTGTACTGATCCTGAGTTACATCCTGTATTATACTCCAGAGCTGCACTCACTATTCTGCTGGTGCAGTCACTGTGTACATACATTACTTATTCTGTACTGATCCCGAGTTACATCCTGTATTATACTCCAGAGCTGCACTCACTATTCTGCTGGTGCAGTCACTGTGTACATAGGGGAGGTGGGTTAGGCTTTACTTATTACATACCCTATAAATAACATTAACATAGTGCCCCATGAATTATGCCAGCCAGGGTGCACTAAAGTGTCATCATCAATAGTACCTGTCACAGTGCCGCTCCGGAGGCGGCCTTAAGCACGGTGCATTAGTCAGTGGTCAGCACGGTCTCCCTGCAGTACTGAGGTCTGCACTCCGAAGACATACTGATAGGGAACTTACATTGTGACCCCCACCAGGGGCAGCAAAGATAAATAAGTAACCGTTCCCCATGAGGAATACCTGACATAGTGCCTGATCAGTAATACCTGCCATAGTGCCCGATCAGTAATACCTGACATAGTGCCTGATCAGTAATACCTGACATAGTGCCCGATCAGTAATACCTGACATAGTGCCCGATCAGTAATACCTGCCATAGTGCCTGATCAGTAATACCTGACATAGTGCCCGATTAGTAATACCTGACATAGTGCCCGATCAGTAATACCTGACATAGTGCCCGATCAGTAATACCTGCCATAGTGCCCGATCAGTAATACCTGACATGGTGCCCGATCAGTAATATCTGACATACTGCCCGATCAGTAATACCTGACATACTGCCCGATCAGTAATACCTGACATAGTGCCCGATCAGTAATACCTGCCATAGTGCCCGATCAGTAATACCTGACATAGTGCCCGATCAGTAATACCTGACATGGTGCCCGATCAGTAATACCTGCCATAGTGCCCGATCAGTAATACCTGACATACTGCCCGATCAGTAATACCTGACATAGTGCCCGATCAGTAATACCTGCCATAGTGCCCGATCAGTAATACCTGACGACATAGTGCCCGATCAGTAATACCTGACATGGTGCCCGATCAGTAATACCTGCCATAGTGCCTGATCAGTAATACCTGACATAGTGCCTGATCAGTAATACCTGCCATAGTGCCCGATCAGTAATACCTGACATAGTGCCCGATCAGTAATACCTGACATAGTGCCCGATCAGAAATACCTGACATAGTGCCCGATCAGTAATACCTGACATAGTGCCCGATCAGTAATACCTGACATAGTGCCCGATCAGTAATACCTGACATAGTGCCCGATCAGTAATACCTGACATAGTGCCCGATCAGTAATACCTGACATAGTGCCCGATCAGTAATACCTGACATAGTGCCCGATCAGTAATACCTGACATAGTGCCCGATCAGTAATACCTGACATAGTGCCCGATCAGTAATACCTGACATAGTGCCCGATCAGTAATACCTGCCATAGTGCCCGATCAGTAATACCTGCCATAGTGCCCGATCAGTAATACCTGCCATAGTGCCCAATCAGTAATACCTGACATAGTGCCCGATCAGTAATACCTGCCATAGTGCCTTATAAATAATACCTGCCATAGTGCCCGATCAGTAATACCTGACATAGTGCCCGATCAGTAATACCTGACATAGTGCCCGATCAGTAATACCTGCCATAGTGCCCGATCAGTAATACCTGACATACTGCCCGATCAGTAATACCTGACATAGTGCCCGATCAGTAATACCTGACATAGTGCCCGATCAGTAATACCTGACATAGTGCCCGATCAGTAATACCTGACATAGTGCCCGATCAGTAATACCTGACATAGTGCCCGATCAGTAATACCTGACATAGTGCCCGATCAGTAATACCTGACATAGTGCCCGATCAGTAATACCTGACATAGTGCCCGATCAGTAATACCTGCCATAGTGCCGGATCAGTAATACCTGCCATAGTGCCCGATCAGTAATACCTGCCATAGTGCCCGATCAGTAATACCTGACATAGTGCCCGATCAGTAATACCTGCCATAGTGCCCGATCAGTAATACCTGACATAGTGCCCGATCAGTAATACCTGACATAGTGCCCGATCAGTAATACCTGACATAGTGCCCGATCAGTAATACCTGACATAGTGCCCGATCAGTAATACCTGACATAGTGCCCGATCAGTAATACCTGACATAGTGCCCGATCAGTAATACCTGACATAGTGCCCGATCAGTAATACCTGACATAGTGCCCGATCAGTAATACCTGACATAGTGCCCGATCAGTAATACCTGACATAGTGCCCGATCAGTAATACCTGACATAGTGCCCGATCAGTAATACCTGACATAGTGCCCAATCAGTAATACCTGACATAGTGCCCGATCAGTAATACCTGACATACTGCCCGATCAGTAATACCTGACATAGTGCCCGATCAGTAATACCTGACATAGTGCCCGATCAGTAATACCTGACATAGTGCCCGATCAGTAATACCTGCCATAGTGCCCGATCAGTAATACCTGACATAGTGCCCGATCAGTAATACCTGACATACTGCCTATGAGTAATACTTACCTTAGTGACCTATAAAAGTATTAACCAGAAAGTCCCATGAGCCATGCCAGTCAGATGCCCAATGAATAGACTGCGAGCCAAAGGGTCCTATGGACACTACCTATAATGGCCCCATAAGTAATACTTAGCAGAGTGCCCTCATAATCAATGCAAGACAGAGTGCCCCCATAAATAACGGTAAGCAGAGCGCCCCCATAATCAATGCAAGTTAGAGTGACCACATAAACAGTGCAGAGCAGAGCGCCCCCATAATCAATGCAAGTTAGAGTGACCACATAAACAGTGCAGAGCAGAGCGCCCCCATAATCAATGCAAGTTAGAGTGACCACATAAACAGTGCAGAGCAGAGCGCCCCATAATCAATGCAAGTTAGAGTGACCACATAAACAGTGCAGAGCAGAGCGCCCCATAATCAATGTAAAGAGAGCACAGACTACTGAAGAGACAGCACTGACTGCTAAAGAGAGCACAGACTACTGAAGAGACAGCACTGACTGCTAAAGAGAGCACAGACTACTGAAGAGACACCACTGACTGCTAAAGAGAGCACAGACTACTGAAGAGACAGCACTGACTGCTAAAGAGCACAGACTACTGAAGAGACAGCACTGACTGCTAAAGAGAGCACAGACTACTGAAGAGACAGCACTGACTGCTAAAGAGAGCACAGACTACTGAAGAGACAGCACTGACTGCTAAAGAGAGCACAGACTACTGAAGAGACAGCACTGACTGCTAAAGAGAGCACAGACTACTGAAGAGACAGCACTGACTGCTAAAGAGAGCACAGACTACTGAAGAGACAGCACTGACTGCAAAGAGGCACAGACTACTGAAGAGACAGCACTGACTGCTAAGAGAGCACAGACTACTGAAGAGACAGCACTGACTGCTAAAGAGAGCACAGACTACTGAAGAGACAGCACTGACTGCTAAAGAGAGCACAGACTACTGAAGAGACAGCACTGACTGCTAAAGAGAGCACAGACTACTGAAGAGACAGCACTGACTGCTAAAGAGGCACAGACTACTGAAGAGACAGCACTGACTGCTAAAGAGAGCACAGACTACTGAAGAGACAGCACTGACTGCTAAAGAGAGCACAGACTACTGAAGAGACAGCACTGACTGCTAAAGAGAGCACAGACTACTGAAGAGACACCACTGACTGCTAAAGAGAGCACAGACTACTGAAGAGACAGCACTGACTGCTAAAGAGAGCACAGACTACTGAAGAGACAGCACTGACTGCTAAAGAGAGCACAGACTACTGAAGAGACAGCACTGACTGCTAAAGAGAGCACAGACTACTGAAGAGACAGCACTGACTGCTAAAGAGAGCACAGACTACTGAAGAGACAGCACTGACTGCTAAAGAGAGCACAGACTACTGAAGAGACAGCACTGACTGCTAAAGAGAGCACAGACTACTGAAGAGACAGCACTGACTGCTAAAGAGAGCACAGACTACTGAAGAGACAGCACTGACTGCTAAAGAGAGCACAGACTACTGAAGAGACAGCACTGACTGCTAAAGAGAGCACAGACTACTGAAGAGACAGCACTGACTGCTAAAGAGAGCACAGACTACTGAAGAGACAGCACTGACTGCTAAAGAGAGCACAGACTACTGAAGAGACAGCACTGACTGCTAAAGAGAGCACAGACTACTGAAGAGACAGCACTGACTGCTAAAGAGAGCACAGACTACTGAAGAGACAGCACTGACTGCTAAAGAGAGCACAGACTACTGAAGAGACAGCACTGACTGCTAAAGAGAGCACAGACTACTGAAGAGACAGCACTGACTGCTAAAGAGAGCACAGACTACTGAAGAGACAGCACTGACTGCTAAAGAGAGCACAGACTACTGAAGAGACAGCACTGACTGCTAAAGAGAGCACAGACTACTGAAGAGACAGCACTGACTGCTAAAGAGGCACAGACTACTGAAGAGACAGCACTGACTGCTAAAGAGAGCACAGACTACTGAAGAGACAGCACTGACTGCTAAAGAGAGCACAGACTACTGAAGAGACAGCACTGACTGCTAAAGAGAGCACAGACTACTGAAGAGACAGCACTGACTGCTAAAGAGAGCACAGACTACTGAAGAGACAGCACTGACTGCTAAAGAGAGCACAGACTACTGAAGAGACAGCACTGACTGCTAAAGAGAGCACAGACTACTGAAGAGACAGCACTGACTGCTAAAGAGAGCACAGACTACTGAAGAGACAGCACTGACTGCTAAAGAGAGCACAGACTACTGAAGAGACAGCACTGACTGCTAAAGAGAGCACAGACTACTGAAGAGACAGCACTGACTGCTAAAGAGAGCACAGACTACTGAAGAGACAGCACTGACTGCTAAAGAGAGCACAGACTACTGAAGAGACAGCACTGACTGCTAAAGAGAGCACAGACTACTGAAGAGACAGCACTGACTGCTAAAGAGAGCACAGACTACTGAAGAGACAGCACTGACTGCTAAAGAGAGCACAGACTACTGAAGAGACAGCACTGACTGCTAAAGAGAGCACAGACTACTGAAGAGACAGCACTGACTGCTAAAGAGAGCACAGACTACTGAAGAGACAGCACTGACTGCTAAAGAGAGCACAGACTACTGAAGAGACAGCACTGACTGCTAAAGAGAGCACAGACTACTGAAGAGACAGCACTGACTGCTAAAGAGAGCACAGACTACTGAAGAGACAGCACTGACTGCTAAAGAGAGCACAGACTACTGAAGAGACAGCACTGACTGCTAAAGAGAGCACAGACTACTGAAGAGACAGCACTGACTGCTAAAGAGAGCACAGACTACTGAAGAGACAGCACTGACTGCTAAGAGAGCACAGACTACTGAAGAGACAGCACTGACTGCTAAAGAGGCACAGACTACTGAAGAGACAGCACTGACTGCTAAAGAGAGCACAGACTACTGAAGAGACAGCACTGACTGCTAAAGAGAGCACAGACTACTGAAGAGACAGCACTGACTGCTAAAGAGAGCACAGACTACTGAAGAGACAGCACTGACTGCTAAAGAGAGCACAGACTACTGAAGAGACAGCACTGACTGCTAAAGAGAGCACAGACTACTGAAGAGACAGCACTGACTGCTAAAGAGAGCACAGACTACTGAAGAGACAGCACTGACTGCTAAAGAGAGCACAGACTACTGAAGAGACAGCACTGACTGCTAAAGAGAGCACAGACTACTGAAGAGACAGCACTGACTGCTAAAGAGAGCACAGACTACTGAAGAGACAGCACTGACTGCTAAAGAGAGCACAGACTACTGAAGAGACAGCACTGACTGCTAAAGAGAGCACAGACTACTGAAGAGACAGCACTGACTGCTAAGAGAGCACAGACTACTGAAGAGACAGCACTGACTGCTAAAGAGAGCACAGACTACTGAAGAGACAGCACTGACTGCTAAAGAGAGCACAGACTACTGAAGAGACAGCACTGACTGCAAAGAGAGCACAGACTACTGAAGAGACAGCACTGACTGCTAAAGAGAGCACAGACTACTGAAGAGACAGCACTGACTGCTAAAGAGAGCACAGACTACTGAAGAGACAGCACTGACTGCTAAAGAGAGCACAGACTACTGAAGAGACAGCACTGACTGCTAAAGAGAGCACAGACTACTGAAGAGACAGCACTGACTGCTAAAGAGAGCACAGACTACTGAAGAGACAGCACTGACTGCTAAAGAGAGCACAGACTACTGAAGAGACAGCACTGACTGCTAAAGAGAGCACAGACTACTGAAGAGACAGCACTGACTGCTAAAGAGGCACAGACTACTGAAGAGACAGCACTGACTGCTAAAGAGAGCACAGACTACTGAAGAGACAGCACTGACTGCTAAAGAGAGCACAGACTACTGAAGAGACAGCACTGACTGCTAAAGAGAGCACAGACTACTGAAGAGACAGCACTGACTGCTAAAGAGAGCACAGACTACTGAAGAGACAGCACTGACTGCTAAAGAGAGCACAGACTACTGAAGAGACTGCACTGACTGCTAAAGAGGCACAGACTACTGAAGAGACAGCACTGACTGCTAAAGAGAGCACAGACTACTGAAGAGACAGCACTGACTGCTAAAGAGAGCACAGACTACTGAAGAGACAGCACTGACTGCTAAAGAAGCACAGACTACTGAAGAGACAGCACTGACTGCTAAAGAGAGCACAGACTACTGAAGAGACAGCACTGACTGCTAAAGAGAGCACAGACTACTGAAGAGACAGCACTGACTGCTAAAGAGAGCACAGACTACTGAAGAGACAGCACTGACTGCTAAAGAGAGCACAGACTACTGAAGAGACAGCACTGACTGCTAAAGAGAGCACAGACTACTGAAGAGACAGCACTGACTGCTAAAGAGAGCACAGACTACTGAAGAGACAGCACTGACTGCTAAAGAGAGCACAGACTACTGAAGAGACTGCACTGACTGCTAAAGAGAGCACAGACTACTGAAGAGACAGCACTGACTGCTAAAGAGAGCACAGACTACTGAAGAGACAGCACTGACTGCTAAAGAGAGCACAGACTACTGAAGAGACAGCACTGACTGCTAAAGAGAGCACAGACTACTGAAGAGACAGCACTGACTGCTAAAGAGAGCACAGACTACTGAAGAGACAGCACTGACTGCTAAAGAGAGCACAGACTACTGAAGAGACTGCACTGACTGCTAAAGAGAGCACAGACTACTGAAGAGACACCACTGACTGCTAAAGAGAGCACAGACTACTGAAGAGACAGCACTGACTGCTAAAGAGAGCACAGACTACTGAAGAGACAGCACTGACTGCTAAAGAGAGCACAGACTACTGAAGAGACTGCACTGACTGCTAAAGAGAGCACAGACTACTGAAGAGACTGCACTGACTGCTAAAGAGAGCACAGACTACTGAAGAGACACCACTGACTGCTAAAGAGAGCACAGACTACTGAAGAGACAGCACTGACTGCTAAAGAGAGCACAGACTACTGAAGAGACAGCACTGACTGCTAAAGAGAGCACAGACTACTGAAGAGACAGAACTGACTGCTAAAGAGAGCACAGACTACTGAAGAGACAGCACTGACTGCTAAAGAGAGCACAGACTACTGAAGAGACAGCACTGACTGCTAAAGAGAGCACAGACTACTGAAGAGACTGCACTGACTGCTAAAGAGAGCACAGACTACTGAAGAGACAGCACTGACTGCTAAAGAGAGCACAGACTACTGAAGAGACAGCACTGACTGCTAAAGAGAGCACAGACTACTGAAGAGACAGCACTGACTGCTAAAGAGAGCACAGACTACTGAAGAGACAGCACTGACTGCTAAAGAGAGCACAGACTACTGAAGAGACAGCACTGACTGCTAAAGAGAGCACATACTACTGAAGAGACAGCACTGACTGCTAAAGAGAGCACAGACATTTCTGAAGAGACTGCACTGACTGCTAAAGTGAGCACAGACTACTGAAGAGACACCACTGACTGCAAAAGAGAGCACAGACTACTGAAGAGACAGAACTGACTGCTAAAGAGAGCACAGACTACTAAAGAGACAGCACTGACTGCTAGAGAGCACAGACTACTGAAGAGACAGCACTGACTGCTTAAGAGAGCACAGACTACTGAAGAGACACCAATGACTGCAAAAGAGAGCACAGACTACTGAAGAGACAGAACTGACTGCTAAAGAGAGCACAGACTACTGAAGAGACAGAACTGACTGCTAAAGAGAGCACAGACTACTGAAGAGACAGCACTGACTGCTAAAGAGAGCACAGACTACTGAAGAGACAGAACTGACTGCAAAAGAGAGCACAGACTACTGAAGAGACTGCACTGACTGCTAAAGAGAGCACAGACTACTGAAGAGAAACCACTGACAGCTAAAGAGAGCTCAGACTACTGAAGAGACAGCACTGACTGCTAAAGAGAGCACAGACTACTGAAGAGACACCACTGACTGCTAAAGAGAGCACAGACTACTGAAGAGACAGCACTGACTGCTAAAGAGAGCACAGACTACTGAAGAGACAGCACTGACTGCTAAAGAGAGCACAGACTACTGAAGAGACTGCACTGACTGCTAAAGAGAGCACAGACTACTGAAGAGACACCACTGACTGCTAAAGAGAGCACAGACTACTGAAGAGACAGCACTGACTGCTAAAGAGAGCACAGACTACTGAAGAGACAGCACTGACTGCTAAAGAGAGCACAGACTACTGAAGAGACTGCACTGACTGCTAAAGAGAGCACAGACTACTGAAGAGACTGCACTGACTGCTAAAGAGAGCACAGACTACTGAAGAGACAGCACTGACTGCTAAAGAGAGCACAGACTACTGAAGAGACAGAACTGACTGCTAAAGAGAGCACAGACTACTGAAGAGACAGCGCTGACTGCTACAGAGAGCACAGACTACTGAAGAGACAGCGCTGACTGCTAAAGAGAGCACAGACTACTGAAGAGACACCACTGACTGCTAAAGAGAGCACAGACTACGGAAGAGACAGCAGTGACTGCTAAAGAGAGCACAGACTACTGAAGAGACAGAACTGACTGCTAAAGAGAGCACAGACTACTGAAGAGACACCACTGACTGCTAAAGGGATGGCAAACAAACAGAAAGGAGACAGTAGCAAGTGCTAAGGAGAGAACAGAGACAACACTGACTGCAAAAGAGAGAACATCAACTGCCAAAGAGACAGCACTGATGGATAAAAAGAAACCACTGACGGCTAAAGAGACACCACTGATGGCTAAAGTGACACCACTGACGGCTAAAGAGACACCACTGACGGCTAAAGAGACACCACTGACGGCTAAAGTGACACCACTGACGGCTAATGTGACACCACTGACGGCTAAAGTGACACCACTGACGGCTAAAAGAGAGGACCGATCCAAAAGAGCTGGAAGTGACTGCAAAGGAGAGAACATCAACTGCAAAATGGACCTGGATGATGAGATTAGAAGTCTCGGTCAGCAGGGGCGCTGTGGGGCCCTGCTGCCCATTATATAACATTACAGCCCCCGCAGTAATCATCTCCACTGCAGGGAAGATGGGTGACCCCAGCCTTACAGGGGATGCCACCTAGCTTTCCCGGAGCACTGAGGGACACACCCCAGTCCTGCCCTCCATCTACAGCAGCCACATGGACCAAGGACTGGAGGAGACTCCTTGACTTCTATGGGAGAGTGTTGTGGGCGTGCTCTGTGACCTCTGCATTGTGCAGGGAGGGGGAGGAGGTGAGCTGTGACACCAACTATTGTCAATGGTGAATCCTGTGTTTATCTTCCACAGTAATCCTGCCTGTGATAAAGAGGAGAGGACTGCTGAGCAGAGCAGGAAGAGCCAGTGATCGGGGCGAATACCTGTCCCAGCATCACGTGACCTAAACCTCCCCGGAGCCCACACGTTTCAGGCTTTACCCACTAAGCCGGAGCTCCCCACACGGGCCATGAAATGGGCGTGGCTACTGCAAGCCCCGCACCAAAGTTAGAGCTCTGTGGGAGTTACGGGGGTGTTCCCTGGTGGCCCCACTCATTTTTTACTTGTCGACTGTAGGTAGGTATGTGAACCCTGTCGTGAATCAAATACAGGGATAGTGACAATTGTGCCTGGTGTAATACAGCCTGAGCAGAGCCACCCCCGCAGGAATGAAGGGGTGTCTGCAATGTGTCCCTACCTCTTTCTTCCATCGGGCCAGCCACTCATCTCTCTTCCTCTTGCTGACGTAATATGGGTCCCCCGCCTGGAATGGCAGCCTTGGCATAGGCCTCTGACGCAGACCAGACTCCCAGCCCAGCCCTCCACGCAGCCGGCGGCGGTGACCCTGCGCAAAAAAAAAAAAAGACCACCTGAATTATAGGGACCACCGACTGTGCAGCCACCACCCCACCCACCTGCCTGAGTCCCCCCCTATTAAAGGAAAATTCCGGGTGAAATCAGCTGTCTGTCTGCGCTCCATCCCACACAGCGCCCCCTGCTGTCACAGTCTGATACCCACACAGTAGCAAATAGTTGTCACCATGACAACAGGATGTATCACGCCCCCTTATGTTAGTTCCCTTTCCGTACACAGGCAACAGCTGTCAGACATCAGCTAAGCTCCGCCCAGAGACAGGATGCATCATGGGTGTAATGAATGGACAGTTCCTTTAAATCACCTCTGATTGGCTGACATTAAGGCCGCCTTTTACTTTGTTACATACTGTCAGTGCTTATAGAGTCGTCTTCAATAAACTTTATTTACAGCGTCTCCGAGAGCGGTGGACACTACAGAACTCATCCGGGCCTCACCTCGGATGTGGGGAGTCCGAGTCCTCATCTTCTTTTTCTTCTTTATCTGAAAGGAAAAGAATAGAGTACAGATCAGCGGATGACACACTGTGACGACACCCACGCTCTCTGCTGCTTGACAACACTATACAAGCCCAATATAGAAGGTGATGGATAAGTCAGTGGCCCCGGGGACCCCACCATTCCTGTCTCAATCACTGACTGTTTTTGCTTTTACGTCGGCTGCCATGTCTGTTGGCGTCTGACTCATCATCAGTCTCATCAGAGGCCCCTCCACCATGCTTTAAACAGCAGCACTGCTCCAGCTATGATCAGTGACTCCAGCTCAGCTGCACTGTCTATTGGACTCTGAGGTAGTCTGATACCCCTCATGTCTCGTCAGAGGTTCAGAGAGGCCACTTTATCCCTCCACCATGCTTTACACAGCAGCACTGCTCCAGCTATGATCAGTGACTCCAGCTCAGCTGCACTGTCTATTGGACTCTGAGGTAGTCTGATACCCCTCATGTCTCGTCACAGGTTCAGAGAGCCACATTTGTCCCTCCACCATGCTTTACACAGCTGCTCTGCTCCATTTTACCATATCTATGATCGGTATCTCCAGCTTAGATACACTGCCTGTTGGACTCTGAGGTAGTCTGATACCCCTCATGTCTCGTCAGAGGTTCAGAGGACCACTATGTCCCTCCACCATGCTTTACACAGCTGCTCCGCTCCATTTTACCATATCTATGATCAGTATCTCCAGCTTAGATACACTGCCTGTTGGAGTCTGAGGTAGGTGATTTAGACCCCCACCTCGCCCCTCCATGCTGCTTACCATTGACATGAATGGGTGGCTGCTTGGAGTTGTTTTGGATCTGATTCTGACATAGAAAACGCGTCCAAATCAGATCAAAAAAACTCCATGTGACTGGGCCCCTAGACTGCTGCTTGATCCTCTCCCCCATGCTTTACACTGCACTACAAGCAACTGGGCCTGCAGATGACTGGCGCAAATAAATGAAGGGGAGGGGCAACTCCAAGGGGAGGAGCCTGGAGAGGAACTTAGTCGTTGTATAATGAAAAACTGCCTTGTAACGATCTCTGCTTGCTGTCAGTGACTGGAAACATCCTAGAGCTGGGGGTTGGTTACTCACTCTTCTCGTCGCTGTCCTCTCGGCTCCTCCGCGCTCTCCTCTTATTGGTCGAGCACTGCTCCATGTCCTGGGAGTCGTCACTCAGGGTGCAGCGCCCGTTCTCCAGCATGGACTCCGCGTCCGTCCCCTCCTCCTCGTGGTTCATGGTCTTGTCTCTAGGGGTGGGCTCTGGGCTGCCTCGCTCTGGTGGGGGCGTCCCGGGCTTCGGCTGGACACGGGGAGCCTCCATCTCTCCATTGGGTACTGGGTCGCTGGTTTTTGGGGACATGTGGCACTTAGGGACTGAGGCAATGTCTTTGGATGCACCGACGCTCTCCACCTGCAGAAAGAGAGAGAGAGCGGGTGAGCAATGGAGGCGACTAACTGGAACGCCCCCTAAAACCAGGACTCCCCAGGAGCCAAGACACTCCCTTGGGGCGATTATCCAGCTTTCCTAGAGTACAGAACGGCACTATGGTCGACTGATGGAAATTACCCGGCTGTACCGCAGCGTGTCCGGAGCAGCCACCTGCAAAGTGTGGCTCCACTAACATCCGGAGCTGCACTCCGTATTCTGCTGTTACATTATCACTTATACTCTGGTCACATCCAGAGCTGCACTCAGTATTCTGCTGTTACATCATCACTTATACTCTGGTCACATCCGGAGCTGCACTCAGTATTCTGCCGTTACATCATCACTTATACTCTGGTCACATCCGGAGCTGCACTCAGTATTCTGCCGTTACATCATCACTTATACTCTGGTCACATCCAGAGCTGCACTCAGTATTCTGCCGTTACATCATCACTTATGCTCTGGTCACATCCAGAGCTGCACTCAGTATTCTGCCGTTACATCATCACTTATGCTCTGGTCACATCCAGAGCTGCACTCCGTATTCTGCTGTTACATCATCACTTATAGTCTGGTCACATCCAGAGCTGCACTCCGTATTCTGCCGTTACATCATCATTTATACTCTGGTCACATCCAGAGCTGCACTCCGTATTCTGCTGGTACATCATCACTTATACTCTGGCCACATACAGAGCTGCACTCAGTATTCTGCCGTTACATCATCACTTATACTCTGGTCACATCCAGAGCTGCACTCAGTATTCTGCCGTTACATCATCACTTATACTCTGGTCACATCCAGAGCTGCACTCAGTATTCTGCTGTTACATCGTCTCTTATACTCCAGTCCCATCCAGAGCTGCACTCAGTGTACTGCTGTAACATCGTCTCCTATACTCCAGTCCCATCCAGAGCTGCACTCAGTGTACTGCTGTAACATCGTCTCTCATACTTCAGTCCCATCCAGAGCTGTACTCAGTGTACAGCTGTTACATCGTCTCCTATACTCCAGTCACATCCAGAGCTGCACTCAGTGTACTGCTGTTACATCGTCTTCTATACTCCAGTCACATCCAGAGCTGCACTCAGTGTACTGCTGTTACATCGTCTTCTATACTCCAGTCACATCCAGAGCTCCATTACCGGTCTGCTATTACATTGTCCCTAATACTCAGGTCACATCAAGAGCTGCACTCAGTATTCTGCTTAAATCATATCTTATACTCCGGTCACATCCAGAGCTGCACTTACTAATCTGTTGTTACATCATACCTGATGCTTCAGTCCCCTCCAGAGCAGCACTCAGAATTCTATTGATAAAACATATCTTATACCCAATTAAAATCCAGAGCTGCATTCGTCATTGTGTTACCAAATAGCCTATGATACTCCAGTCTCATTCAGAGCTGTACTCACTATTCTGCTCTTCAGTTTCATCCTAAACTCCAGTCACATCCAGAGCTGCATCTTGGCCTCCTGCTCTCTTCTCTCAGGCTGTAGGACATCACATCTCACGGCTGCCCTCCGCAGGTGACATGTCTGCTGAGTGCCCGGTGGGGGTTGTAGTGCACACGCGGCAGTAATGTAGTCTGACACTAAGAAAACATACCTCTACCAGAGAGCAGAATTATGAGCGCAGCTGTGGAGGTAACTGGGGTATTACATATATGATACCTTGTAGTTTTACACAGCAGATGCAGACGTTAATGAATCCAGCTCTAGATGTGATTGCAGTATACAATCTAATGACTTGTAAGGATGTACAGAGACAAGCCGCGCAGAGAGTATAAAGACCACTCTAGTCACGTCCATCTAGTCTGCCCAATATACTGAATACTATGGATAGCCCCAGGCCCTATCTTATATGCAGGATGGCCTTATGCCTATCCCATGCATGCTTAAACTCCTTCACTGTATTTGCAGCTACCACTTCTGCAGGAAGGCTATTCCATGCGTCCACTACTCTCTCAGTAAAGTAATTCTTCCTGATGTTACTTTTAAACCTTTGCCCCTCTAATTTAAAACTATGTCCTCTTGTAGCAGTTTCTCTTCTTTTAAATATTCTCTCCTCTTTTACCGTGATGATTCCCTTTATGTATTTAAAAGTTTCTATCATATCCCCGCTGTCTCTTCTTACTTCCAAGCTGTACATGTTAAGGTCCTTTAACCTTTCCTGGTAAGTTTTGTCCTGCAATCCATGTACTAGTTTAGTAGCTTTTCTCTGAATATCCTTCTGCAGATCTGGTCTCCAGTACTGCACACAATACTCCCAATGAGGTCTCCCTAGTGCTCTGTAGAGCGGCATTATAGTAGAGCAGTAGTATAGTAGAGTAGTATAGTAGAGCAGTATTATAGTAGTTATATTATATAGTAGTTATATTCTTGTATATAGGAGGCAGTATTATAGTAGTTATATTCTTGTACATAGGAGCAGTATTATAGTAGTTATATTCTTGTACATAGGAGGCAGTATTATAGAAGTTATATTCTTGTACATAGGAGCAGTATTATAGTAGTTATATTCTTGTACATAGGAGCAGTATTATAGTAGTTATATTCTTGTACATAGGAGCAGTATTATAGTAGTTATATTCCTGTACATAGGAGGCAGTATTATAGTAGTTATATTCCTGTACATAGGAGGCAGTATTATAGTAGTTATATTCTTGTACATAGGAGGCAGTATTATAGTAGTTATATTCTTGTACATAGGAGGCAGTATTATAGTAGTTATATTCTTGTACATAGGAGGCAGTATTATAGTAGTTATATTCTTGTACATAGGAGCAGTATTATAGAAGTTATATTCTTGTACATAGGAGGCAGTATTATAGTAGTTATATTCTTGTACATAGGAGGCAGTATTATAGTAGTTATATTCTTGTACATAGGGAGCAGTATTATAGTAGTTATATTCTTATACATAAGAGCAGTATTATAGTAGTTATATTCTTGTACATAGGAGCAGTATTATAGTAGTTATATTCTTGTACATAGGAGCAATATTATAGTAGATATATTCTTGTACATAGGGGGCAGTATTATAGTAGTTATATTCTTGTACATAGGAGCAGTATTATAGTAGTTATATTCTTGTACATAGGAGCAGTATTATAGTAGTTATATTCTTCTACATAGGGGCAGTATTGTAGTAGTTATATTCTTGTACATAGGAGCAGTATTATAGGAGTTATATTCTTGTACATAGGAGCAGTATTATAGTAGTTATATTCTTGTACATAGGAGGCAGTATTATAGTAGTTATATTCCTGTACATAGGAGCAGTATTATAGTAGTTATATTCCTGTACATAGTAGTAGTATTATAGTAGTTATATTCTTGTACATAGGAGGCAGTATTATAGTAGTTATATTCTTGTACATAGGAGCAGTATTATAGTAGTTATATTCTTGTACATAGGAGGCAGTATTATAGTAGTTATATTCTTGTACATAGGAGCAGTATTATAGTAGTTATATTCTTGTATATAGGAGCAGTATTATAGTAGTTATATTCTTGTACATAGGAGCAGTATTATAGTAGTTATATTCTTGTACATAGGGGCAGTATTATAGTAGTTATATTCCTGTACATAGGAGGCAGTATTATAGTAGTTATATTCTTGTACATAGGGCAGTATTATAGTAGTTATATTCTTGTACATAGGAGCTGTATTATAGTAGTTATATTCTTGTACATAGGGGCAGTATTATAGTAGTTATATTCCTGTACATAGGGGCAGTATTGTAGTAGTTATAGTCTTGTACATAGGAGCAGTATTATAGTAGTTATATTCTTGTACATAGGAGCAGTATTATAGTAGTTATATTCTTGTACATAGGAGCAGTATTATAGTAGTTATATTCTTGTACATAGGAGCAGTATTATAATAGTTATATTCTTGTACATAGGAGCAGTATTATAGTAGTTATATTCCTGTACATAGGAGCAGTATTATAGTAGTTATATTCTTGTACATAGGAGGCAGTACTATAGTAGTTATATTCTTGTACATAGGAGGCAGTATTATAGTAGTTATATTCTAGTACATGGGAGGCAGTATTATAGTAGTTATATTCTTGTACATAGGAGCAGTATTATAGTAGTTATATTCCTGTACATAGGAGCAGTATTATAGTAGTTATATTCATGTGCATAGGAGGCAGTATTATAGTAATTATATTCTTGTATATAGGAGCAGTATTTTAGTAGTTATATTCTTGTACATAGGAGCAGTATTATAGTAGTTATATTCTTGTGCATAGGAGCAGTATTATAGTAGTTATATTCCTGTACATAGGAGGCAGTAGTATAGTAGTTATATTCTTGTACATAGGAGGCAGTATTATAGTAGTTATATTCTTGTACATAGGAGCAGTATTATAGTAGTTATATTCTTGTACATAGGAGCAGTATTATAGTAGTTATATTCTTGTACGTAGGAGCAGTATTATACTAGTTATATTCTTGTACATAGGAGGCAGTATTATAGTAGTTATATTCTTGTACATGGGAGGCAGTATTATAGTAGTTATATTCTTGTACATAGGAGCAGTATTATAGTAGTTATATTCCTGTACATAGGAGCAGTATTATAGTAGTTATATTCCTGTACATAGGAGGCAGTAGTATAGTAGTTATATTCTTGTACATAGGAGGCAGTATTATAGTAGTTATATTCTTGTACATAGGAGCAGTATTATAGTAGATATATTCTTGTACATAGGAGGCAGTATTATAGTAGTTATATTCCTGTACATAGGAGCAGTATTATAGTAGTTATATTCCTGTACATAGGAGGCAGTAGTATAGTAGTTATATTCTTGTAGATAGGAGGCAGTATTATAGTAGTTATATTCTTGTACATAGGAGGCAGTATTATAATAGTTATATTCTTGTACATAGGAGGCAGTATTATAATAGTTATATTCTTGTACATAGGAGCAGTATTATAGTAGTTATATTCTTGTACATAGGAGCAGTATTATAGTAGTTATATTCCTGTACATAGGAGGCAGTATTATAGTAGTTATATTCCTGTACATAGGAGCAGTATTATAGTAGTTATATTCTTGTACATAGGAGGCAGTATTATAGTAGTTATATTCTTGTACATAGGAGGCAGTATTATAGTAGTTATATTCTTGTACATAGGAGCAGTATTATAGTAGTTATATTCTTGTACATAGGGAGCAGTATTATAGTAGTTATATTCTTATACATAAGAGCAGTATTATAGTAGTTATATTCTTGTACATAGGGGGCAGTATTTTTGTACATAGGAGGCAGTATTATAGTAGTTATATTCTTGTACATAGGAGCAGTATTATAGTAGTTATATTCTTGTATATAGGAGCAGTATTATAGTAGTTATATTCTTGTACATAGGGCAGTATTATAGTAGTTATATTCTTGTACATAGGAGCAGTATTATAGTAGTTATATTCCTGTACATAGGAGCAGTATTATAGTAGTTATATTCTTGTACATAGGAGCAGTATTATAGTAGTTATATTCTTGTACATAGGGGCAGTATTATAGTAGTTATATTCCTGTACATAGGGGCAGTATTGTAGTAGTTATAGTCTTGTACATAGGAGCAGTATTATAGTAGTTATATTCTTGTACATAGGAGCAGTATTATAGTAGTTATATTCTTGTACATAGGAGCAGTATTATAGTAGTTATATTTTTGTACATAGGAGCAGTATTATAATAGTTATATTCTTCTACATTTAGGGCAGTATTATAGTAGTTATATTCTTGTAGATTTAGGGCAGTATTGTAGTAGTTATATTCTTGTACATAGGAGGCAGTATTATAATAGTTATATTCTTGTACATAGGAGCAGTATTATAGTAGTTATATTCTTGTACATAGGAGGCAGTATTATAGTAGTTATATTCTTGTACATAGGAGGCAGTATTATAATAGTTATATTCTTGTACATAGGAGCAGTATTATAGTAGTTATATTCTTGTACATAGGAGCAGTATTATAGTAGTTATATTCTTGTACATAGGGGGCAGTATTATAGTAGTTATATTCTTCTACATTTAGGGCAGTATTATAGTAGTTATATTCTTATACATAGGAGCAGTATTATAGTAGTTATATTCTTGTACATAGGAGACAGTATTATAGTAGTTATATTCCTGTACATAGGAGACAGTATTATAGTAGTTATATTCTTGTACATAGGAGCAGTATTATAGTAGTTATATTCTTGTACATAGGAGCAGTATTATAATAGTTATATTCTTCTACATTTAGGGTAGTATTATAGTAGTTATATTCTTGTAGATTTAGGGCAGTATTATAGTAGTTATATTCTTGTACATAGGAGGCAGTATTATAATAGTTATATTCTTGTACATAGGAGCAGTATTATAGTAGTTATATTCTTGTACATAGGAGCAGTATTATAGTAGTTATATTCTTGTACATAGGAGGCAGTATTATAATAGTTATATTCTTGTACATAGGAGCAGTATTATAGTAGTTATATTCTTGTACATAGGAGCAGTATTATAGTAGTTATATTCTTGTACATAGGGGCAGTATTATAGTAGTTATATTCTTCTACATTTAGGGCAGTATTATAGTAGTTATATTCTTGTACATAGGAGACAGTATTATAGTAGTTATATTCCTGTACATAGGAGACAGTATTATAGTAGTTATATTCTTGTACATAGGAGCAGTATTATAGCAGTTATATTCTTGTACATAGGAGCAGTATTATAGTAGTTATATTCTTCTACATTTAGGGCAGTATTATAGTAGATACTGCTGGTGTAGTACATGTCTAGTAAATTCCCACTTCTCTTAATTACAAGGTAGTTTCATATGGCGGTTCCGGATCGTCCCCTCCCATATATTTATATAGTGTCCTGAACACGGAGGTCACTTATTATCCTGACACTTTACAATGATGAGGGATGATACTCCATCACCTGCGCACAGCACAGCGCCGGCGGCTGGTGGGGAGGTTAATAGATGGAAGGCAATCATTAGGAATGACACCTGTAATAATAAACTGGAGGAAAGATTTATAGGGTGCACTATTGAGGATTAGTCTGGAGTGACATTCTTCCCCTTCCAGAAAACATCTCGTCTTGCGCTGAACTCAAGCTCCCAGTTTTAACCCCATTGGGTTTATGGATTCCTGTGCCACGGTAAACTTGTCCGCCAAAATGGAAAGTCGGAGTAAGGAGCGGGCAGAAGACGCGACGGAGCAGGCGTCCTGATGGTCAGGTCTGACACCTCTGCCTCTGACAACCACTCAGGTCTACTCCAAAAGACAATCTGACATTAAAAGAATATTGCTTCCTTGCATTCAGTTTTCCATCACATTATACGCTGCTTGTTTCTATGGATTACGACCACCCTGCAATCCATCAGTGGTGGTCGTGCTTGCCACTATGGCAAAAACATGTTTATGTGCGCTTTTTATTAGAGTGTACAAGCACGACCACCGCTGCTGGATTGCAGGGTGGTCGTAACCGTGAATACTGAGATGGAGAACTGAATCCAGCCAGAAAAAGGAGACAATATGGAGAATCACAATACATTAGTAAGAGCCTTGTAGTAAGTTTCTCGATGTGAAGTGAGGGGACCCCTTTAAGGCTCATCTCCCTCCCTTTGCGGTCAGGCTCATCCTTCGCTCTCGGGCTATGCACATGTCTCTCACATACCTGATCCGTCCTCCCCTCGCTGCAGGCGACGCTTTGATGTGAAATGTGGAAGGCAGGATTCTTACATTAGGCCTGTCAGCACGACGATCTCCGCAGGAGAATCCAGGGGGTAACGTCAGGACAAGTGTTACAGATCCCAGGGTGGGAGACAGAACCCCCCAGGACTGGGAGGAGACGCTGGAGGTATTATACTCCAGAGCTGCACTCACTATTCTGCTGGTGCAGTCACTGTGTACATATATTACTAATCCTGTACTGATCCCGAGTTACATCCTGTATTATACTCCAGAGCTGCACTCACTATTCTGCTGGTGCAGTCACTGTGTACATACATTACTTATTCTGTACTGATCCCGAGTTACATCCTGTATTATACTCCAGAGCTGCACTCACTATTCTGCTGGTGCAGTCACTGTGTACATAGGGGAGGTGGGTTAGGCTTTACTTATTACATACCCTATAAATAACATTAACATAGTGCCCCATGAATTATGCCAGCCAGGGTGCACTAAAGTGTCATCATCAATAGTACCTGTCACAGTGCCGCTCCGGAGGCGGCCTTAAGCACGGTGCATTAGTCAGTGGTCAGCACGGTCTCCCTGCAGTACTGAGGTCTGCACTCCGAAGACATACTGATAGGGAACTTACATTGTGACCCCACCAGGGCAGCAAAGATAAATAAGTAACCGTTCCCCATGAGGAATACCTGACATAGTGCCTGATCAGTAATACCTGCCATAGTGCCCGATCAGTAATACCTGACATAGTGCCTGATCAGTAATACCTGACATAGTGCCCGATCAGTAATACCTGACATAGTGCCCGATCAGTAATACCTGCCATAGTGCCTGATCAGTAATACCTGACATAGTGCCCGATTAGTAATACCTGACATAGTGCCCGATCAGTAATACCTGACATAGTGCCCGATCAGTAATACCTGCCATAGTGCCCGATCAGTAATACCTGACATAGTGCCCGATCAGTAATACCTGACATAGTGCCCGATCAGTAATACCTGACATAGTGCCCGATCAGTAATACCTGACATAGTGCCCGATCAGTAATACCTGACATAGTGCCCGATCAGTAATACCTGACATAGTGCCCGATCAGTAATACCTGACATAGTGCCCGATCAGTAATACCTGACATAGTGCCCGATCAGTAATACCTGCCATAGTGCCCGATCAGTAATACCTGACATAGTGCCCGATCAGTAATACCTGACATACTGCCCGATCAGTAATACCTGACATAGTGCCCGATCAGTAATACCTGACATAGTGCCCGATCAGTAATACCTGCCATAGTGCCCGATCAGTAATACCTGACATAGTGCCCGATCAGTAATACCTGACATAGTGCCCGATCAGTAATACCTGCCATAGTGCCCGATCAGTAATACCTGACATAGTGCCCGATCAGTAATACCTGACATAGTGCCCGATCAGTAATACCTGACATAGTGCCCGATCAGTAATACCTGACATAGTGCCCGATCAGTAATACCTGACATAGTGCCCGATCAGTAATACCTGCCATAGTGCCTGATCAGTAATACCTGACATAGTGCCCGATCAGTAATACCTGCCATAGTGCCCGATCAGTAATACCTGACATAGTGCCCGATCAGTAATACCTGACATAGTGCCCGATCAGTAATACCTGACATAGTGCCCGATCAGTAATACCTGACATAGTGCCCGATCAGTAATACCTGACCATAGTGCCCGATCAGTAATACCTGACATAGTGCCCGATCAGTAATACCTGACATAGTGCCCGATCAGTAATACCTGACATAGTGCCCGATCAGTAATACCTGACATAGTGCCCGATCAGTAATACCTGACATAGTGCCCGATCAGTAATACCTGACATAGTGCCCGATCAGTAATACCTGCCATAGTGCCTTATAAATAATACCTGCCATAGTGCCCGATCAGTAATACCTGACATAGTGCCCGATCAGTAATACCTGACATAGTGCCCGATCAGTAATACCTGACATAGTGCCCGATCAGTAATACCTGACATAGTGCCCGATCAGTAATACCTGACATAGTGCCCGATCAGTAATACCTGACATAGTGCCCGATCAGTAATACCTGACATAGTGCCCGATCAGTAATACCTGACATAGTGCCCGATCAGTAATACCTGCCATAGTGCCCGATCAGTAATACCTGACATAGTGCCCGATCAGTAATACCTGACATAGTGCCCGATCAGTAATACCTGACATAGTGCCCGATCAGTAATACCTGCCATAGTGCCCGATCAGTAATACCTGACATAGTGCCCGATCAGTAATACCTGACATAGTGCCCGATCAGTAATACCTGACATAGTGCCCGATCAGTAATACCTGACATAGTGCCCGATCAGTAATACCTGACATAGTGCCCGATCAGTAATACCTGACATAGTGCCCGATCAGTAATACCTGACATAGTGCCCGATCAGTAATACCTGACATAGTGCCCGATCAGTAATACCTGACATAGTGCCCGATCAGTAATACCTGACATAGTGCCCGATCAGTAATACCTGACATAGTGCCCGATCAGTAATACCTGACATAGTGCCCGATCAGTAATACCTGACATAGTGCCCGATCAGTAATACCTGACATAGTGCCCGATCAGTAATACCTGCCATAGTGCCCGATCAGTAATACCTGCCATAGTGCCCGATCAGTAATACCTGACATAGTGCCCGATCAGTAATACCTGACATAGTGCCCGATCAGTAATACCTGCCATAGTGCCCGATCAGTAATACCTGACATAGTGCCCGATCAGTAATACCTGACATAGTGCCCGATCAGTAATACCTGACATAGTGCCCGATCAGTAATACCTGACATAGTGCCCGATCAGTAATACCTGACATAGTGCCCGATCAGTAATACCTGACATAGTGCCCGATCAGTAATACCTGACATAGTGCCCGATCAGTAATACCTGACATAGTGCCCGATCAGTAATACCTGACATAGTGCCCGATCAGTAATACCTGACATAGTGCCCGATCAGTAATACCTGACATAGTGCCCGATCAGTAATACCTGACATAGTGCCCGATCAGTAATACCTGCCATAGTGCCTTATAAATAATACCTGCCATAGTGCCCGATCAGTAATACCTGACATAGTGCCCGATCAGTAATACCTGACATAGTGCCCGATCAGTAATACCTGCCATAGTGCCCGATCAGTAATACCTGACATAGTGCCCGATCAGTAATACCTGACATAGTGCCCGATCAGTAATACCTGACATAGTGCCCGATCAGTAATACCTGCCATAGTGCCTTATAAATAATACCTGCCATAGTGCCCGATCAGTAATACCTGACATAGTGCCCGATCAGTAATACCTGACATAGTGCCCGATCAGTAATACCTGACATAGTGCCCGATCAGTAATACCTGACATAGTGCCCGATCAGTAATACCTGACATAGTGCCCGATCAGTAATACCTGACATAGTGCCCGATCAGTAATACCTGACATAGTGCCCGATCAGTAATACCTGACATAGTGCCCGATCAGTAATACCTGACATAGTGCCCGATCAGTAATACCTGACATAGTGCCCGATCAGTAATACCTGACATAGTGCCCGATCAGTAATACCTGCCATAGTGCCTGATAAATAATACCTGCCATAGTGCCCGATCAGTAATACCTGACATAGTGCCCGATCAGTAATACCTGACATAGTGCCCGATCAGTAATACCTGCCATAGTGCCCTATCAATAATACCTGCCATAGTGCCCGATCAGTAATACCTGACATAGTGCCCGATCAGTAATACCTGACATAGTGCCCGATCAGTAATACCTGCCATAGTGCCCGATCAGTAATACCTGACATAGTGCCCGATCAGTAATACCTGACATAGTGCCCGATCAGTAATACCTGACATAGTGCCCGATCAGTAATACCTGACATAGTGCCCGATCAGTAATACCTGACATAGTGCCCGATCAGTAATACCTGACATAGTGCCCGATCAGTAATACCTGACATAGTGCCCGATCAGTAATACCTGCCATAGTGCCCGATCAGTAATACCTGCCATAGTGCCCGATCAGTAATACCTGACATAGTGCCCGATCAGTAATACCTGACATAGTGCCCGATCAGTAATACCTGACATAGTGCCCGATCAGTAATACCTGACATAGTGCCCGATCAGTAATACCTGACATAGTGCCCGATCAGTAATACCTGACATAGTGCCCGATCAGTAATACCTGACATAGTGCCCGATCAGTAATACCTGACATAGTGCCCGATCAGTAATACCTGACATAGTGCCCGATCAGTAATACCTGACATAGTGCCCGATCAGTAATACCTGACATAGTGCCCGATCAGTAATACCTGACATAGTGCCCGATCAGTAATACCTGACATAGTGCCCGATCAGTAATACCTGACATAGTGCCCGATCAGTAATACCTGACATAGTGCCCGATCAGTAATACCTGACATAGTGCCCGATCAGTAATACCTGACATAGTGCCCGATCAGTAATACCTGACATAGTGCCCGATCAGTAATACCTGACATAGTGCCCGATCAGTAATACCTGACATAGTGCCCGATCAGTAATACCTGACATAGTGCCCGATCAGTAATACCTGACATAGTGCCCGATCAGTAATACCTGACATAGTGCCCGATCAGTAATACCTGACATAGTGCCCGATCAGTAATACCTGACATAGTGCCCGATCAGTAATACCTGACATAGTGCCCGATCAGTAATACCTGACATAGTGCCCGATCAGTAATACCTGACATAGTGCCCGATCAGTAATACCTGACATAGTGCCCGATCAGTAATACCTGACATAGTGCCCGATCAGTAATACCTGACATAGTGCCCGATCAGTAATACCTGACATAGTGCCCGATCAGTAATACCTGACATAGTGCCCGATCAGTAATACCTGCCATAGTGCCCGATCAGTAATACCTGACATAGTGCCCGATCAGTAATACCTGACATACTGCCTATGAGTAATACTTACCTTAGTGACCTATAAAAAGTATTAACCAGAAAGTCCCATGAGCCATGCCAGTCAGATGCCCAATGAATAGACTGCGAGCCAAAGGGTCCTATGGACACTACCTATAATGGCCCCATAAGTAATACTTAGCAGAGTGCCCTCATAATCAATGCAAGACAGAGTGCCCCCATAAATAACGGTAAGCAGAGCGCCCCCATAATCAATGCAAGTTAGAGTGACCACATAAACAGTGCAGAGCAGAGCGCCCCCATAATCAATGCAAGTTAGAGTGACCACATAAACAGTGCAGAGCAGAGCGCCCCCATAATCAATGCAAGTTAGAGTGACCACATAAACAGTGCAGAGCAGAGCGCCCCCATAATCAATGCAAGTTAGAGTGACCACATAAACAGTGCAGAGCAGAGCGCCCCCATAATCAATGTAAGTTAGAGTGACCACATAAACACTGCAGAGCAGAGCGCCCCCAGGATGCAGCATAAATGCTCTGTAACCCTGGGTTCACACCTGAGCGTTTCTGAGACCCGCGTATTACAGCGCGTTTTTGCGTCATACGCGCGTTCGTGACTCTGGAGACCGATTGAAAAAGGCATATCTACACTTTAACGCGTGTTAAATGCGCATTTTACGCGCATTCCCATTGAAGTCTATGGGTGCAAACGCGCGACAAAACGCCACAAAGAAGCTCAAGAACTTCTTTCAGCGTAGGGCGTTTTACAGCGCGTTCAAATAAAAATAGAGATGCCCATCCGCTGTCTGCGTCAGACTACATACTGGGGGGCCGGAAAGTACTCACCGCTTCATCTAAAACTACACATGAACATATCCCACATGTCACACACATGAACACCACATGTAACAAAAGATAACCGCTCTCACAAGGGCTCTGGATGGCATCGCATTGGCATATACTGGGCACAAGGCGACAGCGTCCTCTCCTGCTCAGCGACTCCTCTGTCTCTTACTTTCTGTTTCTAGTAACATATAAAAAAAACTTTCACTACTTTACTCATTCACCGCCTTTTCTGCTTTCCGTTCTATAAAAATGTCATCTATCATTCCAGGTCTATCGCTGTAACTTCCTCTACTACAAACCGCAACCTGCGCCTGTGTGTGACATGTGTGACCCGAAAACTACATGTACAGCGAGGAGTCAGCCGATATACCAGGCATGATGAACAAACATGTGCAGGAACCGCACCCGAATACTACTATATACAAGAATATAACTACTATAATACTGCCTCCTATATACAAGAACATAACTACTATAATACTGCTCCTATGTATAAGAATATAACTACTATAATACTGCCTCCTATATACAAGAATATAACTACTATAATACTGCTCCTATGTACAAGAATATAACTACTATAATACTGCTCCTATGTACAAGAATATAACTACTATAATACTGCTCCTATGTACAAGAATATAACTACTATAATACTGCTCCTATGTACAAGAATATAACTCCTATAATACTGCTCCTATGTACAAGAATATAACTACTATAATACTGCTCCTATGTACAAGAATATAACTACTATAATACTGCTCCTATGTACAAGAATATAACTCCTATAATACTGCTCCTATGTACAAGAATATAACTACTATAATACTGCTCCTATGTACAAGAATATAACTACTATAATACTGCTCCTATGTACTAGAATATAACTCCTATAATACTGCTCCTATGTACAAGAATATAACTACTATAATACTGCTCCTGTGTACAAGAATATAACTACTATAATACTGCTCCTATATACAAGAACATAACTACTATAATACTGCCTCCTATATACAAGAATATAACTACTATAATACTGCTCCTATGTACAACAATATAACTACTATAATACTGCCCCTATGTACAAGAATATAACTACTATAATACTGCCTCCTATATACAAGAATATAACTACTATAATACTGCTCCTATATACAAGAATATAACTACTATAATACTGCTCCTATGTATAAGAATATAACTACTATAATACTGCCTCCTATGTACAAGAATAAAACTACTATAATACTGCTTCTATGTACAGGAAAATAACTACTATAATACTGCTCCTATGTACAAGAATATAACTACTATAATACTGCTCCTATGTACAGGAATATAACTACTATAATACTGCCTCCTATGTACAAGAATATAACTACTATAATACTGCTCCTATGTACAGGAATATAACTACTATAATACTGCTCCTATGTACAAGAATATAACTACTATAATACTGCTCCTATGTACAAGAATATAACTACTATAATACTGCTCCTATGTACAAGAATATAACTACTATAATACTGCCTCCTATGTACAAGAATATAACTACTATAATACTGCTCCTATGTACAAGAATATAACTACTATAATACTGCTCCTATATACAAGAATATAACTACTATATTACTGCCTCCTATATACAAGAATATAACTACTATAATACTGCTCCTATATACAAGAATATTACTAATATAATACTGCCTCCTATGTACAGGAATATAACTAATATAACACTGCCTCCTATGTACAAGAATATAACTACTATAATACTGCTCCTATGTACAAGAATATAACTACTATAATACTGCTCCTATGTACAAGAATATAACTACTATAATACTGCTCCTATGTACAAGAATATTACTAATATAATACTGCCTCCTATGTACAGGAATATAACTAATATAACACTGCCTCCTATGTACAAGAATATAACTACTATAATACTGCTCCTATGTACAAGAATATAACTACTATAATACTGCCTCCTATGTACAAGAATATTACTAATATAATACTGCCTCCTATGTACAGGAATATAACTAATATAACACTGCCTCCTATATACAAGAATATAACTACTATAATACTGCTCCTATGTACAAGAATATAACTACTATAATACTGCTCCTATGTACAAGAATATAACTACTATAATACTGCTCCTATGTACAAGAATAGAACTACTATAATACTGCTCCTATATACAAGAATATAAATACTATATTACTGCCTCCTATATACAAGAATATAACTACTATAATACTGCTCCTATATACAAGAATATTACTAATATAATACTGCCTCCTATGTACAGGAATATAACTAATATAACACTGCCTCCTCTGTACAAGAATATAACTACTATAATACTGCTCCTATGTACAAGAATATAACTACTATAATACTGCTCCTATGTACAAGAATATAACTACTATAATACTGCTCCTATGTACAAGAATATAACTACTATAATACTGCTCATATGTATAAGGATATAACTACAATAATACTGCCTCCTATGTACAAGAATATAACTACTATAATACTGCTCCTATGTACAAGAATATAACTACTATAATACTGCTCCTATGTATAAGGATATAACTACTATAATACTGCCTCCTATGTACAAGAATATAACTACTATAATACTGCTCCTATGTATAAGGATATAACTACTATAATACTGCCTCCTATGTACAAGAATATAACTACTATAATACTGCTCCTATATACAAGAATATAACTACTATAATACTGCTCCTATGTACAAGAATATAACTACTATAATACTGCCTCCTATATACAAGAATATAACTACTATAATACTGCTCCTATGTACAAGAATATAACTACTATAATACTGCTCCTATGTACAGGAATATAACTACTATAACACTGCTCCTATGTACAAGAATATAACTACTATAATACTGCTCCTATGTACAAGAATATAACTACTATAATACTGCTCCTATGTACAAGAATATAACTACCATAATACTGCCCCCTATGTACAAGAATATAACTACTATAATACTGCCTCCTATATACAAGAATATAACTACTATAATACTGCTCCTATGTACAAGAATATAACTACTATAATACTGCCCCCTATGCACAGGAATATAACTACTATAATACTGCCTCCTATGTACAAGAACATAACTACTATAATACTGCTCCTATGTAAAGGAATATAACTACTATAATACTGCTCCTATGTACAAGAATATAACTACTATAATACTGCCCCCTATGTACAAGAATATAACTACTATAATACTGCTCCTATGTACAAGAATATAACTACTATAATACTGCCTCCTATGTACAAGAATATTACTAATATAATACTGCCTCCTATGTACAGGAATATAACTAATATAACACTGCCTCCTATATACAAGAATATAACTACTATAATACTGCTCCTATGTACAAGAATATAACTACTATAATACTGCTCCTATGTACAGGAATATAACTACTATAATACTGCTCCTATGTACAAGAATATAACTACTATAATACTGCTCATATGTATAAGGATATAACTACTATAATACTGCCTCCTATGTACAAGAATATAACTACTATAATACTGCTCCTATGTACAAGAATATAACTACTATAATACTGCTCCTATGTATAAGGATATAACTACTATAATACTGCCTCCTATATACAAGAATATAACTACTATAATACTGCTCCTATGTATAAGGATATAACTACTATAATACTGCCTCCTATGTACAAGAATATAACTACTATAATACTGCTCCTATATACAAGAATATAACTACTATAATACTGCTCCTATATACAAGAATATAACTACTATAATACTGCCTCCTATATACAAGAATATAACTACTATAATACTGCTCCTATGTACAAGAATATAACTACTATAATACTGCCCCCTATGCACAGGAATATAACTACTATAATACTGCCTCCTATGTACAAGAATATAACTACTATAATACTGCTCCTATGTACAAGAACATAACTACTATAATACTGCTCCTATGTAAAGGAATATAACTACTATAATACTGCTCCTATGTACAAGAATATAACTACTATAATACTGCTCCTATGTACAAGAATATAACTACTATAATACTGCTCCTATGTACAGGAATATAACTACTATAATACTGCTCCTATATACAAGAATTTAACTACTATAATACTGCTCCTATGTACAAGAATATAACTACTATATTACTGCCTCCTATGTACAAGAATATAACTACTATAATACTGCTCCTATGTACAAGAATATAACTACTATAATACTGCTCCTATGTACAGGAATATAACTACTATAATACTGCTCCTATGTACAAGAATATAACTACTATAATACTGCCTCCTATGTACAAGAATATAACTACTATAATACTGCTCCTATATACAAGAATATAACTACTATAATACTGCTCCTATATACAAGAATATAACTACTATAATACTGCCTCCTATGTACAAGAATATAACTACTATAATACTGCTCCTATGTACAAGAATATAACTACTATAATACTGCCTCCTATGTACAGGAATATAACTACTATAATACTGCCTCCTATGTACAAGAATATAACTACTATAATACTGCTCCTATGTACAAGAATATAACTACTATAATACTGCTCCTATGTACAAGAATATAACTACTATAATACTGCTCCTATGTACAAGAATATAACTACTATAATACTGCTCCTATGTACAGGAATATAACTGCTATAATACTGCTCCTATGTATAAGAATATAACTACTATAATACTGCTCCTATGTACAGGAATATAACTACTATAATACTGCTCCTATATACAAGAATTTAACTACTATAATACTGCTCCTATGTACACGAATATAACTACTATATTACTGCCTCCTATGTACAAGAATATAACTACTATAATACTGCTCCTATGTACAAGAATATAACTAATATAATACTGCTCCTATGTACAGGAATATAACTACTATAATACTGCTCCTATATACAAGAATATATCTACATGTCGTAGTTTTATTCCGGCTGCCTCTCGGCATGTTCGCCGTGCTGCGGCCGGACCTCTGGACCGCCACTATTATAGTGAATGTGGTCGGGCGGACTTTCAGCAGCACGGTGCACTAGCGGTAGCACTGACCTGGCAGGCTGTTTCCCCGCCGGAGTATAATGCGGTTGCAGTATAGTAGGACTGTACATTCGTCATGTTGGGGGTTGCAGTATAGTAGGATTGTACATTTGTCATGTTGGGGGTTGCAGTACGTTGGCAGTATAATAGGGCTGTGTAGTGGTCATGCTGGGAGCTACAGTATGCACGGTGTGAATGGCGGTCTTGAAGGCAGGGACTCCACCAGATTCACTACAGACACTGACAGGAAGGAGGAAATCAGACCAAGAGCGTTTTCCGTTCTCTCTGATATTTTTAGCCGTGTCCTCACGTGACCATGCTCAGGGGCCACGGGGCCGGTCTGGTGACCCCTGGAGAGAAGGCTCAGATCACAGGGTTCAGCTCTCACCTCATTCGGTTTTAGTTCTCACTTTGTGGTGTTGAAGTATCGGATCTGTTCCAACCTATTGCGCCATCCATCTCTTTAAAAAGCTAATACTAAGTCACGTATGGCGAAGTAACACCGCAACAGGTCATGTATGTCACATCAGGTACTACAGGTAACAATGGAGGACACGGCAATATGAAGTAACAGAAGGCAAGTGATACAAACAATACCAAGAGGAACAGATACTACATAATACAGCACAGGTATACAGGTAACACCAAGGGGCACAGGTAATACTACATAATACAGCACAGGTATACAGGTAACACCAAGGGGCACAGGTGATACTACATAATACAGCACAGGTATACAGGTAACACCAAGGGGCACAGGTGATACTACATAATACAGAACAGGTATAAAGGTAACACCAAGGGGCACAGGTAATACTACATAATACAGAACAGGTATACAGGAAACACCAAGGAGCACAGGTAATACTACATAATACAGCACAGGTATACAGCTAACACCGAGGGGCACAGGTGAAACTACATAATACAGCACAGGTATAAAGGTAACACCAAGGGGCACAGGTGATAGTACATAATACAGCACAGGTATACAGGTAACACCAAAGGGCACAGGTGATACTACATAATACAGCACAGGTATACAGGCTAACACCAAGGGGCACAGGTGATACTACATAATACAGCACAGGTATACAGGTAACACCAAGGGGCTCAGGTGATACTACATAATACAGCACAGGTATACAGGTAACACCAAGGGGCACAGGTGATACTACATAATACAGCACAGGTATACAGGTAACACCAAGGGGCACAGGTGATACTACATAATACAAGCACAGGTATACAGGTAACACCAAGGGCACAGGTGATACTACATAATACAGCACAGGTATACAGGTAACACCAAGGGGCACAGGTGATACTACATAATACAGCACAGGTATACAGCTAACACCAAGGGGCACAGGTGATACTACATAATACAGCACAGGTATACAGGTAACACCAAGGGGCACAGGTGATACTACATAATACAGCACAGGTATACAGCTAACACCAAGGGGCACAGGTGATACTACATAATACAGCACAGGTATACAGGTAACACCAAGGGGCACAGGTGATAGTACATAATACAGCACAGGTATACAGGTAACACCAAGGGGCACAAGTGATACTACATAATACAGCACAGGTATACAGGTAACACCAAGGGGCACAGGTGATACTACATAATACAGCACAGGTATACAGGTAACACCAAGGGGCACAGGTGATACTACATAATACAGCACAGGTATACAGGTAACACCAAGGGGCACAGGTGATACTACATAATACAGCACAGGTATACAGGTAACACCAAGGGGCACAGGTGATACTACATAATACAGCACAGGTATACAGGTAACACCAAGGGGCACAGGTGATACTACATAATACAGCACAGGTATACAGGTAACACCAAGGGGCACAGGTGATACTACATAATACAGCACAGGTATACAGGTAACACCAAGGGGCACAGGTGATACTACATAATACAGCACAGGTATACAGGTAACACCAAGGGGCACAGGTGATACTACATAATACAGCACAGGTATACAGGTAACACCAAGGGGCACAGGTGATACTACATAATACAGCACAGGTATACAGGTAACACCAAGGGGCACAGGTGATACTACATAATACAGCACAGGTATACAGGTAACACCAAGGGACTAGGTGATACTACATAATACAGCACAGGTATACAGGTAACACCAAGGGGCACAGGTGATACTACATAATACAGCACAGGTATACAGGTAACACCAAGGGGCACAGGTGATACTACATAATACAGCACAGGTATACAGGTAACACCAAGGGGCACAGGTGATACTACATAATACAGCACAGGTATACAGGTAACACCAAGGGGCACAGGTGATACTACATAATACAGCACAGGTATACAGGTAACACCAAGGGGCACAGGTGATACTACATAATACAGCACAGGTATACAGGTAACACTAAGGGGCACAGGTGATACTACATAATACAGCACAGGTATACAGGTAACACCAAGGGGCACAGGTAATACTACATAATACAGCACAGGTATACAGGTAACACCAAGGGGCACAGGTGATACTAAATAATGCAGCACAGGTATACAGGTAACACCAAGGAGCACAGGTGATACTACATAATACAGCACAGGTATACAGGTAACACCAAGGGGCACAGGTAATACTACATAATAAAGCACAGGTATACAGGTAACACCAAGGGGCACAGGTGATACTAAATAATACAGCACAGGTATACAGGTAACACCAAGGGGCACAGGTAATACTACATAATACAGCACAGGTATACAGGTAACACCAAGGGGCACAGGTGATACTAAATAATACAGCACAGGTATACAGGTAACACCAAGGAGCACAGGTGATACTACATAATGCAGCACAGGTATACAGGTAACACCAAGGGGCACAGGTAATACTACATAATAAAGCACAGGTATACAGGTAACACCAAGGGGCACAGGTGATACTAAATAATACAGCACAGGTATAAAGGTAACACAGGTAATAGCAAAGTTTTTTTCATGTATCACTTGTGCGTTGCGTGAAAATCGCAGCATGTTCTATATTCTGTGAATGTCACGCAGCCCTAGTCCCATAGAAGTGAATGGGGCTGCATGAAAAACGCATTGCACCCGCGCAGAAACAATTGAACGCAATCGCAGACAGAACTGGCTGAACTTGCTTGCAAAATGGTGCAAGTTTCACTGAACGCATCCAGACCTAATCCGTCACGCTCGTGTAAAAGGGGCCTAAGAGGCTAAATGGCTCAGTTGTGAAGGTAATAAAGGTAATACAGTAAGCATAGTACAGGTGGGAAGGTAACAGAAGTAATACCGGGTAGCATAGTCCAGGTGTGCAGATAACAGAGGTAATACAAGGTAGTATAGCACAGGTGTGCAGATAACAGAGGTAATACCAGGTAGTATACCACAGGTGTGAAGAGAACTGAGGTAATACCAGGTGGTATAGCACAGGCGTGCAGGTAACAGAGGTAATACCAGGTAGTATAGCACAGGCGTGCAGGTAACAGAGGTAATACCAGGCAGTATAGCACAGGTGTGCAGGTAGCAGAGGCAATACCAGGCAGTATAGCACTGGTGTGCAGATAACAGAGGTAATACCAGGTAGTATAGCACAGGTGTGCAGATAACAGAGGTAATACCAGATAGTATAACACAGGTGTGCAGAGAACAGAGGTAATACCAGGTAGAATAGCACAGGTGTGCAGGTAAAAGAGGTAATACCAGGTAGTATAGCACAGGTGTGCAGATAACAGAGGTAACGCCAGGTAGTATAGCACAGGTGTGCAGAGAACAGAGGTAATACCAGGTAGTATAGCACAGGTGTGCAGATAACAGAGGTAATACCAGGTAGTATAACACAGGTGTGCAGGTAACAGAAGTAACACAAGGTAGTATAGCACAGGTGTGCAGGTAACAGAAGTAACACCAGGTAGTATACCACAGGTGTGCAGGTAACAGAAGTAACACAAGGTAGTATAGCACAGGTGTGCAGATAACAGAGGTAATACCAGGTAGTATAGCACAGGTGTGCAGGTAACAGAAGTAACACCAGGTAGTATAGCATAGGTGTGATGATAACAGAGGTAACACCAGGTAGTATAGCACAGGTGTGCAGATAACAGAGGTAATACCAGGTAGTATAGCACAGGTGTGCAGATAACAGAGGTAATACCAGGTAGTATAGCACAGGTGTGCAGATAACAGAGGTAACACCAGGTAGTATACCACAGGTGTGCAGATAACAGAGGTAATACCAGGTAGTATACCACACGTGTGCAGATAACAGAGGTAATACCAGGTAGTATACCACACGTGTGCAGATAACAGATGTAATACCAGGTAGTATAGCACAGGTGTGCAGATAACAGAGGCAACACCAGGTAGTATAGCACAGGTGTGCAGATAACAGAGGTAACACCAGGTAGTATACCACAGGTGTGCAGATAATAGTATTAATACCAGGTAGTATAGCACAGGTGTGCAGATAACAGAGGTAACACCAGGTAGTATACCACAGGTGTGCAGATAATAGTATTAATACCAGGTAGTATAGCACAGGTGTGCAGGTAACAGAGGTAATACCAGGTAGTATAGCACAGGTGTGCAGATAACAGAGGTAATACCAGGTAGTATAGCACAGGTGTGCAGGTAACAGAGGTAATACCAGGTAGTATAGCACAGGTGTGCAGATAACAGAGGTAATACCAGGTAGTATACCACACGTGTGCAGATAACAGATGTAACACCAGGTAGTATAGCACAGGTGTGCAGATAACAGAGGTAACACCAGGTAGTATACCACAGGTGTGCAGAGAGCAGAGGTAATACCAGGTAGTATACCACACGTGTGCAGATAACAGATGTAATACCAGGTAGTATAGCACAGGTGTGCAGGTAACAGAGGTAATACCAGGCAGTATAGCACAGGTGTGCAGGTAACAGAGGTAATACCAGGTAGTATAGCACAGGCGTGCAGATAACAGAGGTAATACCAGGTAGTATAGCACAGGTGTGCAGATAACAGAGGCAACACCAGGTAGTATAGCACAGGTGTGCAGATAACAGAGGTAACACCAGGTAGTATACCACAGGTGTGCAGATAACAGAGGTAATACCAGGTAGTATAGCACAGGTGTGCAGATAACAGAGGTAACACCAGGTAGTATACCACAGGTGTGCAGATAATAGTATTAATACCAGGTAGTATAGCACAGGTGTGCAGGTAACAGAGGTAATACCAGGTAGTATAGCACAGGTGTGCAGGTAACAGAGGTAATACCAGGTAGTATAGCACAGGTGTGCAGATAACAGAGGTAATACCAGGTAGTATACCACACGTGTGCAGATAACAGATGTAACACCAGGTAGTATAGCACAGGTGTGCAGATAACAGAGGTAACACCAGGTAGTATACCACAGGTGTGCAGAGAACAGAGGTAATACCAGGTAGTATACCACACGTGTGCAGATAGATGTAATACCAGGTAGTATAGCACAGGTGTGCAGGTAACAGAGGTAATACCAGGCAGTATAGCACAGGTGTGCAGGTAACAGAGGTAATACCAGGTAGTATAGCACAGGCATGCAGATAACAGAGGTAATACCAGGTAGTATACCACAGGCGTGTAGAGAACAGAGGTAATACCAGGTGGTATAGCACAGGCGTGCAGATAACAGAGGTAATACCAGGTAGTATAGCACAAGTGTGCAGGTAACAGAGGTAATACCAGGTAGTATAGCACAGGTGTGCAGAGAACTGAGGTAATACCAAGTAGTATAACACAGGTCTGCAGATAACAGAGGTAACACCAGGTAGTATAGCACAGGTGTGCAGGTAACAGAGGTAATACCAGGTAGTATAGCACAGGCGTGCAGATAACAGAGGTAATACCAGGTAGTATACCACAGGCGTGTAGAGAACAGAGGTAATACCAGGTGGTATAGCACAGGCGTGCAGATAACAGAGGTAATACCAGGTAGTATAGCACAAGTGTGCAGGTAACAGAGGTAATACCAGGTAGTATAGCACAGGTGTGCAGAGAACTGAGGTAATACCAAGTAGTATAACACAGGTCTGCAGATAACAGAGGTAACACCAGGTAGTATAGCACAGGTGTGCAGGTAACAGAGGTAATACCAGGTAGTATACCACAGGTGTGCAGATAACAGAGGTAATACCAGGTAGTATAGCACAGGTGTGCAGATAACAGAGGTAATACCAGGGAGTATAGCACAGGTGTGCAGATAACAGAGGTAATACCAGGTAGTATAGCACAGGTGTGCAGGTAACAGAGGTAATACCAGGTAGTATAGCACAGGTGTGCAGATAACAGAGGTAATACCAGGTAGCATAGCACAAGTGTGCAGATAACAGAGATGACACTGGGTAGCATAGTCCAGGTGTGCAGATAACAGAGGTAACACCAGGTAGTATAGCACAGGTGTGCAGGTAACAGAGGTAACACCAGGTAGTATAGCACAGGCGTGCAGGTAATAGAGGTAACACCAGGTAGTATAGCACAGGCGTGCAGGTAACAGAGGTAACACCAGGTAGTATAGCACAGGCGTGCAGGTAACAGAGGTAACACCAGGTAGTATAGCACAGGTGTGCAGGTAACAGAGGTAACACCAGGTAGTATAGCACAGGCGTGCAGGTAACAGAGGTAACACCAGGTAGTATAGCACAGGTGTGCAGAGAACTGAGGTAACACCAGGTAGTATAGCACAGGCGTGCAGAGAACGGAGGTAACACCAGGTAGTATAGCACAGGTGTGCAGATAACAGAGGTAACACCAGGTAGTATAGCACAGGTGTGCAGGTAACAGAGGTAACACCAGGTAGTATAGCACAGGTGTGCAGATAACAGAGGTAATACCAGGTAGTATAGCACAGGTGTGCAGGTAACAGAGGTAACACCAGGTAGTATAGCACAGGTGTGCAGGAAACAGAGGTAACACCAGGTAGTATAGCACAGGTGTGCAGGTAACAGAGGTAACACCAGGTAGTATAGCACAGGCGTGCAGGTAACAGAGGTAACACCAGGTAGTATAGCACAGGCGTGCAGGTAACAGAGGTAACACCAGGTAGTATAGCACAGGTGTGCAGAGAACTGAGGTAACACCAGGTAGTATAGCACAGGCGTGCAGAGAACGGAGGTAATACCAGGTAACCAGCCAGACGAGAAGTGGATAGGAATGCTGGCTGCACTGCATAAATCATGAGGACGCGCTGGAGCAGAGTTCATAACCTCTTCCACTTGGAACAGAAACTATGTCAGCGCAGCCGCTGCGCCGGGCATGACTCAGCTATAACTGACAACATAATCAATGTAATTACTGCCGAACTGTATTATTATTACCCGGTCACGCTCAGTATATTATAGGAGCCGGACAATACAGCGACCGAACAATACCCGTGGAGCTCAGGCACCCGGAGTATGTTATATCTAGGTGGAGCGGACATACAGGACTGTGGGACCGCCCCGGGGAGCGGACACGACAACCACACTGACAGACAAAAAGACGTTAAGAAGAACCGTCAGGGCTCCCGTCCCCCTCCTTATATCGATTACATGGTTGTCAGGGCCCCTCCCCCAGTCCCTATCAGAACTGGCTATATGGTCCTTTAACGATAATGACTCCGCCCAGACCGAGACAAACAAACAGACGGGGAAGATGGAAAGTGAGGAGACCTGAGGCGTCCACGTCACCCCTGGTTTATGGATCCCCAGATTTGGCTGCAGAGGTACAGACTATTGCGGTGAAAACTCCGGCCATCACTGGACTACAACTCCGGCCATCACTGGACTACAACCCCAACCATCACTGGAATACAACTCCGGCCATGTTCCGTCACAGGTTTTGATTTAGCCCAGGACCAATCCCACTAGCTGGATAAACCACCAGGCACCAGCCATGCGGCAATCCTCATAGGCCTGCCATCTGGCCAAAGCCTGCCAGGACGAGGAGTCGAGCAGCATGGCCGCCGCCTGTACAGGGGAGGATAACTGGACGCGGTACTCACTGTTTCCTGTTTGCGCTTCCTGCCTGGACGCCCAACTTTCTTCACGGACCCCCCAACGTCCGGCCTGTCCTCCTTACTTTTCTCCTCCTTGGTATCATCTTCACCCTGCTGGTAAAAGAACATGAAAGACCTGTCAGAGGTGGGAAATTATCAAACCGGCGATATATTATACAGTCCATTATTAACCGGTGATATATTATACAGTCCATTATTAACCGGTGATATATTATACAGTCCATTATTAACCGGTGATATATTATACAGTCCATTATTAACCGGTGATATATTATACAGTCCAATATCAACCGGTGATATATTATACAGTCCAATATCAACCAGTGATATATTATACAGTCCATTATTAACCGGTGATATATTATACAGTCCATTATTAACCGGTGATATATTATACAGTCCATTATCAACCGGTGATATATTATACAGTCCAATATCAACCAGTGATATATTATACAGTCCATTATTAACCGGTGATATATTATACTGTCCAATATCAACCGGTGATATATTATACAGTCCATTATTAACCGGTCATATATTATACAGTCCATTATTAACCGGTGATATATTATACAGTCCATTATTAACCGGTGATATATTATACTGTCCATTATCAACCAGTGATATATTATACAGTCCAATATCAACTGGTGATATATATACAGTCCAATATCAACCGGTGATATATTATACAGTCCAATATCAACCGGTGATATATTATACAGTCCATTATCAACCGGTCATATATTATACAGTCCATTATCAACCGGTGATATATTATACAGTCCATTATTAACCGGTCATATATTATACAGTCCATTATTAACCGGTGATCTATTATACAGTCCATTATTAACCGGTAATATATTATACAGTCCAGTATTAACCAGTGATATATTATACAGTCCATTATTAACACGTCATATATTATACAGTCCATTATCAACCGGTCATATATTATACAGTCCATTATTAACCAGTGATATATTATACAGTCCATTATCAACCGGTCATATATTATACAGTCCATTATCAACCGGTGATATATTATACAGTCCATTATTAACCGGTGATATATTATACAGTCCATTATTAACCGGTCATATATTATACAGTCCATTATTAACCGGTGATATATTATACAGTCCATTATTAACCGGTGATATATTATACAGTCCATTATTAACCGGTGATATATTATACAGTCCATTATTAACCGGTCATATATTATACAGTCCAATATCAACCGGTGATCTATTATACAGTCCATTATTAATCGGTGATATATTATACAGTCCATTATTAACCGGTGATATATTATACAGTCCAGTATCAACCGGTCATATATTATACAGTCCATTATTAACCAGTGATATATTATACAGTCCATTATTAACCGGTGATATATTATACAGTCCATTATCAACCGGTGATATATTATACAGTCCATTATCAACCGGTGATTTATTATACAGTCCATTATTAACTGGTGATATATTATAGAGTCCATTATTAACACGTCATATATTATACAGTCCATTATCAACCGGTCATATATTATACAGTCCATTAGTAACCGGTGATATATTATACAGTCTATTATTAACCGGTCATATATTATACAGTCCATTATTAACCAGTGATATATTATATAGTCCATTATTAACCGGTGATATATTATATAGTCCATTATTAACCGGTCATATATTATACAGTCCATTATTAACCAGTGATATATTATACAGTCCATTATTAACCGGTGATATATTATACAGTCCATTATTAACCGGTGATATATTATGCAGTCTCTGCACATGATATCATCTGGTCACATATTACACAGGGAGCCTGGTCGGATCCTCAGTATCTCCCGGGGATGTCAGATCTGGGTCACAGCCCAGCGCAGCGGGCACTAACACTGGGACAGGCCAATCCTCGGCAGCTGTCCTGACATACATGATCGGGGGATGAACATGTGAGGAGATCCAGAATTTCACATACTATCAGGAACATAACTAGGTGCAGATCATCGCGTCGGTGTCTTCTGGGATTCATGTTATGCTGTCAGTGTATGTCAGTATCCTGCAGCCTGAATAATACTGCCTACATGCTGCGGTGGGCAGGCGCTGGTGATGCCAGGACCACCTCACCAGGACATTCAGAAACGACTCCCACCGGAAGTCAGGACTTTTTTTTTTTACATTTATTAAATGACATGTATTTAGAAAAATATTTCTTCAGAGGCTAATGATGCCGCCATTCAGATCTCTGCTGACCACCGAGTGGCGGAATATGGTGGAGATCTGCCATGGGTTGGAACAGCGGGAATAGCCCTTTAAGAGAAGATTCTGCAACCTTTCAATGATGGGAGATGTCTGAGCCCATCCTCCGAAGTGGTCGGCACAAGACTCTATATAGTAGATTAGAGGGTCCCCGGGGAGCACACGAGACTCATCGTCTTCATTTACCGAGTCTAGCACTGGCGGACAAGGCTTTCTGGACGCATTTCCGTCTCACTAAAGTCCAAATGTCCTCGTCTGTGGAGGAGAAGATGCTGAGTCGCATTTCCTTCGACGCTCAGCAACAGTCAATGCAATTTACTAAATCGAGAGGAACATGGCATGAAAAGAGCAACAACGGTACGTCTGCGTGAGGAGAGCGAGAGTCCTCGTCAGCTCCACCTTATATCGCTGGTCATATGTGTAAATCCTCTGCTTCACCGCTTGTATACTAATCCGGGGTACATTCTGCCTCCACTAATGTCCAGAGCTGCATTCATAATTCTGCTGCTTGTCCCCAGTGGAGACCTAGCGCACATCCGCTCCTCCTTCCTTTCATACCTGGCACAGGTTTACTCACATTTACCTTTCCCAGGAGCCTCTGCCTCTCTACACTCACAACTCTTCTCAGGTGATGCTCACCTCTTACAAACTTCTGGCTGAAATGCATCAGTAAGCGGGACCTCCTGCCTGCGTTGTGTCTGTGCACTTCGGCTGGATTTTAACTTCAATCAATAAGGTTTAAACCGACAGGTGGCTGGATTAAATCTCCTTCTGGTGTTCCGGCATGTTGTCCGGCACGCTCCATGTCCTGGGATCGTTATTGAAAGCTGGCCGGCTGCTCCTCACTTCCTACACTCATCTCTAAGCCATTCCTCACTCACTTTCTCTACTCATCTTTTACACACTTCCGGATGTTCTTCACTCACTTCTCTACTCATCTCTTACACATTTCAGGATGTTCTTCACTCACTTTCTCTACTCATCTTTTACACACTTCCGGATGTTCTTCACTCACTTCTCTACTCATCTTTTACACACTTCCGGATGTTCTTCACTCACTTCTCTACTCATCTCTTACACATTTCAGGATGTTCTTCACTCACTTCTCTACTCATCTCTTACACATTTCAGGATGTTCTTCACTCACTTTCTCTACTCATCTCTTACACATTTCAGGATGTTCTTCACTCATCTCTTACACACTTCCGGATGTTCTTCACTCATCTCTTACACACTTCCGGATGTTCTTCACTCATCTCTTACACACTTCCGGATGTTCTTCACTCATCTCTTACACACTTCCGGATGTTCTTCACTCACTTCTCTACCCATCTCTTACACACTTCCGGATGTTCTTCACTCATCTCTTACACACTTCCGGATGTTCTTCACTCATCTCTTACACACTTCCGGATGTTCTTCACTCACTTCTCTACTCATCTCTTACACACTTCTGGCTGTTCTTCACTCACTTCCACTACTCATCTCTTACACATTTCCGGGTGTTCTTCACTCATCTCTTACACACTTCCGGATGTTCTTCACTCATCTCTTACACACTTCCGGATGTTCTTCACTCATCTCTTACACACTTCTGGCTGTTCTTCACTCACTTCTCTACTCATCTCTTACACACTTCTGGCTGTTCTTCACTCACTTCTCTACTCATCTCTTACACACTTCTGGATGTTCTTCACTCACTTCCACTACTCATCTCTTACACACTTCCGGATGTTCTTCACTCACTTCTCTACTCATCTCTTACACATTTCCGGATGTTCTTCACTCATCTCTTACACACTTCCAGATGTTCTTCACTCATCTCTTACACACTTCCGGATGTTCTTTACTCATCTCTTACACACTTCTGGCTGTTCTTCACTCACTTCTCTACCCATCTCTTACACACTTCCGGATGTTCTTCACTCATCTCTTACACACTTCCGGATGTTCTTCACTCATCTCTTACACACTTCCGGATGTTCTTCACTCATCTCTTACACACTTCCGGATGTTCTTCACTCATCTCTTACACACTTCCGGATGTTCTTCACTCATCTCTTACACACTTCCGGATGTTCTTCACTCACTTCTTTACTCATCTCTTACATACTTCCGGATGTTCTTCACTCACTTCCACTACTCATCTCTTACACACTTCTGGCTGTTCTTCACTCACTTCCACTACTCATCTCTTACACATTTCCGGGTGTTCTTCACTCATCTCTTACACACTTCCGGATGTTCTTCACTCATCTCTTACACACTTCCGGATGTTCTTCACTCACTTTTTTACTCATCTCTTACACACTTCCGGATGTTCTTCACTCACTTCTCTACCCATCTCTTACACACTTCCGGATGTTCTTCACTCATCTCTTACACACTTCTGGATGTTCTTCACTCACTTCCACTACTCATCTCTTACACACTTCTCGGATGTTCTTCACTCACTTCCACTACTCATCTCTTACACACTTCCGGATGTTCTTCACTCACTTCTTTACTCATCTCTTACACACTTCCGGATGTTCTTCACTCACTTCTCTTACTCATCTCTTACACACTTCTGGCTGTTCTTCACTCACTTCTCTACTCATCTCTTACACACTTCTGGATGTTCTTCACTCACTTCCACTACTCATCTCTTACACACTTCTGGATGTTCTTCACTCACTTCCACTACTCATCTCTTACACACTTCTGGCTGTTCTTCACTCACTTCCACTACTCATCTCTTACACACTTCTGGCTGTTCTTCACTCACTTCCACTACTCATCTCTTACACACTTCCGGATGTTCTTCACTCACTTCTCTACTCATCTCTTACACACTTCTGGCTGTTCTTCACTCACTTCCACTACTCATCTCTTACACACTTCCGGATGTTCTTCACTCACTTCCACTACTCATCTCTTACACACTTCCGGATGTTCTTCACTCACTTCCACTACTCATCTCTTACACACTTCTGGCTGTTCTTCACTCACTTCCACTACTCATCTCTTACAGTGTAAGACTTACACACTCCCAGATGTTCTTCACTCACTTCCACTACTCATCTCTTACACACTTCCGGATGTTCTTCACTCACTTCCACTACTCATCTCTTACACACTTCTGGATGTTCTTCACTTGTTTTCACACATTGGAGGTGAGCAGGTTGCTTTGCACGAGTGCACACTTCCACATATCATCCAGGCCTGGTCTCCACCCCCACTTACACACAATTCTTATCTCCAGGGAGGCCTCTATCTTCTCTTACATTCAGCTTATACTTTTGGCTCTTCACCAACTAAATCTTACTGCAATGCGGAGTCAAATCAGGTAACAGAGTCCCAAAGAGGCCAAAGGAAACCCCACCTCCAGAGTGCAGCTCATATAACATCTGACTCCAAGAGCAGCGCTCATGTATCAGAATGAGAAGCGCCAGCTGTAAGCTAAACTGTGGGGGCAGAAAAATAAAGATGACAGAAAAGTATGCTGGAGATAAGCGGCAGAGAGGAGAGCGCCAGGAGAACAGAGCAGACAGAAGCAGGAACTGGACTGCACAGGGACGTAGGTGCAGAAAGGATGGATGGAGAGGGAAAAGATGACCAGACACAGAAGCACACAGGGAATAATAACCGTGATGGGCAGAACCACAGAGGAAACAGAGAAAGAAGGACAGAAGGAACAGAAAAAAGAGCACAGAGAAGTCACAAGCTTAAGCACAGAGGGGAGAGAAGAGACATAGGTGCAGAGACAATATAGTGAGGACTAGAAAGGGGTCAGGAGCACAGAAGGAAGGAGGGCTGAGGGGCCTGGGACAGAGACACATAGAGGGAGAAGAGACATAGGTGCAGAGACAATATAGAGTCAGGACTAGAAAGGGGTCAGGAGCACAGAAGGAAGGAGGGCTGAGGGGCCTGGGACAGAGACACATAGAGGGAGAAGAGACATAGGTGCAGAGACAATATAGAGTCAGGACTAGAAAGGGGTCAGGAGCACAGAAGGAAGGAGGGCTGAGGGGCCTGGGACAGAGACACATAGAGGGAGAAGAGACATAGGTGCAGAGACAATATAGAGTCAGGACTAGAAAGGGGTCAGGAGCACAGATGGAAGGAGGGCTGAGGGGCCTGGGACAGAGACACATAGAGGGAGAAGAGACATAGGTGCAGAGACAATATAGAGTCAGGACTAGAAAGGGGTCAGGAGCACAGAAGGAAGGAGGGCTGAGGGGCCTGGGACAGAGACACATAGAGGGAGAAGAGACATAGGTGCAGAGACAATATAGAGTCAGGACTAGAAAGGGGTCAGGAGCACAGAAGGAAGGAGGGCTGAGGGCCTGGGACAGAGACACATAGAGGGAGAAGAGACATAGGTGCAGAGACAATATAGAGTCAGGACTAGAAAGGGGTCAGGAGCACAGAAGGAAGGAGGGCTAAGGGTCCTGGGACAGAGACACATAGAGGGAGAAGAGACATAGGTGCAGAGACAATATAGAGTCAGGACTAGAAAGGGGTCAGGAGCACAGAAGGAAGGAGGGCTGAGGGGCCTGGGACAGAGACACATAGAGGGAGAAGAGACATAGGTGCAGAGACAATATAGAGTGAGGACTAGAAAGGGGTCAGGAGCACAGAAGGAAGGAGGGCTGAGGGGCCTGGGACAGAGACACATAGAGGGAGAAGAGACATAGGTGCAGAGAGGAGGATATAGAAAGAGGACAGAGACAGAAGCACATAGAGGAGAAACAAAGGTGCAAAGAGGAGGATATAGAAAGAGGACAATCAGAGACAGAAGCACATAGAGGCGAGAAGAGACATAAGTGCAGAGTGGACGATATAGAAAGAGGACAGAAAGAGAAGCACAGAGAGAAGAGAAGAGACATAGGTGCAGAGAGGAGGATATAGAAAGAGGACAGAGACAGAAGCACAGAGAGAAGAGACATAGGTGCAGAGAGGAGGATATAGAAAGAGGACAGAGACAGAAGCACAGAGAGAAGAGACATAGATGCAGAAAGGAGGATATAGAAGGAGGACAGAGACAGAAGCACAGAGAATAACAACTGGCTAGAGACAGGAGACCATAAACGACAGAAGAGAGATAAGTGAAGAATACAGAGAAAGATCAGAGAAACAGATCAGAGAAAGAAGCACAAAAAGAACTCGAGGACACGAATGACAGACCCTACAAAAAGGCCATATATAGCGAGAAGCGCTGATGGAGCACAGATAGGTACACAGAGGGAAAATATTAACGGAGGGCGCAGAGACAAACGTTCAGTAGAGACCAGGGAAGAGGAGCAGAAGGGATACGGCCAGAGGCAGCAGGCAAACAGTGAGTTGAGACAAAGAAATAATGGCAGAGACAGAACCACTAAGGAGCCAGAAGACAACAAAAGGACAGGACAGAGCCACTGGGAGAGGACAGAGTAGACAGAGACAGAAGCACAGAAACTGGAGTAGGACAGAATGGACAGAGAGAAGTACACAGAAAGCGGGAGAGGACAAGATGATCAAAGACCAAATTACAGAGAGACTGGGAGACATGGTTGGACTGGCCATAGACCCTCACCGTACAGGGAAGTTTCCCAGTGGGCCTATGTCCATAAGGCCCCCCGGACCCCCCTCACTGCTCCTGACAGGGTGCATTATACTGGGGACTATAGGGGTCATTATTAGAGGGTGTCCGGGCATCACAGTGACGGTAGGGCTGGCTTGGTGCTGTGGCCCATATCTCCCCTCCTAAGCCCCCTGCTCCACATCCATTTTGGAGACAGACCCTGGCAGCTGTGGATGGCCACCACAGAGGGACAGCTTCTGGGGAGGTATTTCGTGATGCACAGTGGTATTTGGTTCTGAGGGACAGTATTCTGTGCTGCACTGTGGCATTTACTGACCCTTCCAAATTGTATTGGCCCCATCTACTTGTGTTTTGCACCATCTGTAAATTTGGACCCACCTACAACATTGGGGCCATTTTTATTTATTTTTTTCCAGGGCCACTTTAAGTTCCCAGTCCGCTCTTGCCGGGAGAGGACAGAAGGGACAAAGACAGAACCCCTGAGAAACCGGGAGAAAGAAGAAGGGGCAGAGACAGAACCCCTGAGAAACAAGGAGACAGAGGAAGGGGCAGAGACAGAACCCCTGAGAAACCGGGAGACAGAAGAAGGGGCAGAGACAGAACCCCTGAGAAACCAGGAGACAGAAGAAGGGGCAGAGACAGAACCCCTGAGAAACCGGGGGACAGAAGAAGGGGCAGAGACAGAACCCCTGAGAAACCGGGAGACAGAATAAGGGGCAGAGACAGAACCCCTGAGAAACCGGGAGACAGAAGAAGGGGCAGAGACAGGACCCCTGAGAAACCAGGAGACAGAAGAAGGGGCAGAGACAGAACCCCTGAGAAACCGGGAGACAGAAGAAGGGGCAGAGACAGAACCCCTGAGAAACCAGGAGACAGAAGAAGGGGCCTAGACAGAACCCCTGAGAAACCAGGAGACAGAAGAAGGGGCAGAGACAGAACCCCTGAGAAACCAGGAGACAGAAGAAGGGGCAGAGACAGAACCCCTGAGAAACCAGGAAACAGAAGAAGGGGCAGAGACAGAACCACAGATAAAGCGGGAGACAGAAGAAGGGGCAGAGACAGAACCCCTGAGAAACCAGGAGACAGAAGAAGGGGCAGAGACAGAACCACAGATAAGCGGGAGACAGAAGAAGGGGCAGAGACAGAACCCCTGAGAAACCAGGAGACAGAAGAAGGGGCAGAGACAGAACCACAGATAAAGCGGGAGACAGAAGAAGGGGCAGAGACAGAACCCCTGAGAAACCAGGAGACAGAAGAAGGGGCAGAGACAGAACCACAGATAAAGCGGGAGACAGAAGAAGGGGCAGAGACAGAACCCCTGAGAAACCAGGAGACAGAAGAAGGGGCAGAGACAGAACCACAGATAAAGCGGGAGACAGAAGAATGGGCAGAGACAGAACCCCTGAGAAACCAGGAGACAGAAGAAGGGGCCTAGACAGAACCCCTGAGAAACCGGGAGACAGAAGAAGGGGCAGAGAAAGAACCACAGATAAAGCGGGAGACAGAAGAAGGGGCCTAGACAGAACCCCTGAGAAACCGGGAGACAGAAGAAGGGGCAGAGACAGAACCACATATAAAGCGGGAGACAGAAGAAGGGGCAAAGACAGAACCCCTGAGAAACCAGGAGACAGAAGAAGGGGCAGAGACAGAACCCCTGAGAAATCGGGAGACAGAAGAAGGGGCAGAGACAGAACCCCTGAGAAACCAGGAGACAGAAGAAGGGGCAGAGACAGAACCCCTGAGAAATCGGGAGACAGAAGAAGGGGCAGAGACAGAACCCCTGAGAAACCAGGAGACAGAAGAAGGGGCAGAGACAGAACCACAGAAAGCGGGAGACAGAAGAATGGGCAGAGACAGAACCCCTGAGAAACCAGGAGACAGAAGAAGGGGCAGAGACAGAACCCCTGAGAAATCGGGAGACAGAAGAAGGGGCAGAGACAGAACCCCTGAGAAACCAGGAGACAGAAGAAGGGGCAGAGACAGAACCACAGAAAGCGGGAGACAGAAGAAGGGGCAGAGACAGAACCCCTGAGAAACCAGGAGACAGAAGAAGGGGCAGAGACAGAACCCCTGAGAAACCAGGAGACAGAAGAAGGGGCAGAGACAGAACCACAGATAAAGCGGGAGACAGAAGAAGGGGCAGAGACAGAACCCCTGAGAAACTAGGAGACAGAAGAAGGGGCAGAGACAGAACCACAGATAAAGCGGGAGACAGAAGAAGGGGCAGAGACAGAACCCCTGAGAAACCAGGAGACAGAAGAAGGGGCAGAGACAGAACCACAGATAAAGCGGGAGACAGAAGAATGGGCAGAGACAGAACCCCTGAGAAACCAGGAGACAGAAGAAGGGGCCTAGACAGAACCCCTGAGAAAGCGGGAGACAGAAGAAGGGGCAGAGACAGAACCACAGATAAACCAGGAGACAGAAGAAGGGGCAGAGACAGAACCCCTGAGAAATCGGGAGACAGAAGAAGGGGCAGAGACAGAACCCCTGAGAAACCGGGAGACAGAAGGGGCAGAGATAGAACCCCTGAGAAACCAGGAGACAGAAGAAGGGGCAGAGACAGAACCACAGATAAAGCGGGAGACAGAAGAAGGGGCCTAGACAGAACCCCTGAGAAACCGGGAGATCAGAGAGCGGGAGACAGAAGAATGGGCAGAGACAGAACCCCTGAGAAACCAGGAGACAGAAGAAGGGGCAGAGACAGAACCCCTGAAAAACCAGGAGACAGAAGAAGGGGCATAGACAGAACCACAGATAAAGCGGGAGACAGAAGAAGGGGCAGAGACAGAACCCCTGAGAAACCAGGAGACAGAAGAAGGGGCAGAGACAGAACCCTGAAACGGGACGAAGAGCGAGACAGAACCCTGAGAAACCAGGAGACAGAAGAAGGGGCAGATACAGAGCCCCTGAGAAACCGGGAGACAGAAGAAGGGGCAGAGACAGAACCCCTGAGAAACCGGGAGACAGAAGAAGGGGCAGAGACAGAACCACAGAAAGCGGGAGACAGAAGAAGGGGCAGAGACAGAACCACAGAAAGCGGGAGACAGAAGAATGGGCAGAGACAGAACCCCTGAGAAACCGGGAGACAGAAGAAGGGGCAGAGACAGAACCCCTGAGAAACCAGGAGACAGAAGAAGGGGCAGAAACCGGGAGACAGAAGAAGGGGCAGAGACAGAACCCCTGAGAAACCGGGAGACAGAAGAAGGGGCAGAGACAGAATCCCTGAGAAACCGGGAGACAGAAGAAGGGGCAGAGACAGAACCCCTGAGAAACCGGGAGACAGAAGAAGGGGCAGAGACAGAATCCCTGAGAAACCGGGAGACAGAAGAAGGGGTAGAAACAGAAGCACTGAGAAACCGTGAGACAGAAGAAGGGGCAGAGACAGAACCCCTGAGAAACCGGGAGACAGAAGAAGGGGCAGAGACAGAACCCCTGAGAAACCGGGAGACAGAAGAAGGGGCAGAGACAGAATCCCTGAGAAACCGGGAGACAGAAGAAGGGGTAGAAACAGAAGCACTGAGAAACCGTGAGACAGAAGAAGGGGCAGAGACAGAACCCCTGAGAAACCGGGAGACAGAAGAAGGGGCAGAGACAAAACCATAGATAAACCGGGAGACAGAAGAAGGGGCAGAGACAGAACCACTGAGAAACCGGGAGACAGAAGAAGGGGCAGAGACAAAACCACAGATAAACCGGGAGACAGAAGAAGGGGCAGAGACAGAACCCCTGAGAAACCGGGAGACAGAAGAAGGGGCAGAGACAAAACCACAGATAAACCGGGAGACAGAAGAAGGGGCAGAGACAGAACCCCTGAGAAACCGGGAGACAGAAGAAGGGGCAGAGACAGAACCACAGATAAACCGGGAGACAGAAGAAGAGGCAGAGACAGAACCACTGAGAAACCGGGAGACAGAAGAAGGGGCAGAGACAGAACCACAGATAAACCGGGAGACAGAAGAAGAGGCAGAGACAGAACCACAGATAAACCGGGAGACAGAAGAAGAGGCAGAGACAGAACCCCTGAGAAACCGGGAGACAAGAGAAAGGGGCAGAGACAACCACTGAGAAACTGAGAATGGACAGAAGGGACAGAACCCAGAGAAACTCAGAAAAGGCTAAAGAGACAGGGACATACTCGGAGAAACACCATGAGAGGACAAGAGACAGAGTCAGAATTAGAAAGAAACCAAAGGGAGGACACAAGGAACAGAGAAAAAAAGCACAGAAATCCTGGGAAAAGACGAAAGGGACAGAGACAGAAACCACAGAGAAACCAGGAGAGGATGTAAGGGACAGAGACAGAACCAAAGCGAAACCAGGAGAGGATGTAAGGGACAGAGACAGAACCAAAGCAAACTAGGAAAGGATGTAAGGGACAGAGACAGAACCAAAGCAAACCAGGAGAGGATGTAAGGGACAGAGACAGAACCAAAGAGAAACCAAGAGAGGATGTAAGGGACAGAGACAGAACCAAAGCAAAACCAGGAGAGGATGTAAGGGACAGAGACAGAACCAAAGCGAAACCAGGAGAGGATGTAAGGGACAGAGACAGAACCAAAGCAAACTAGGAAAGGATGTAAGGGACAGAGACAGAACCAAAGCAAACCAGGAGAGGATGTAAGGGACAGAGACAGAACCAAAGAGAAACCAAGAGAGGATGTAAGGGACAGAGACAGAACCAAAGCAAAACCAGGAGAGGATGTAAGGGACAGAGACAGAACCAAAGCGAACCAGGAGAAGATGTAAGGGACAGAGACAGAACCAAAGAGAAACCAAGAGAAGATGTAAGGGACAGAGACAGAACCAAAGCGAACCAGGAGAAGATGTAAGGGACAGAGACAGGAACCACAGAGAAACCAGGAGAGGATGGATGGGACAGAGACAGGAACCACAGAGAAACGAGGACAGGACAGCAGAGACAGAACCAAAGTGAACCAGGAGAGGATGTAAGGGACAGAGACACATGGATGATATAGCAAAAGAGGATCAAAGTAGAAAGTATAAAAGCGGTGAGAAAATACCATAGAGCAGGCATGCTCAACCTGCGGCCCTCCAGCTGTTGTAAAACTACAACTCCCACAATGCCCTGCTGTGGGCTGATAGCTGTAGGCTGTTCGGGCATGCTGGGAGTTGTAGTTCTGCAACAGGTGGAGGGCCGCAGGTTGAGCATGCCTGCCATAGAGGACAGAGAAAGAAGGTCAGAGAAGGGTGCACAGAGCAGACCAGGACGTAGACTGTACTGAGAGGTGCCATTTAGAGGGGACGCTGCGAGTCCGTATGAAGGGGATACGTGGACTAAAGTGACCCGCTCTGTGCACAAGCCGCCTTTATTCTCCCAGCACAAAGCGCCATTGGCAGGTGACGTGTAAATATCTGGTAATGGGAAACACATGTGGCGTTTACTGGGGAGGGTTTACGGCACTGGTGAGCCCCGCGGTGAATCTGGCAGCAGTGTCAAACATCTGGCCGTCTCCTCTAAGACTTGTCTTTACATTTTCCCTTACTGCAACCTCTTGACTGCCAGGAGGAAGCCTGATGCCACCACCACTAAGACGGCGCAGAAGAGCTGTGGCCCAGAATAGCCCCAGTGCTCAAGATGCAGCAAAGCGGAGTTTGTGATTGGAAAAACTCATGGTCATGTAATCACGTGCGGCGTTCCCTAGACCGCAGACAGACCCAGTACAGTATCGTTAATCGTTTCATCACAACATGCAAACAATACAGCCCAAAACTATACCCGACACATTCAGCACTGCTACATCATCAGCCCTTTACAGCAGGGATTGGTTGGTTTGCCTGTATATTTTCCATACATGACCATATGCTTCAACAACCCAAGCTTATTATAACCCCCTATCACATCACCGGACATCTCCATAATCTCATAACCATCACCAGACATAACCATGACCGGACATGACCATGACCTCATAACCATGACCGGACATGACCATGACCTCATAACCATCACCGGACATGACCATGACCTCATAACCATCACCGGACATGACCATGACCTCATAACCATCACCGGACATGACCATGACCTCATAACCATCACCGGACATGACCATGACCTCATAACCATCACCGGACATGACCATGACCTCATAACCATGACCGGACATGACCATGACCTCATAACCATCACCGGACATGACCATGACCTCATAACCATCACCGGACATGACCATGACCTCATAACCATCACCGGACATGACCATGACCTCATAACCATGACTGGACATGACCATGACCTCATAACCATCACCAGACATGACCATGACCTTATAACCATCACCAGACACGACCATGACCTTATAACTATCACCAGACACCTCCTTTATCTCATAACCATCACAAGACACCTCCTTCACCTCATAACCATCACCAGACACCTCCTTCACCTCATAACCATCACCAGACACCTCCTTTACCTCATAACCATCACCAGGCACCTCCTTTACCTCATAACCATCACCAGACACCTCCTTCACCTCATAACCATCACCAGACACCTCCTTTACCTCATAACCATCACCAGACACCTCCTTCACCTCATAACCATCACCAGACACCTCCTTCACCTTATAACCATCACGAGGCACCTCCTTTACCTCATAACCATCACCAGACACCTCCTTTACCTCATAACCATCACCAGGCACCTCCTTTACCTTATAACCATCACCAGACATGACCTCATAACCATGACCGGACATGACCATGACCTCATAACCATCCCTAGACATGACCATGACCTCATAACCATCACCAGACATGACCATGACCTCATAACCATCACCAGACATGACCATGACCTCATAACCATCAGCAGACATGACCATGACCTCATAACCATCACCAGACATGACCATGACCTCATAACCATCACCAGACATGACCATGACCTCATAACCATCAGCAGACATGACCATGACCTCATAACCATCAGCAGACATGACCATGACCTCATAACCATCAGCAGACATGACCATGACCTCATAACCATCACCAGACATGACCATGACCTCATAACCATCACCAGACATGACCATGACCTCATAACCATCACCAGACATGACCATGACCTCATAACCATCACCAGACATGACCATGACCTCATAACCATCACCAGACATGACCATGACCTCATAACCATCACCAGACATGACCATGACCTCATAACCATCACCAGACATTACCATGACCTTATAACCATCACCAGACATGACCATCACCAGACATGACTATATAACAGATATCACCATGATCTCAAATCAACAACAGAAATGACAATCATAACAATCATAACCGTCAGCCATGACCCTAACTGCATCACGATTGCTATAACATCCTCACATAACCATCAGCGCACATCACTCATCAGACATGACTACCTGCCGAGGTCGCAATAACGCCTGTAGGATAGTCTGAACCACAGGTCCTCCACTGGGACAGAAAGATCCACAGGTTCTCCACTGGAGCAGTCTGATCCTCTGGTGGGTCATTCCTCCAATCTTCTGGGACTCTAACTGCATGGCCATGGCGTTACAGTATGTAGTATGGCCTCTATAATTTACGCTGGGCGTCTTAGGTTTGATTTTCTGGCGCAGGGTGGGCAGAAATGTGCAAATTGTATCTTGCCCCAGTGCAATTTTGGTTAAAGGCCTGCGTATTAAATGCTGGCCTCAGTGCGTTACCCCTGTTGTCTGTTAGAAAGTCTATTTCTGTTGCGCTGAGATAATATTTACGTACATAAAACACAGGATCCACCACTTGCAAAAGGTGATGTCATACCGCACCCCCTCCCTGCGCAATGACCCCTGCACAGGTCACAGAGCACACCCACGACACTCTGCCACAGTTGCCTGTGGGCGTCTATGGTCCGCGTGGCTGCACTAAATAAATCCTTAAAAATAAAAAAGATCAGAAAATAAAATTGCATATATGTGTATATATCTATATGCCCTGTGATCCTGGAAATGAGTCGGGTAGCGCGTCCCGGGATGCAGCTCACTTTGATATGACCCGAGCTGCACGTGGTGTAATTTAATCACTGCCTGATTACACCGATTTCACGACCCATAGTGGCGGCCATGTTGTTCAGCACTCCCAGATAGATCTGAATGGCGGTTTTAGTGAAGCGTAAGGCCTGTTTTATTGGTGTACTTCAGCTTGTAGAATACATACGAGAATACACCTGGCCTCTAGTGATAAATCAGACGTTGTGCGAGCACCACCCTTTCTGACTGGAATCCTTAACTTCTTTATACCCTCAAGGCTTTAAAATGAGCTTGGGAGTTTCCCTGTAAGTCAAGAGGCTGAGAATACCAAGCTGTCTACATAGCGGGTGCATGGCCCGATGAGCATCCAGGCGTCCAGGCGACCCACCACATGGACCCCAGCTATTCTATTTCATCTATTAAAGGGTTTCTGTCCCCAGATTTAAGCCTATTAGACTGGCTGACATTAGCGATGTGCTAATGTCAGCAGACCCCAACTCTCCTAATCTTATGCTTCTGGATCCCCCCGTTACTGCACAATTTTAACTTTTATAATATGCAAATTAGCCTCTAGGAGCAGGAGGTGTTGCTCCTGCTCCTAGAGGCTACGTTTGCCCACCTCAAGTCACGCCCTGCCGTCCTTGATTGACAGGGCCAGCGTTAGTCTTCTCCGGCCGGCCCTGTGTGCTGGATAAATCTCGCGCATGCGCAGTCCCAGCACACGGGGCCGGCAGGTGCTGGACGGCAAACAAGGACGGCAGAGCGTGACTTGAGGTGGGCAAACGGAGCCTCTAGGAGCAGGAGCAACGCCCCCTCCTGCTCCTAGAGGCCAATTAGCATATTAAAAAATTTAAATTGTGCAGTAACGGAGGCATCCAGAAGCATAGGATTAGGAGAGTTAGGGTCTGCAGACATTAGCACATCACCTGTCCCATCACCACCTGCACAGTCCCATTTATGTTACCTACAATACGAGGTTTTCACATCTCGGTGGACACAGTAAGCTCCTGTAGCTCCTGTCACTTTAATTTCCAAGCTCCTTGCAGAAGGACCATTAGGCTACATTCACACACACACATTGTCAGTTTTTCATGGCCATTTTTCAACCATTTGTGCCTCCATTTTCTGGCCGCCGGTGTATTTTTAATGACCTTTTTGCATCCCTTTTTAGCGGTCATTAAAAACAGATCAATTTCATAGTTTTTCAGTTTTTTTTTAAGTTAAAACCCTAACCCCTGCCGTGCCCTCAGTATATATATATATTATGCCCCCCATAGTGTCACAAGAATAAAAAATGCACCCCTTTTTGCCCCGTTAGTTATAATGACCCCCAAGTTGTGCCGTCATTATAGATAATGGCCCCCTTAGTGTCTCCCAGTAGTTATAATAGCCCCCAAGTTGTGCCCCAGTATGGATATTAGCCCCCAGTTGTTCCCCCATACGGTATATTAAGGATCCACTTGTGGTCGCTCCGCACTGGAGGCACCAGGACATGACTCTTGCAGCGTCGTAATGTCACATGTGACGTCACAGCGCTGGGCACGTGCATCCAGTGCAGAGAACGTGTCCGATAGAGGAGAGTATTTTATTAACAGTATTAGGGTCCATTCACACGTCCGCAAACGGAATTGCGGACCCATTAGTTTCAATGGGGACAGACGATGTCCCGGCCGGGTCCGCAATCGCGTTCCCGAAAAAAATAGAACATGTCCTATTCTTGTCCGCAATTGCAGACAAGAAAAGGCATTTTCTATGAGAGTGCCGGCGATGTGCGGTCCGCAAATTGCAGAACGCACATCGCCGATGTCCGTGTTTTGCGGATCCGCGGATCCGCAAAACACACACGGACGTGTGAATGGACCCTTAGGGCTCGTTCACACGAACGTTTTTTGCTTTCCGTATACGGGCCGTTTTTTGCAGTCTGTATATGGAAATTATTCATTTCAATGGGTCCGCAAAAAAAAAAGTATGCCTCCCTTTTCCATATTTCCGTTCCGCAACATTTTGTGTCAGGTCCTATTATTGTCCGTAAATCACGTTCCATGGCTAATGGGTCCGTATAAAAAAACGGAATGCATACGGAACACATGTCCGTATGTCATCCGTTTTTTGCGGATCTATGCAGTAGAAATACTATGCCCAGCCCATTTTGCACGTGTGTTTGCAATGATTACAAAGTTCCTGTTTTTGCGGAAATACGGAACAGAAAGTGAAAGGCTCCATTCACACGTCCGTAATTTGTGTCCGCATCCGTTCCGCAATTTCAGGACACATTTATTTTCAATGGGGCAGAAACTGATGCAGATCCGCATTTTTGGGATCCGCATCCGTTTTTCAGGATGCGCATCCATTTTTCTGGATCCGTTTTTTCAGGATCCGCAATTCCGTTCCTGAAAAAAATAGAACATGTCCTATTCTTCTCTGCAATTGCGGACAAGAAAAGGCATTTTCTAATATAGTGCTGGCTATGTGCGGTCCGCAAATTGCGGATTGCACATTGCCGGTGTCCGTGTTTTGCGGATCCGCAAAACACTTACGGACGTGTGAATGTACACAAACTCAAAGTATTCAAATAACGGAACAACGGATCTGTGAAAAACGGACTGCAAAACCATACAGTCGTGTGAACAAGCCCTTAGACGGGTGCACTCCGGTCTTAATTGCCGTTAAAAATGGGCCCACTGATTTCTGTGGGGTCCGACCGGCCGTGAAAATGGACAAAAACTTGACATGTCCTACTTTTTGCTGGCTGCTATTCGTTGGTCATTCACAAAGCCACGCGAATGTCCCTTAGAAAAATCGCCACGGCACAGGCATTTTTCAGGTTGGTGTGAATGTAGCCTAACCCTGAAGGAGGTCACAGAGGCACGCGTCTCCGAGGATAAGGAGGAGACACGAGGACCCATAGTGAATGAAGGAGCCTCACCTTGTGTGACTGGAGAGCGTCCGCGTCCGCGTCGGAGTTGCTGGTGTTGAGAATAGTACCATTGGACAGCATCATTGAGAAGGGTTTCCTGTAAATCCACGGTCCTGGGAGGGCGACACAGAGGAGTCCTCAGGAGAAATCTGTACAAATCCACAATTAAAATCCAAAAGACGGAGATTCGCTTCGTATCCGTAGAAAAAATAAAAGCACCAGGGAGAAGTTGTGTGTCTGTGGGTTACGTTCTTGCAGATCTTCCTCCTTTGTCCCAAATAAAGGCAGAATAAACAGAGTGTCAGAAAGTTATCGTCACCTGAACCAACACAGGATCACTCACATCCTATAATACCGCTGCTCCTATGGATCGGGTTACCACGTCGCCCGGAGACGCCTCAACGAATACCGCGCTCCGGGCGAAAATAACTAAAGTGTTTGGATGAACGCCACAGCAGACGATTAATGAGGACGACATGTCACCCAGGTTTACTGACTCCCGAAAACTGTACCCTGTGTACGCCGCAGGAGTAATGGCCAAACCGTGTACACTAGAGAAGTAACACCTGGTGACCAGTACATAAGACTGGAGTAATAGTAACTAACATACTATATCCTATACAGGTATGAGACTAATATACAGGAGTAATGGCCTAAACCTAGCAGTGTACAGTACAGGAGTAACACCTGATGACCAGTGTACAGTACAGGAGTAACACCTGGTGACCAGTATACAGTACAGGAGTAACACCTGGTGACCAGTATACAGTACAGGAGTAACACCTGGTGACCAGTATACAGTACAGGAGTAACACCTGGTGACCAGTATACAGTACAGGAGTAACACCTGGTGACCAGTGTACAGTACAGGAGTAACACCTGATGACGAGTATACAGTACAGGAGTAACACCTGGTGACCAGTGTACAGTACAGGAGTAACACCTGATGACCAGTATACAATACAGGAGTAACACCTGGTGACCAGTGTACAGTACAGGAGTAACACCTGGTGACCAGTATACAATACAGGAGTAACGCCTGGTGACCAGTATACAGTACAGGAGTAACGCCTGATGACCAGTATACAGTACAGGAGTAACACCTGGTGACCAGTATACAGTACAGGAGTAACGCCTGGTGACCAGTATACAGTACAGGAGTAACGCCTGGTGACCAGTATACAATACAGGAGTAACACCTGGTGACCAGTACATAAGACTGGAGTAATAGTAACTAACATACTATATCCTATACAGGTATGAGACTAATATACAGGAGTAATGGCCTAAACCTAGCAGTGTACAGTACAGGAGTAACACCTGATGACCAGTGTACAGTACAGGAGTAACACCTGATGACCAGTACATAAGACTGGAGTAATAGTAACTAGCATACTATATCCTATACAGGTACGAGACTAATATACAGGAGTAATGGCCTAAACCTAGCAGTGTACAGTACAGGAGTAACACCTGATGACCAGTGTACAGTACAGGAGTAACACCTGGTGACCAGTATACAGTACAGGAGTAACACCTGATGACCAGTATACAGTACAGGAGTAACACCTGATGACCAGTATACAATACAGGAGTAACACCTGGTGACCAGTATACAGTACAGGAGTAACACCTGGTGACCAGTATACAATACAGGAGTAACACCTGGTGACCAGTATACAGTACAGGAGTAACACCTGGTGACCAGTATACAATACAGGAGTAACGCCTGGTGACCAGTATACAATACAGGAGTAACACCTGGTGACCAGTACACAATACAGGAGTAATGCAACTAGCATGACTAGTATACTATACAGGGTAACACCTGATGACCAGATATACAGGAGTAATGGCCTAAACATAGCAGTATACAGTACAGGAGTAACACCTGATGACGAGTATACAGTACAGGAGTAACGCCTGGTGACCAGTATACAGTACATGAGTAACACCTGGTGATCAGTATACAGTACAGGAGTAATGGCCAAACCGTGTATACTATACAAGTAACACCTGGTGACTAATAGATAAGACTGGAGTAATAGTAACTAGCATACAATATCCTAAAAAGGTACTAGACTAATATACAGGAGTAATGGCCTAAACCTAGCAGTGTACAGTACAGGAGTAATGTCTGCTGACTAGTAAACAATACAGGAGTAACAGCCTGGTGACCAGTATACAATACAGGGGTAATAACTGGTGACTAGTATACAACTAGTATACGGGGGTACAGCACACGGCAGTATACGGGGGTACAGCACACGGCAGTATACGGGGGTACAGCACACGGCAGTATACGGGGGTACAGCACACGGCAGTATACGGGGGTACAGCACACGGCAGTATCACGGGTACAGCTGCGGCGTTACGGGCAGCACACGGCAGTATACGGGGTACAGCACACGGCAGTATACGGGGGCACAGCACACGGCAGTATACGGGGGCACAGCACACGGCAGTATACGGGGGCACAGCACACGGCAGTATACGGGGGCACAGCACACGGCAGTATACGGGGGCACAGCACAGGCGTACGGGGCACGCAGGCGGTATACGGGGGCACAGCACGGCAGTATACGGGGGCACAGCACACGGCAGTATACGGGGCTGCACGGCAGTATCAGCTGACACGGCAGTATACGGGGGTACAGCACACGGCAGTATACGGGGGTACAGCACACAGCAGTATACGGGGGTACAGCACACGGCAGTATACGGGGGTACAGCACACTGCTCTGCCTGCTCCAGAATGGTTCCCTGCACACACACACACCCCATATCCCAGAACAGTGGTACGCCTCCTACTCTGCCTCACGATGCTGCCGGCAGACACCATCAGGGAAACGGGGGAGGCGTAATGAGGCATCACCAGCTCATCGCCTTCTCCTACCTCTACCATGCTACTGCGATGTGTTCCTTCACTGATCTATCCTCTGCCTGCAGTCCTATGTAACACCACAGATAACACAGTGATAGCTCTCTGAGTACAGATAATGTAGTAGATGTCACCTGCAGTCCTATGTAACACCACAGATACCACAGTGATATCTCTGAGTACAGATAATGTAGTAGATGTCACCTGCAGTCCTATGTAACACCACAGATAACACAGTGATAGCTCTCTGAGTACAGATAATGTGGTAGATGTCACCTGCAGTCCTATGTAACACCACAGATAACACAGTGATAGCTCTCTGAGTACAGATAATGTAGTAGATGTCACCTGCAGTCCTATGTAACACCACAGATAACACAGTGATAACTCTCTGAGTACAGATAATGTAGTAGATGTCACCTGCAGTCCTATGTAACACCACAGATAACACAGTGATAACTCTCTGAGTACAGATAATGTAGTAGATGTCACCTGCAGTCCTATGTAACACCACAGATAACACAGTGATAACTCTCTGAGTACAGATAATGTAGTAGATGTCACCTGCAGTCCTATGTAACACCACAGATAACACAGTGATAACTCTCTGAGTACAGATAATGTAGTAGATGTCACCTGCAGTCCTATGTAACACCACAGATAACACAGTGATAACTCTCTGAGTACAGATAATGTAGTAGATGTCACCTGCAGTCCTATGTAACACCACAGATAACACAGTGATAACTCTCTGAGTACAGATAATGTAGTAGATGTCACCTGCAGTCCTATGTAACACCACAGATAACACAGTGATAACTCTCTGAGTACAGATAATGTAGTAGATGTCACCTGCAGTCCTATGTAACACCACAGATAACACAGTGATAACTCTCTGAGTACAGATAATGTAGTAGATGTCACCTGCAGTCCTATGTAACACCACAGATAACACAGTGATAACTCTCTGAGTACAGATAATGTAGTAGATGTCACCTGCAGTCCTATGTAACACCACAGATAACACAGTGATAACTCTCTGAGTACAGATAATGTAGTAGATGTCACCTGCAGTCCTATGTAACACCACAGATAACACAGTGATAGCTCTCTGAGTACAGATAATGTAGTAGATGTCACCTGCAGTCCTATGTAACACCACAGATAACACAGTGATAACTCTCTGAGTACAGATAATGTAGTAGATGTCACCTGCAGTCCTATGTAACACCACAGATAACACAGTGATAACTCTCTGAGTACAGATAATGTAGTAGATGTCACCTGCAGTCCTATGTAACACCACAGATAACACAGTGATAACTCTCTGAGTACAGATAATGTAGTAGATGTCACCTGCAGTCCTATGTAACACCACAGATAACACAGTGATAACTCTCTGAGTACAGATAATGTAGTAGATGTCACCTGCAGTCCTATGTAACACCACAGATAACACAGTGATAACTCTCTGAGTACAGATAATGTAGTAGATGTCACCTGCAGTCCTATGTAACACCACAGATAACACAGTGATAACTCTCTGAGTACAGATAATGTAGTAGATGTCACCTGCAGTCCTATGTAACACCACAGATAACACAGTGATAACTCTCTGAGTACAGATAATGTAGTAGATGTCACCTGCAGTCCTATGTAACACCACAGATAACACAGTGATAACTCTCTGAGTACAGATAATGTAGTAGATGTCACCTGCAGTCCTATGTAACACCACAGATAACACAGTGATAACTCTCTGAGTACAGATAATGTAGATGTCACCTGCAGTCCTATGTAACACCACAGATAACACAGTGATAACTCTCTGAGTACAGATAATGTAGTAGATGTCACCTGCAGTCCTATGCAACACCACAGATAACACAGTGATTACTCTCTGAGTACAGATAATGTAGTAGATGTCACCTGCAGTCCTATGTAACACCACAGATAACACAGTGATAACTCTCTGAGTACAGATAATGTAGTAGATGTCACCTGCAGTCCTATGTAACACCACAGATAACACAGTGATAGCTCTCTGAGTACAGATAATGTAGTAGATGTCACCTGCAGTCCTATGTAACACCACAGATAACACAGTGATAACTCTCTGAGTACAGATAATGTAGTAGATGTCACCTGCAGTCCTATGTAACACCACAGATAACACAGTGATAACTCTCTGAGTACAGATAATGTAGTAGATGTCACCTGCAGTCCTATGTAACACCACAGATAACACAGTGATAACTCTCTGAGTACAGATAATGTAGTAGAGGTCACCTGCAGTCCTATGTAACACCACAGATAACACAGTGATAACTCTCTGACTACAGATAATGTAGTAGATATCACCTGCAGTCCTATGTAACACCACAGATAACACAGTGATAGCTCTCTGAGTACAGATAATGTAGTAGATGTCACCTGCAGTCCTATGTAACACCACAGATAACACAGTGATAACTCTCTGACTACAGATAATGTAGTAGATGTCACCTGCAGTCCTATGTAACATCACAGATAACACAGTGATAACTCTCTGAGTACAAATAATGTAGTAGATGTTACCTGCAGTCCTATGTAACACCACAGATAACACAGTGATAACTCTCTGAGTACAGATAATGTAGTAGATGTCACCTGCAGTCCTATGTAACACCACAGATCACACAGTGATAACTCTCTGAGTACAGATAATGTAGTAGATGTCACCTGCAGTCCTATGTAACACCACAGATAACACAGTGATAGCTCTCTGAGTACAGATAATGTAGTAGATGTCACCTGCAGTCCTATGTAACACCACAGATAACACAGTGATAGCTCTCTGAGTACAGATAATGTAGTAGATGTCACCTGCAGTCCTATGTAACATCACAGATAACACAGTGATAACTCTCTGACTACAGATAATGTAGTAGATGTCACCTGCAGTCCTATGTAACCCCACAGATAACACAGTGATAGCTCTCTGAGTACAGATAATGTAGATCACTTGCAGTCCTATGTAACACCACAGATAACACAGTGATAACTCCCTGAGTACAGATAATGTAGTAGATGTCACCTGCAGTCCTATGTAACACCACAGATAACACAGTGATAACTCCCTGAGTACAGATAATGTAGTAGATGTCACCTGCAGTCCTATGTAACACCACAGATAACACAGTGATAACTCTCTGAGTACAGATAATGTAGTAGATATCACCTGCAGTCCTATGTAACACCACAGATAACACAGTGATAACTCTCTGAGTACAGATAATGTAGTAGATGTCACCTGCAGTCCTATGTAACACCACAGATAACACAGTGATATCTCTGAGTACAGATAATGTAGTAGATGTCACCTGCAGTCCTATGTAACACCACAGATAACACAGTGATATCTCTGAGTACAGATAATGTAGTAGATGTAACCTGCAGTCCTATGTAACACCACAGATAACACAGTGATATCTCTCTGAGTACAGATACTGTAGTAGATGTCACCTGCAGTCCTATGTAACACCACAGATAACACAGTGATAGCTCTCTGAGTGCAGATAATGTAGTAGAGGTTCCCTGCAGTCCTATGTAACACCACAGATAACACAGTGATAACTCTCTGAGTACAGATAATGTAGTAGATGTCACCTGCAGTCCTATGTAACACCACAGATAACACAGTGATAGCTCTCTGAGTACAGATAATGTAGTAGATGTCACCTGCAGTCCTATGTAACACCACAGATAACACAGTGGTAACTCTCTGAGTACAGATAATGCAGTAGATGTCACCTGCAGTCCTATGTAACACCACAGATAACACAGTGATAACTCCTGAGTACAGATAATGTAGTAGATGTCACCTGCAGTCCTATGTAACACCACAGATAACAGTGATAACTCTCTGAGTACAGATAATGTAGTAGATGTCACCTGCAGTCCTATGTAACACCAGATAACACAGGGATAGCTCTCTGAGTACAGATAATGTAGTAGATGTCACCTGCAGTCCTATGTAACACCACAGATAACAACACAGTGATAGCTCTCTGAGTACAGATAATGTTGTAGATATCACCTGCAGTCCTATGTAAGACCACAGATAACACAGTGATAACTCTCTGAGTACAGATAATGTAGTAGATGTCACCTGCAGTCCTATGTAACACCACAGATAACAGTGATAACTCCCTGAGTACAGATAGTGTAGTAGATGTCACCTGCAGTCCTATGTAACACCACAGATAACACAGTGATAACTCTCTGAGTACAGATAATGTAGTAGATGTCACCTGCAGTCCTATGTAACACCACAGATAACACAGTGATAACTCTCTGAGTACAGATAATGTAGTAGATGTCACCTGCAGTCCTATGTAACACCACAGATAACACAGTGATAACTCTCTGAGTACAGATAATGTAGTAGATGTCACCTGCAGTCCTATGTAACACCACAGATAACACAGTGATTACTCTCTGAGTACAGATAATGTAGTAGATGTCACCTGCAGTCCTATGTAACACCACAGATAACACAGTGATAACTCTCTGAGTACAGATAATGTAGTAGATGTCACCTGCAGTCCTATGTAACACCACAGATAACACAGTGATAGCTCTCTGGGTACAGATAATGTAGTAGATGTCACCTGCAGTCCTATGTAACACCACAGATAACACAGTGATAACTGTCTGAGTACAGATAATGTAGTAGATGTAATCTGCAGTCCTATGTAACACCACAGATAACACAGTGATAACTCTGTGTACAGATAATGCAGTAGATGTCACCTGCAGTCCTATGTAACACCACAGATAACACAGTGATAAGTCTCTGAGTACAGATAATGTAGTAGAGGTCACCTGCAGTCCTATGTAACACCACAGATAACACAGTGATAGCTCTCTTAATACAGATAATGTAGTAGATATCACCTGCAGTCCTATGTAACACCACAGATAACACAGTGATAGCTCTCTTAATACAGATAATGTAGTAGTTGTCACCTGCAGTCCTATGTAACACCACAGATAACACAGTGATAACTCTCTGACTACAGATAATGTAGTAGATGTCACCTGCAGTCCTATGTAACATCACAGATAACACAGTGATAACTCTCTGAGTACAAATAATGTAGTAGATGTTACCTGCAGTCCTATGTAACACCACAGATAACACAGTGATAACTCTCTGAGTACAGATAATGTAGTAGATGTCACCTGCAGTCCTATGTAACACCACAGATCACACAGTGATAACTCTCTGAGTACAGATAATGTAGTAGATGTCACCTGCAGTCCTATGTAACACCACAGATAACACAGTGATAGCTCTCTGAGTACAGATAATGTAGTAGATGTCACCTGCAGTCCTATGTAACACCACAGATAACACAGTGATAGCTCTCTGAGTACAGATAATGTAGTAGATGTCACCTGCAGTCCTATGTAACATCACAGATAACACAGTGATAACTCTCTGAGTACAGATAATGTAGTAGATGTCACCTGCAGTCCTATGTAACCCCACAGATAACACAGTGATAACTCTGTGAGTACAGATAATGTAGTAGATGTCACCTGCAGTCCTATGTAACACCACAGATAACACAGTGATAGCTCTCTGAGTACAGATAATGTAGATCACTTGCAGTCCTATGTAACACCACAGATAACACAGTGATAACTCCCTGAGTACAGATAATGTAGTAGATGTCACCTGCAGTCCTATGTAACACCACAGATAACACAGTGATAACTCCCTGAGTACAGATAATGTAGTAGATGTCATCTGCAGTCCTATGTAACACCACAGATAACACAATGATAACTCTCTGAGTACAGATAATGTAGTAGAGGTCACCTGCAGTCCTATGTAACACCACAGATAACACAGTAATAACTCTCTGTGTACAGATAATGTAGTAGATGTCACCTGCAGTCCTATGTAACACCACAGATAACACAGTGATATCTCTGAGTACAGATAATGTAGTAGATGTCACCTGCAGTCCTATGTAACACCACAGATACCACAGTGATATCTCTGAGTACAGATAATGTAGTAGATGTCACCTGCAGTCCTATGTAATACCACAGATAACACAGTGATATCTCTGAGTACAGATAATGTAGTAGATGTCACCTGCAGCCCTATGTAACACCACAGATAACACAGTGATAACTCTCTGAGTACAGATAATGCAGTAGATGTCACCTGCAGTCCTATGTAACACCACATATAACACAGTGATAACTCTCTGAGTACAGATAATGTAGTAGATGTCACCTGCAGTCCTATGTAACACCACAGATAACACAGTGATAACTCTCTGAGTGTAGATAATGTAGTAGATGTCACCTGCAGTCCTATGTAACACCACAGATAACACAGTGATAACTCTCTGAGTACAGATAGTGTAGTAGAGGTCACCTGCAGTCCTATGTATCACCACAGATAACACAGTGATAACTCTGTGAGTACAGATAATGTAGTATCTGTCACCTGCAGTCCTATGTAACACCACAGATAACACAGTGATAACTCTCTGAGTACAGATAATGTAGTAGATGTCACCTGCAGTCCTATGTAACACCACAGATAACACAGTGATAACTCTCTGAGTACAGATAATGTAGTAGATGTCACCTGCAGTCCTATGTAACACCACAGATAACACAGTGATAGCTCTCTGAGTACATATAATGTAGTAGAGGTCACCTGCAGTCCTATGTAACACCACAGATAACACAGTGATAACTCCCTGAGTACAGATAATGTAGTAGATGTCATCTGCAGTCCTATGTAACATCACAGATAACACAGTGAAAACTCTCTGAGTACAGATAATGTAGTAGATGTCACCTGCAGTCCTATGTAACACCACAGATAACACAGTGATAACTCTCTGAGTACAGATAATGTAGTAGATGTCACCTGCAGTCCTATGTAACACCACAGATAACACAGTGATAACTCTGAGTACAGATAATGTAGTAGATGTCACCTGCAGTCCTATGTAACACCACAGATAACACAGTGATATCTCTCTGAGTACAGATAATGTAGTAGATGTCACCTGCAGTCCTATGTAACACCACAGATAACACAGTGATAACTCTCTGAGTACAGATAATGTAGTAGATGTCACCTGCAGTCCTATGTAACACCACAGATAACACAGTGATAACGCTCTGAGTACAGATAATGTAGTAGATGTCACCTTCAGTCCTATGTAACACCACAGATAACACAGTAATAACTCTCTGAGTACAGATAATGTAGTAGATGTCACCTGCAGTCCTATGTAACACCACAGATAACACAGTAATAACTCTCTGAGTACAGATAATGTAGTAGATGTCACCTGCAGTCCTATGTAACACCACAGATAACACAGTGATAGCTCTCTGAGTACAGATAATGTAGTAGAGGTCACCTGCAGTCCTATGTAACACCACAGATAACACAGTGATAACTCTCTGAGTACAGATAATGTAGTAGATGTCACCTGCAGTCCTATGTAACACCACAGATAACACAGTGATAACTCCCTGAGTACAGATAATGTAGTAGATGTCACCTGCAGTCCTATGTAACACCATAGATAACACAGTGATAACTCTCTGAGTACAGATAATGTAGTAGATGTAATCTGCAGTCCTATGTAACACCACAGATAACACAGTGATAACTCTGTGTACAGATAATGCAGTAGATGTCACCTGCAGTCCTATGTAACACCACAGATAACACAGTGATAAGTCTCTGAGTACAGATAATGTAGTAGAGGTCACCTGCAGTCCTATGTAACACCACAGATAACACAGTGATAACTCTCTGACTACAGATAATGTAGTAGATATCACCTGCAGTCCTATGTAACACCACAGATAACACAGTGATAACTCTCTGAGTACAGATAATGTAGATGTCACCTGCAGTCCTATGTAACACCACAGATAACACAGTGATAACTCTCTGACTACAGATAATGTAGTAGATGTCACCTGCAGTCCTATGTAACATCACAGATAACACAGTGATAACTCTCTGAGTACAAATAATGTAGTAGATGTTACCTGCAGTCCTATGTAACACCACAGATAACACAGTGATAACTCTCTGAGTACAGATAATGTAGTAGATGTCACCTGCAGTCCTATGTAACACCACAGATCACACAGTGATAACTCTCTGAGTACAGATAATGTAGTAGATGTCACCTGCAGTCCTATGTAACACCACAGATAACACAGTGATAGCTCTCTGAGTACAGATAATGTAGTAGATGTCACCTGCAGTCCTATGTAACACCACAGATAACACAGTGATAGCTCTCTGAGTACAGATAATGTAGTAGATGTCACCTGCAGTCCTATGTAACATCACAGATAACACAGTGATAACTCTCTGAGTACAGATAATGTAGTAGATGTCACCTGCAGTCCTATGTAACCCCACAGATAACACAGTGATAACTCTCTGAGTACAGATAATGTAGTAGATGTCACCTGCAGTCCTATGTAACACCACAGATAACACAGTGATAGCTCTCTGAGTACAGATAATGTAGTAGATGTCACCTGCAGTCCTATGTAACACCACAGATAACACAGTGATAACTCTCTGAGTACAGATAATGTAGTAGATGTCACCTGCAGTCCTATGTAACACCACAGATAACACAGTGATAACTCTCTGAGTACAGATAATGTAGTAGATGTCACCTGCAGTCCTATGTAACACCACAGATAACACAGTGATAACTCTCTGAGTACAGATAATGTAGTAGATGTCACCTGCAGTCCTATGTAACACCACAGATAACACAGTGATAACTCTCTGAGTACAGATAATGTAGTAGATGTCACCTGCAGTCCTATGTAACACCACAGATAACACAGTGATAGCTCTCTGAGTACAGATAATGTAGTAGATGTCACCTGCAGTCCTATGTAACACCACAGATAACACAGTGATAACTCTCTGAGTACAGATAATGTAGTAGATGTCACCTGCAGTCCTATGTAACACCACAGATAACACAGTGATAACTCTCTGAGTACAGATAATGTAGTAGATGTCACCTGCAGTCCTATGTAACACCACAGATAACACAGTGATAACTCTCTGAGTACAGATAATGTAGTAGATGTCACCTGCAGTCCTATGTAACACCACAGATAACACAGTGATAACTCTCTGAGTACAGATAATGTAGTAGATGTCACCTGCAGTCCTATGTAACACCACAGATAACACAGTGATAACTCTCTGAGTACAGATAATGTAGTAGATGTCACCTGCAGTCCTATGTAACACCACAGATAACACAGTGATAACTCTCTGAGTACAGATAATGTAGTAGATGTCACCTGCAGTCCTATGTAACACCACAGATAACACAGTGATAACTCTCTGAGTACAGATAATGTAGTAGATGTCACCTGCAGTCCTATGTAACACCACAGATAACACAGTGATAACTCTCTGAGTACAGATAATGTAGTAGATGTCACCTGCAGTCCTATGTAACACCACAGATAACACAGTGATAGCTCTCTGAGTACAGATAATGTAGTAGATGTCACCTGCAGTCCTATGTAACACCACAGATAACACAGTGATAACTCCCTGAGTACAGATAATGTAGTAGATGTCACCTGCAGTCCTATGTAACACCACAGATAACACAGTGATAACTCTCTGAGTACAGATAATGTAGTAGATGTCACCTGCAGTCCTATGTAACACCACAGATAACACAGTGATAACTCTCTGAGTACAGATAATGTAGTAGATGTCACCTGCAGTCCTATGTAACACCACAGATAACACAGTGATAACTCTCTGAGTACAGATAATGTAGTAGATGTCACCTGCAGTCCTATGTAACACCACAGATAACACAGTGATAACTCTCTGAGTACAGATAATGTAGTAGATGTCACCTGCAGTCCTATGTAACACCACAGATAACACAGTGATAACTCTCTGAGTACAGATAATGTAGTAGATGTCACCTGCAGTCCTATGTAACACCACAGATAACACAGTGATAACTCTCTGAGTACAGATAATGTAGTAGATGTCACCTGCAGTCCTATGTAACACCACAGATAACACAGTGATAACTCTCTGAGTACAGATAATGTAGTAGATGTCACCTGCAGTCCTATGTAACACCACAGATAACACAGTGATAACTCTCTGAGTACAGATAATGTAGTAGAGGTCACCTGCAGTCCTATGTAACACCACAGATAACACAGTAATAACTCTCTGTGTACAGATAATGTAGTAGATGTCACCTGCAGTCCTATGTAACACCACAGATAACACAGTGATAGCTCTCTGAGTACAGATAATGTAGTAGATGTCACCTGCAGTCCTATGTAACACCACAGATAACACAGTGATAACTCTCTGACTACAGATAATGTAGTAGATGTCACCTGCAGTCCTATGTAACACCACAGATAACACAGTGATAACTCTCTGAGTACAGATAATGTAGTAGATGTCACCTGCAGTCCTATGTAACACCACAGATAACAACACAGTGATAGCTCTCTGAGTACAGATAATGTAGTAGAGGTCACCTGCAGTCCTATGTAACACCACAGATAACACAGTAATAACTCTCTGTGTACAGATAATGTAGTAGATTTCATCTGCAGTCCTATGTAACACCACAGATAACACAGTGATAACTGAGTACAGATAATGTAGTAGATGTCACCTGCAGTCCTATGTAACACCACAGATAACACAGTGATAGCTCTCTGAGTACAGATAATGTAGTAGAGGTCACCTGCAGTCCTATGTAACACCACAGATAACACAGTGATAACTCCCTGAGTACAGATAATGTAGTAGATGTCACCTGCAGTCCTATGTAACATCACAGATAACACAGTGAAAACTCTCTGAGTACAGATAATGTAGTAGATGTCACCTGCAGTCCTATGTAACACCACAGATAACACAGTGATAACTCTCTGAGTACAGATAATGTAGTAGATGTCACCTGCAGTCCTATGTAACACCACAGATAACACAGTGATAACTCTCTGAGTACAGATAATGTAGTAGATGTCACCTGCAGTCCTATGTAACACCACAGATAACACAGTGATATCTCTCTGAGTACAGATAATGTAGTAGATGTCACCTGCAGTCCTATGTAACATCACAGATAACACAGTGAAAACTCTCTGAGTACAGATAATGTAGTAGATGTCACCTGCAGTCCTATGTAACACCACAGATAACACAGTGATAACTCTCTGAGTACAGATAATGTAGTAGATGTCACCTGCAGTCCTATGTAACACCACAGATAACACAGTGATAACTCTCTGAGTACAGATAATGTAGTAGATGTCACCTGCAGTCCTATGTAACACCACAGATAACACAGTGATATCTCTCTGAGTACAGATAATGTAGTAGATGTCACCTGCAGTCCTATGTAACACCACAGATAACACAGTGATAACTCTCTGAGTACAGATAATGTAGTAGATGTCACCTGCAGTCCTATGTAACACCACAGATAACACAGTGATAACTCTCTGAGTACAGATAATGTAGTAGATGTCACCTGCAGTCCTATGTAAAACCACAGATAACACAGTAATAACTCTCTGTGTACAGATAATGTAGTAGATGTCACCTGCAGTCCTATGTAACACCGCAGATAACACAGTGATAACTGAGTACAGATAATGTAGTAGATGTCACCTGCAGTCCTATGTAACACCACAGATAACACAGTGATAACTCTCTGAGTACAGATAATGTAGTAGATGTCACCTGCAGTCCTATGTAACACCACAGATAACACAGTAATAACTCTCTGTGTACAGATAATGTAGTAGATGTCACCTGCAGTCCTATGTAACACCACAGATAACACAGTGATAACTGAGTACAGATAATGTAGTAGATGTCACCTGCAGTCCTATGTAACACCACAGATAACACAGTGATAACTCTCTGTGTACAGATAATGTAGATGTCACCTGCAGTCCTATGTAACACCACAGATAACACAGTGATAACTCTCTGAGTACAGATAATGTAGATGTCACCTGCAGTCCTATGTAACACCACAGATAACACAGTGATAACTCTCTGAGTACAGATAATGTAGTAGATGTCACCTGCAGTCCTATGTAACACCACAGATAACACAGTGATAACTCTCTGAGTACAGATAATGTAGTAGATGTCACCTGCAGTCCTATGTAACACCACAGATAACACAGTGATAACTCTCTGAGTACAGATAATGTAGTAGATGTCACCTGCAGTCCTATGTAACACCACAGATAACACAGTGATAACTCTCTGAGTACAGATAATGTAGTAGATGTCACCTGCAGTCCTATGTAACACCACAGATAACACAGTGATAACTCTCTGAGTACAGATAATGTAGTAGATGTCACCTGCAGTCCTATGTAACACCACAGATAACACAGTGATAACTCTCTGTGTACAGATAATGTAGTAGATGTCACCTGCAGTCCTATGTAACACCACAGATAACACAGTGATAACTCTCTGAGTACAGATAATGTAGTAGATGTCACCTGCAGTCCTATGTAACACCACAGATAACACAGTGATAACTCTCTGACTACAGATAATGTAGTAGATGTCACCTGCAGTCCTATGTAACACCACAGATAACACAGTGATAACTCTCTGAGTACAGATAATGTAGTAGATGTCACCTGCAGTCCTATGTAACACCACAGATAACACAGTGATAACTCTCTGAGTACAGATAATGTAGTAGATGTCACCTGCAGTCCTATGTAACACCACAGATAACACAGTGATAACTCTCTGAGTACAGATAATGTAGTAGATGTCACCTGCAGTCCTATGTAACACCACAGATAACACAGTGATAACTCTCTGAGTACAGATAATGTAGTAGATGTCACCTGCAGTCCTATGTAACACCACAGATAACACAGTGATAACTCTCTGAGTACAGATAATGTAGTAGATGTCACCTGCAGTCCTATGTAACACCACAGATAACACAGTGATAACTCTCTGAGTACAGATAATGTAGTAGATGTCACCTGCAGTCCTATGTAACACCACAGATAACACAGTGATAGCTCTCTGAGTACAGATAATGTAGTAGATGTCACCTGCAGTCCTATGTAACATCACAGATAACACAGTGATAACTCTCTGAGTACAGATAATGTAGTAGATGTCACCTGCAGTCCTATGTAACACCACAGATAACACAGTGATAACTCTCTGAGTACAGATAATGTAGTAGATGTCACCTGCAGTCCTATGTAACACCACAGATAACACAGTGATAACTCTCTGAGTACAGATAATGTAGTAGATGTCACCTGCAGTCCTATGTAACACCACAGATAACACAGTGATAACTCTCTGAGTACAGATAATGTAGTAGATGTCACCTGCAGTCCTATGTAACACCACAGATAACACAGTGATAACTCTCTGAGTACAGATAATGTAGTAGATGTCACCTGCAGTCCTATGTAACACCACAGATAACACAGTGATAACTCTCTGAGTACAGATAATGTAGTAGATGTCACCTGCAGTCCTATGTAACACCACAGATAACACAGTGATAACTCTCTGAGTACAGATAATGTAGTAGATGTCACCTGCAGTCCTATGTAACACCACAGATAACACAGTGATAACTCTCTGAGTACAGATAATGTAGTAGATGTCACCTGCAGTCCTATGTAACACCACAGATAACACAGTGATAACTCTCTGAGTACAGATAATGTAGTAGATGTCACCTGCAGTCCTATGTAACACCACAGATAACACAGTGATAGCTCTCTGAGTACAGATAATGTAGTAGATGTCACCTGCAGTCCTATGTAACACCACAGATAACACAGTGATAACTCTCTGACTACAGATAATGTAGTAGATGTCACCTGCAGTCCTATGTAACACCACAGATAACACAGTGATAACTCTCTGAGTACAGATAATGTAGTAGATGTCACCTGCAGTCCTATGTAACACCACAGATAACACACAGTGATAGCTCTCTGAGTACAGATAATGTAGTAGAGGTCACCTGCAGTCCTATGTAACACCACAGATAACACAGTAATAACTCTCTGTGTACAGATAATGTAGTAGATGTCACCTGCAGTCCTATGTAACACCACAGATAACACAGTGATAACTCTGAGTACAGATAATGTAGTAGATGTCACCTGCAGTCCTATGTAACACCACAGATAACACAGTGATAGCTCTCTGAGTACAGATAATGTAGTAGATGTCACCTGCAGTCCTATGTAACACCACAGATAACACAGTGATAACTCTCTGAGTACAGATAATGTAGTAGATGTCACCTGCAGTCCTATGTAACACCACAGATAACACAGTGATAACTCTCTGAGTACAGATAATGTAGTAGATGTCACCTGCAGTCCTATGTAACACCACAGATAACACAGTGATAACTCTCTGAGTACAGATAATGTAGTAGATGTCACCTGCAGTCCTATGTAACACCACAGATAACACAGTGATAACTCTCTGAGTACAGATAATGTAGTAGATGTCACCTGCAGTCCTATGTAACACCACAGATAACACAGTGATAACTCTCTGAGTACAGATAATGTAGTAGATGTCACCTGCAGTCCTATGTAACATCACAGATAACACAGTGAAAACTCTCTGAGTACAGATAATGTAGTAGATGTCACCTGCAGTCCTATGTAACACCACAGATAACACAGTGATAACTCTCTGAGTACAGATAATGTAGTAGATGTCACCTGCAGTCCTATGTAACACCACAGATAACACAGTGATAACTCTCTGAGTACAGATAATGTAGTAGATGTCACCTGCAGTCCTATGTAACACCACAGATAACACAGTGATAACTCTCTGAGTACAGATAATGTAGTAGATGTCACCTGCAGTCCTATGTAACACCACAGATAACACAGTGATAACTCTCTGAGTACAGATAATGTAGTAGATGTCACCTGCAGTCCTATGTAACACCACAGATAACACAGTGATAACTCTCTGAGTACAGATAATGTAGTAGATGTCACCTGCAGTCCTATGTAAAACCACAGATAACACAGTGATAACTCTCTGTGTACAGATAATGTAGTAGATGTCACCTGCAGTCCTATGTAACACCGCAGATAACACAGTGATAACTCTGAGTACAGATAATGTAGTAGATGTCACCTGCAGTCCTATGTAACACCACAGATAACACAGTGATAACTCTCTGAGTACAGATAATGTAGTAGATGTCACCTGCAGTCCTATGTAACACCACAGATAACACAGTGATAACTCTCTGAGTACAGATAATGTAGTAGATGTCACCTGCAGTCCTATGTAACACCACAGATAACACAGTGATAACTGAGTACAGATAATGTAGTAGATGTCACCTGCAGTCCTATGTAACACCACAGATAACACAGTGATAACTCTCTGTGTACAGATAATGTAGTAGATGTCACCTGCAGTCCTATGTAACACCACAGATAACACAGTGATAACTCTCTGAGTACAGATAATGTAGATGTCACCTGCAGTCCTATGTAACACCACAGATAACACAGTGATAACTCTCTGAGTACAGATAATGTAGTAGATGTCACCTGCAGTCCTATGCAACACCACAGATAACACAGTGATTACTCTCTGAGTACAGATAATGTAGTAGATGTCACCTGCAGTCCTATGTAACACCACAGATAACACAGTGATAACTCTCTGAGTACAGATAATGTAGTAGATGTCACCTGCAGTCCTATGTAACACCACAGATAACACAGTGATAGCTCTCTGGGTACAGATAATGTAGTAGATGTCACCTGCAGTCCTATGTAACACCACAGATAACACAGTGATAACTCTCTGAGTACAGATAATGTAGTAGATGTAACCTGCAGTCCTATGTAACACCACAGATAACACAGTGATAACTCTGTGTACAGATAATGTAGTAGATGTCACCTGCAGTCCTATGTAACACCACAGATAACACAGTGATAACTCTCTGAGTACAGATAATGTAGTAGAGGTCACCTGCAGTCCTATGTAACACCACAGATAACACAGTGATAACTCTCTGACTACAGATAATGTAGTAGATATCACCTGCAGTCCTATGTAACACCACAGATAACACAGTGATAGCTCTCTTAATACAGATAATGTAGTAGATGTCACCTGCAGTCCTATGTAACACCACAGATAACACAGTGATAACTCTTTGACTACAGATAATGTAGTAGATGTCACCTGCAGTCCTATGTAACATCACAGATAACACAGTGATAACTCTCTGAGTACAAATAATGTAGTAGATGTTACCTGCAGTCCTATGTAACACCACAGATAACACAGTGATAACTCTCTGAGTACAGATAATGTAGTAGATGTCACCTGCAGTCCTATGTAACACCACAGATCACACAGTGATAACTCTCTGAG